>JANZLQ010000040.1:2936340-2949479 GCA_026212715.1 Elanus axillaris
GTTCCCTCTCTTCTTTTTAAACAAATGTCTGAAGTCTCCTCTAACCTCTCCTTGTGTGACACACACACACAGCTACAAGCTCCCAAAGAAGCGTATACAATAGACCAGAAGGCTCCATATGCATTTTTCATCTTCTTACGCAACTGTGCCCCTCTGCACATGACTGAGGAGATTTTCTGCAAACAGTTCAGCTATCCACCTAATGCTTACTTAATGGAAGTGTTTTCAGAAAAACACTACAAGAATTTTCAAATAGAAACAATTAGCATTCACAGTAATTTGCATCTACTTTTCCCCATTTCTAAAGCAGCATGCTCAGCTTTAATATTAACCCCTGCTTGTTCATCAAAGCCCAGTGCAGGGGAGTTAGCCACACAACTCCCATTAGAGACCACGGGAGCAATTCATTTCAACGGTGAAAAGATTACATGGTGATGCTTGAAACTTGGGGGGACTACCCTTTGTTTTTAAGCATCCTGCGTGTCAGCAAAATGAGGGGCTTCCATCATGCCACAGCTATTTTCACCAGTGCTCTTTTATTCCCTAATCCGTTCTCCTATGCATCCACAAACCTTGGCAAGGGACTAGCAATGGGATTTACAAATGCAGTATTCACCAAATCGCTCTCCCCATCACCTAAGGTGCCCTGAATGCCTGACATGCTGAGACCAGAGCAGCCAAGCTCCTCTGGAGGCTGGAAGGAGCCCGGTGCCTGGGGTGGGGAGGGGGGTGGAAAGGTTTCATTAGCCTGAAATTTTGATCCAGGCTTATTTTAAAAGCCAGCTATCTCATGAACATTTACATGTCAGAAATCATGGTAAACACCTTTATGCTGAGAAGCCAGGGTTTTCCAAAACATGAAACAGCACATCCTACCTTCGAGATTTTGCAAAATAATATAACATGAATATCTTGCTCGCTATGTGGATCGCATCTCTGAAGACACATTGTGCCTTGTACTTGTAAGGTAGTTTGTGGCCCAAGCGGGTCGGCCCCTGGGGTAGGCACCATTTCCTGTGCCTACATCATGTAGAAGGTGGTGAGCGGATGGGGACAAGAGGAAGCACAGAATAATTCCCGCGAAACAAGACTGTATTTGCAAAGGTGCCCAAGAGAGTTACGGCTCAATCAACACGAGATGAGCATACTCTATGAGGCAAAGAAGAAAGGAAGCAGCTTCTTATTAAAACACAGCATCTTTTTTGCTGTATAGCACAGAGCTCCACAAGATAGTGGGTTTTTCCCCCCCCCTTTTCTAAAACCCTGAAGAATTCAATAAAAAAAAAAAAAGTCCAAGTTTAAAGACTCCACATCTGACAGCATCTAAGCAGAGACCACTTGTGCAATGCAGTGCTGTCCCCTGTGTACACACACTGCTATTCAGTCTTTAAGAGATCACATACTTCTTTTCCTGCAGGACCCCTGCCTCCTTCAGCTTGCTGGTTTGATGGGAAGCAGCAAGTGATGCAAAACAAACGGGAAAAGTCTTGTCAATCTCTGCCTGATTCGGTAACAAGTTCTGTTGGCAGGGCAGATTTGGATTTACACTCATGTTACTGAAATACCTGAGTTTTGTAAACAAGATGGCTGGTGTGCAGTGAGTAGACAGAAATGCAAGGAGGATCTGGATCGTTCAGATGATGGTCTGGATTATTCATGATGAGCTCAGTGGCTAGGTGTAAACACCTAACCATTTACCGAATGCTATCCAAACAGAAGAGACACACATAATCAACAAAATACCGGGTTGTTCAAACTGTTACAATATAAACTGTACAACTGAAGGATTTCTGAGAGATCCTCTTTGCAAAACATATTCTTTTAATGTAGGTGTTGAAGGGCTTTTTGCGTAAAAAGGTTTTTGTTTGTTTTTTAAGGATAAAGAAGTCCAGAAAGCATTGTATTACTAAACTACCAAAACGTGTGGCATCAGTAAGATGTGTAACAGACTGAACAACAGAGGTCCCATGTCAACATCTCCTGAACAAGGTAAATGCAACAGGTACGAGCTAGTGATAAATAAATTCCAGGGCAAGGGCTGTTGACAGCACACCGAAAGACCATCCTTGCCTTCTGCTCCCTAAGATCATTTCAAAGCCTGCAGGCAAGTAGTAACTCCAGCAATCTCAAATGATGCAACTGTGCATAAGGGAAAGGATATATTTTATCATCATCCAAGCAGCTAACCACAGGAACTCAGTAACATATCCATATACGCACTCCTGCTGCAGAGGAGCCTGCAGAGCATGAACACTTCTTGCATACTTTGACTTGACTATTTCCTCCACACACAAATAAATACAGTTAAAGATAAACCTCAGGAAGAGGTAAAACTAAGTATCACACCAGGCTTTGCAAACACCTTTATTTGCCTACTGCTTGGTATAAGTCCTACCCTGTAGTTACTACACCAGCAGAAAGATGAGGGTGGTACCTGTGTTTCTATTTTCCATGGACACAAAGCTCAGAATAAAGTCACCCTCTGAAAGCCATACCATGCTCTCCTTTTTTCCTGTGAGCTCGATTAAAGATCCACTCAACCTGCCCACATACAAAATTCAGTAGCCTGCAGGACTTTGAAATGCGTTATAACCTGGCGTGGAACAGCCACTGCAGCATTAATACTCTACTTCAATGTAAATGTTTAAAAACTATGCCAGAATTGAAAATTAGATCCGCCTCCACCAGTTTGGTTTGTACACTGTACAAAGTTGCATCTTAAATGCTTCAAACTGCCACCGGCAACTGCACACAGAGCGGTGCAGTGCCACCTTGCTAATAGCATCAGGGAGGTTGATGCACCAACAGTGAAACAGCAGAAAGCCTTTGCTGAACCCAGAAGACTGCCAGGCCCAGGGTGGGCTCCAGAATGAAATTCAGAGGGGAAGGATTTTTGTAAGAACAGAAAATTACTACTTCCCACAAAAGCTTCCTTTAGAAACCAGCTTCCACCCTTTAAATTCAGCTGCTTATACTTGCTTTTTTCTGCCTGGTGCAACGCTGATGGCACCTCTCACACTAAGAGCTGACACATTCTCAACCGCAGAAAACACAAAGGAAGCAGAAATCTTGTCCATCACCTGGAGGTAAAACACAAGTCATCCCAAGCTTGCCTCCTTAGACTCTGGCTCACTGCGGCATGTGAGCACATGCTTAGAAGTGTTTGCTAAATAAACCACAAAATACATACAACCTGACTCCAAAGTTTTGGAAACAGGAAGAGCCCCCACAGCTAAAACACTTCCAAAAACATTTTTCAAATAACAATTCATCCTCATGATAGTCCTTTAACTTATGCCTGAATTATTTACCTCTTTTGCAGATAAGAAGCTATAAGGAAAGGCTAAGGAATACTTCTCTGGAAACCAAATCACCTGCAGCAAGGTGTTGAGACTGTTCAAGCATCTCCAACACTCCAGGCGGGGAGGGAGGGGAGAGAAAAAACCAAAAAGCATCTGAACTGGATTAAATTTCAGGAATTCCTATACACCTATCTGTGGGAGTGCCTAAAGACCAAAAAGTATCAGGACCCCACAGTGCAAAGTTATATGCAAAAAGTAGTTTGCAATCCTTGTCAAAATAGCTTGGAGTCTAAACAGACACTGGGAGAGATGAAGGTGTTTCACAAACAGAAACAGCATCACCAGTAAGCTGGCCAGAAATTACTATCTATTCATATGATTTTATTGATGGCCATAGCTGGGAAGGTAAAGAACTAGGAAATAAAAAATGAAGAAAATGAGGTACAAGGCAGAGGAAAAGAAGAAAAGCTCTGGAGTGAAGATAAGAAGAGCAAGAGGGATAGCTGGTGATCCCAGCTTCCTCCTCCCCATCACCACACCTGGCAGCCCCAGAAAAAAGCAACAGCCACTTTCCGCCTGCGTCCCAGAACACCCCTTTTTTAACTTCCAAATCTGTGTGGACCATGAATTCCCAAAGCACTCAGAGTGCCCTCAGAACTTCACTAACAGTTGAGACAAGGATGCTGTCAGAGCCCGCACGTCCATGGCTCGCGGTCTCCTGTTTGGGAAGCTGTCCACCCCCGGAGCAACAGTCTTCCACGGATCCGTGGGCTGGATGCTTGTGATGGATTAACTGTGTAAATGATGAGTTCGAAACTAGTTTCCTTCTTCCTCTCTTTCTATGAGAGGTCTCAGCAAGGTAACTGCAGGCCTAAGAATATTTGGGGTTTATTTGGGATGTCTCTATTTTTGCAGGCAAGGATAAGGTGGGTTTACCCTCCTGCCTCAGCAATAATGGCCTTGTTTTTAAGATCTGAACAAGGAGAGTCAAAGCAGCTAATATCTGTGCTAATTTTGTAAGGACTGATTGGAAGGAAACAACAGTGCATTTTTTAAAGGTCAAAGCCTGTGCAATCATTTTGCATGGGTGAAAGTCACTCCTGTGACAGAGTGAACAAAAGAGTGACAAGAAGGTAGAACAGCGGGGGTAAAATTTCAGTATCCCAGGTAAAAAGGAAAATTGCTACTCTCTGATTTGCATGTTTTTGGGAAGGTGGTTTCAAAAGCAACTTTTGTATTTTCACAGATTAATACCCAATTTTCTTTTTTAATACACTTTGTTTAGAAAAATCTCCTGAAAGCATATTCTAGATGTCAAATATTGTACCAGCAACAATGGAAAATAAAGGCTTAGGCAAAAATATATACTGAAAACATCACCTTTTTTGATTGGTTGAAGTCATTTACTCTAGTAACACTGTCATGCTGAGAAAATGATCTTTTGTCTATAACTGCTACATAGCTATTAAGCATTTTAGCATATAAGTATGATATTTTTCTTCTTTAGTGTGTAGCTCTGCTTAGGCAGAAATAAGGTGTGCGGGGAAGAAATAAAATCAGCATTTAAGCCTGGATAGGAAGTTCAAAAACCAAACACACAGTCAACAATGAGACAGTGTTTACACTGCAGAGAGAGAGAGAGAGAGAGAGAGAGAGAGAGAGAATTAAAAAAGCATTTAAGTAGAAGCACAAATGGCTGCCCTATTACAAAATCAATGATAATGCCACATCTACGGCACGTACCTTGGGTCACTAGCTAAATAAAAACTGCTATTTAGTAAACACGAAACAAGAATTTGTCCCAGCAATCCCATACCTGGGGATGCTGATGAAATAACAGGTATCAAAGCATGGATTTCTTAATTTGCAAATTGTCCTTATCAAGCAGAACAACTCTATGCTTGTTTTGTCTTTAAAAAAAATTTAGAAAAAACCTTGAAGACTCTGAACAAAAAGAAAGTTCAAGTGGACAGCCACAGCCATGCTCAGCAGTCAGAGCAGGGGAGGGAGAAGGGAAGGGAGGAGGAGCAAGAGAGACATCCTTCCCTTTACTATTCTAAGGTGTAAAGACTTCTCCATCATGACAGATTTTTTTAAGAAGCTATCACACATTCATAACACTAATTGATTTTCATAGAGAAGAGAGCAGATGAGGTCTCTTTGGGAACTGCCTGCTACATTTCTGCTTGAAAGGAGATCACTGCTGGTGTGCCTCAGCTCCTTCATAAAAAATTTAATTAACAATATCTCCAAGAACGAACCCACAGTTAGGTCTCCAGCTATCATGTGACTACCAGCACTCTGATGCACCATGGCAAATTAAACCTAAGCAAACGATACCTGTCGCACGTCGAGCAGCCGGCATGTTATCGTCTGGGCAAGTTCTTGGGGAGGAGCAGGGATGTGATGGGAAGCAGAAGAGCACACAAAGGGACCGCAAGATGCCTGCATCCAGCCTGGCAGTGACACCTTGTTTTCCTAGCTGCCACTTTTGATGGCTATGCATTTCTATCCGTGATCCGGTGGTGATGCCAGAAAGCAAAATGCTTAACAGACCACAATTCCAGGTGATGATCTTCACAAATCTACGTTTCAGGAATGGCGGAAAGTGCGCAGGTTAGCCCTTTGCTGTCGGATACAGAGGAATGACCGTATAAACAGAGACTCGTGTGTCCCGCAGGAGAGGCGCTGCACCGTCATCCCCAAACAGTGACAGGAATAGAAAGCCACCATGTGCCGGTCTGGAAGTCCCATCTGGCACAGAGGAGACAAGACTGGATTTCTCTTCTCTTTACCACTGCCACCCTCGCTGCCTTACCCTGTAGGAGCTCTCATCCTCAGAGGATTTGTTCCTTTGACAAACTGAAAGCAGGGGGGAAGAGAATCTGGAAATAGCAAGAGGTCCAACACTATAAACAGATTACCAAAATCACTTCTTGTTCCTGCATACGGACTCTGGGCTTGCATGCAGTGCAAGGAAGTGCACATTCTAAAATTTTCCCAAATGCACAGTAAAAAGCGCCGATTTACAAGATGGGCAGCGGATACTGCCCATGCTCTATTTTTATCCTGTTTTGTTATCCTTTAAGAACTTTTACCACTGCAGATACAAAACCAATACGCTTGATTTATTATCTATAATGTTAAAATTGAAAAGGTTAATCACCATTATTAGTAAGTGAAAATGAGGCAAGATTATCACTTGAATACCGATGCTGACACCAGGAGCAGCGTACGGGAGGAAGGGCAGGCACGCTCAGGCACCATCGGCATTCGACCTGCCCAAACCGCAGGTCCTCTGGCCACAGCCGCACTCTGCAGCGCAGCCATCATCTGCGGGAAGGTTACAGAGAGTGAAGTGCCTCCATCAAACAAAGACTGTAGCAAAACCACAACACAGGCTTTTAAAAAGTACTACTTCATGCAGCATCAAAAGTACTAGCAAGGTGCTCTGGAGTTATTTGTTACGGCAATTTTCAGTTATTTAGTTAGCTTTCATTTCCCACGCCTGACAAAATTCGGTTGGCGATGCTGTGTCAAGAGCCACAAACCTGGCAGAGGGGGGTCTGCCAAGGGGAGGGTTTTGGAAGCGGAGTTACAGGAGGATGGTGGAGCAGACACCCCTTACACACCCTGCCATGCTTGCGTGACCTGGCCGAGTGCCACCCTGCACACGCATCGCCCCATCCACGTCTGCAGCGCTTCCCGTGATTTCAACCCGAGGTTACACCCTTTAGCCTCAGTGCTGAACTGAGCTGTAACAACTGCTTTGATTCACCTCAGAGGGAACTGCACTTCAGTCTCGGGTAAATTTATCCTTAAGAATGAGCTGCAGACTCCAGCGATGCTAAAGCTCTTTTGAAAGGAAGGCCGGGGGAGGGAAAAGAACATTACAAATATACTAACTATCTACCTAGCTCGTCTCCACGACAGTTGGCAGCATTATCTTTTTCTTCAGTAGTTCAAAAAAAAAAAAAAACCACCACCAAACCACCACCACTAAAGGGATGCAAGAAGAACTATTTTTATATATGTTGTGTTAACATAAACACCATAGCCTTATTCAAAAAGCCCTGTCAAACCAGCGATCTGGAAAAGAATAGCTCCTGAGCACCCTGCTGCACTACTGCCTGTTCTCTAACCACCAGAAAAGGATGAAAATCACCGTTGGCAAAGGCCAACACCATCCCATTTCCAATGAAAAGGTCTGGACCTGTGCATACCAGTAGTATGTTTAGCTTGATGCACCTACCACAGGTTTAGATGTGAAAAATCCCACAGGTTCCAACAGTTCTGGAATATTTAAATATTATTTTGGAATAACAAGGAGTAAGCCACATTTGTAGAAATAAGCAAAACTTAGAAAAGACAACAAGAAGTTATCAAATATTTGAAAATTAGACCAAGGCATTTTTTGGCAGGAAGGTCAAAAAATGAAATTAAACCATAGCACTTAATTGCTGTGAGAGATGTATCATCAACAAGATACTCAACGACACTCATTGTAACCATATGGAAATACAGCAAAGTTGCTTATCCTTGTTTTGGAGGTCTGCTCTAACCTGAAACATGGCATCGAAAAATCAAAGCCCTGGATCTACTTTGGGATCTACTTTAGTTTCCAAAACAAATGGAAGTGTTAATAATACACAGGTTTTAATGCTTATGTAAAAACAAAAATGAGATTATGCCTTGCAGTTGTTGATCACTGATCTCGTATGTCTTTGTAGGGTGGGAGACACTTTAGGAAGTGACTTCAAACAAAAAACAATCTAAGTGTTCATAAACATGTCTACTGACTATTTTCAAGGTACAGGAACACATTAAAAAAACCTGTTTATTGTGCGGATTACATGCCATTTTATGCTCTTAAGAACAAGCTTTAATTTCACAATTTTCATGTAATCAACACTGTCTTGGTGATAGTTTTTTTTAAACAGATTTAAACTTGAAAAGATCTGTATTTACATCAGTCATTAAAATTTGACTTCTGTGTAACAAGCAACTGTAGCAACTATTTTTCTCTCTTTTTATTTATTAAGTATAGCAGTCCAGTGTTAAGGAAGACATGCAAATATAACATGAAATATTTATGCTCAGTGCAATGTCTCCAAGAATAAAAAAAAACGGAAATGAAACATTGTTTTGAGAGGTACAAGGAAGGTAGAGGTGAGCAAGTAAAATACTGCTCAAAATCAGACAGGTA
The DNA here is from genome assembly GCA_026212715.1 of Elanus axillaris. NCBI lineage: Eukaryota > Metazoa > Chordata > Aves > Accipitriformes > Accipitridae > Elanus > Elanus axillaris. The sequence goes on from JANZLQ010000040.1 coordinate 2,944,849, forward strand.
GCACTAGTGATGAGGTAAAAAAACTCCTCCAATGCATGCAGAAAGGTCAGAGTCTGGTCTGCACTTAATTCATCATTTGAGAGGCTTGTCATTCAAAACGTGGGCAAAAGCTTAGCAAAGATAAAATAATGTCATTCCCAAAAGGCCATACGACCAATAATTAGAGGTGGTATCAAGTATTTTTCCTCTGTCTCACTCTAGGAAAAAAACAAAAAACCACAACAACAACCCACAACAAAAAATCCAAACAAAAAACCCCAACCACACACACACGCAAAACAAAACAGGAAAAAAAACCCTGCAACATAAAAAAACAACCACAACACCGGGTAGGGGGTGAACCATATGTTTCCATGCAACGCTCCAGGATGGAAATTCAGCGATTAAAGAGTTAAGAGACGCTCTAAAAGTATCTCACCCTGATATGCTGAGAATTTGCTGGGATCTCACAGAGAAACGGGTGATTCTTACATACCATATGTTCTGCAAATGCTTGCAACAACACAGAGGGGAGCCGCGGGTGGAAATCCACCTTGGCTGCCGAATTTCCTCGCTTTCTCTAGATCGATGGGATCCAAGGGACAAAGCTGGTCTAAATCCAGCAAACCTCGCCCCACCGCAGCAGCCTCAGGACACCTGCCCCGGCTTTACCCAAGCCCCATCAGGAGCAAAGGCGGAGGTGAGGCGGAGGAGAGCTGGGAGGAGAGCTGGGCTGGGTGGGGGGACGGACGCAGGGCTCTCCCCAGACTTTGCCACCCACCCCAGCACCCCACTGCCAGAGCTGCGTCATCCTCGGTGCCACCTCCCCTGGTCTCAGTTTCTCCATCTCACGGTGGGGCAGAATAATATTGCTGTGAAAACTTTGAGGAATGACTGGAAACAGGCAGTCACAACACTTCAGTCCGCATGAAAGATTGTGGCGCTCAGAGGATGCAAGACTGGACCTAAATACCAATGGCGATTTTTTGGTCTGGTTCATTCCCTCTTCCCCAAGTGCTGCCAAGTATGTTGCAACCAACCCCAGATTAGATGCCAACAAAGGCAAGGCAGGTACACTTTTATTATATTCCTAAGTGAAGGTAAATCTAGAAACCTCTATTGTTGCAAACCTTCACTTGCTACAGATACAATGCCTGGCCATCCCTCGGATTTCCTTACCTTAGCCAACCCTTTCGAGCACGTAACTCTGCCCAGGCGTTAATGCAGCACTGAGACGGGACAGAGTCCCGTGACTGTCACAGCTACAAAGTAAGTTGCTAGGTATGCGGCAGGCTTAACATCATTTCTTGTCCACCGTATTTTTCTGCAAGGGAAAACTCACTACTGCACTGGTTTCACTATTGCACTAATAAATGCAGACAAAAATACCCTGGAGGAAAAAAAAAAAGAAGAGAACAAAAGCACAAGCTAGAATTAGTAAATAACACATCATGGCATCACAGTCTACATCTAAGCTATTGTGAACTTATCTCTTCAAGAGTTTCCACATCAAGAATTCATTAATTGATGAAAAACATATACAGAATATAACAATTTAATTGTATTTTTATATTGCAGGACAGTATCTGGATAAGATTATAAAATAAAAGGCCGATCACTTTTTTAAATCTATTACAATTTACAGGAGTTGGAACTTAATTTACATACCTTGTCTGTCCCAGTTTCCCCCTAAGACTTTACAAATAATACTTTTTTCCAATATGAAACCTTTGTTCTCTACTGCAGCTATGTGAAAAATCTATACAAAATAGAAAAAAAATCTTTGAATGTACTTGTACCGGTTATCTTCACAAAAATAGCCTGGAAAAATACAAGAACTCTGATGATCTTTTCTCAGTATTGCTTATTTTAAATGCTACTCGCAACACTGGGAGGTAAAAAAGCGTTCTTACAAACAACAAATTTTGAAGGTGATGACATCCCTTTTTGCAAACAGTAGCTGCTGCCAACAACTAGCCACACATTTTTTTTCTTCCTCTTTACCATACCTACATTTTTAAGGAACACTCCTTTTAATTAGAGCGAGAACACATGAAATGGGAGGCCACAGGATTGCATCCTAAAAACCAAATGCACAGTAATTGGTGCATTTTTGCTGACCAGAAAGCTGATCTTTCTTTGTTGAAAAAAAAAAAAAATCCAAACCCAAAAACCCAAACCAAAAAAACTAACCCCACCACAGCACCCAAAACCAAACCAAAACCAGCCAAACAAAACAAACCCCATATCCTTCTACCAGCTATTCTCCAATATTCAGAAAGTAATGGGGAGGGGGAAAGGGAAGGAGAACAGGAACATAATAAACTCCAAAGTCAACCTCTACCTGTAATTCTCAGCCAGAATAACCCATGCTGAAATCATTATCTGGGAATTAATTACCAGCATTTAAAATATTTTTTGATAACTTCAGATACAAAAACTCTGTAACAGGTTTCTCGCAGAGGTATACAGAAATATGGAAAATGTGAAAGCAAACATCCACTTGAATGTCAAACGTTCATGCCAGGGTGCTCAAAATGCTTTTCATGCTAAATTATCACATACAAATATAGGCAATATGACATTTTTTGAGGTGTAAGAGCTGGGGGGTTTGGGGGAGTGGGAGGGTGGAAGAGGTTGGTTACTTACAATTGGGCTTCCCAAATTTGATGCATTTGATTTTTAGAGTTAACATATCCTCTGAGATGAGTCTCTAAAGCTTCTGTCTCAATATGCTACATATTCAGTACAAAATGAATTAAGAGATTACACACTGAAGGTCATATAAATATCTACGAGGACTGGAAACAATTCTGTGGTGGGAAAGAAAAAGCTTAAACCTAAAAGAAAATAAAATGTGCCGCTGGAAAATTGCAGCTGAAGAGTGAACCAATGCCCTGTAAGAGCTACATTAATTTTAGATACCATGCCCTGCCAGATACCCATGGCAGCCTAAACATCATCATCCACAGCTGCAAATCAACGTGACAAAAGGGTTCCTTTGAACTATTACCTATGGACTCGCACACATGGCACCAGAAAGTGCAAAACATGTAAAGTTTGGAAGTTAAGAGCGTTCCCAAACAAAACAGCTGGTTTTGGCTAACATTTGGAAAATTGCCCTCAAAGAGGAAGGAGGACAGCCCGAGAATATCCCCCCGATGCTGAACTGCGGTCCTGAGCGGCTGTAGCGTTTCATGGAGACAAAGATAGTGGACGCTAAATGTCAGAACGCAGAACGTAACGGAGAGATAATACATGCACACAGCATGCACTCCACACTCGAACTGTTTATCAGATTGTAACAGCACTGCGGCATCCAGGAGCGTGGATGTGCTGTTTTGTTCACATTTTAATGTGCCATCTTGCAGTAGATGCTTGCACAGCAGAGTAAATACAATCTCTATATATACCCTGCGTGGGCGTCAGGGGTTATTTCTGACTGTCTTCATTACACTTCGTTGCCAATTTAAATGCAAAAAAATAAAACCCTCAACAATTCTCAAAGTGATTTCAGTTTGATTTTTGTAATTATTTCCAGAACCTTTTCATTATGCAATTTCAAATACTTACTGAAAGCTCTCTCTCTTACAAAGTTATCCTTGATGCAAGTCAAGCAAACCAGACAAGCTAAACCTTCTCCCTCTCCTTTCTTTATTAATAAACACAGACGTGAATAACATTCACAGTGTTTAGCCCCGAGAGCAGTTTAATAATAATGCTGCATCTTGCTTTATAGGGAGGGAGCTAAAAAAGAAACTCAAAGGCTAATAGGTACAAATATTGTGCTTCAATTGCAATAAATAAATAGTGCTGAACTGTAGAAATGTAACTGATAGCAGCAATCTAAAAGATGTGGGTTCTGGTAACCCTCAAGCTAAAGCCGATTAGGTTTTGTTACATAGGTCCTTTGTGTATTTTTGTGCTGCTGTACCAGTTAAATTGACCTCTACAGGCATGTGTGTTGCTTTTATCGTTTAATGGCTTCACATTTTAAACCTAACTTAGGCTAGCAAAACCAAATAAATAAAAAATCCCCCCTCCAACCTGGTGTGTGTCTTAAACCCACCTGTGAAAAGGGAGATCTCTGCACGTGAATACCATGCACTAAAACCCGGAGAACGCCAAGCAATTAGGATGATGGCATAGGGACACGTGAGCTGTCAGGCAGAATTCTGGGGCTCAAAAATAGAATTAGTTACACACACCGGGCAGAAATGCCAGGCCATAGCCAGTTCAGCTGCCGCACTGAACCGTGCTGGTTAAGCCAGGCAAGGGCTTTTTTGCCTTCCCCACCCTACAGCGGTCAATAATGAATGTTTTGGAGGGGACACACAGAACTTGCAAAGCATGATGACAATGCCACACAAAGCTCAACACAAGGAAAAATTTCTTCCCAGTGCTTCCTTATTTTTGACAATCGCCTGCCTGTAATCAGCTCTACTACAAATAAAAACCAGCAACTATAAATGAAATCCTTTGTAAATCCAACCACTTCATTTTAATTCACCCATTCTGGCACAGCAACCAAGCCCAGAGTTGGTCCATATTTCATAGAATGGTTTGGGTTGGAAAGGACCTTCAAGATCACCTAGTTCCAACCCCCCTGCCATGGGCAGGGACACCTTCCGCCAGACCAGGTTGCTCAAAGC
>JANZLQ010000040.1:2949893-2973723 GCA_026212715.1 Elanus axillaris
TCTCACCAGAGAAGAGTAGATGGGGAGAATCCCCTCCCTTGACTTGCTGGCCACGCTTCTTTTGATGCAGCCCAGGATACGGCTGGCTTTCTGTCTGCAAACACACATTGCCAGGCCATGTTGAGCTTTCCTCTCTGCAGTGATAATGCAACCAGCCAGCCCACTCTTTTGCTCTGTGTGATGATTTTTTTAAAAAAGCAGAGACCCAAACGGTCTATTTAAGACAGGTCTTTTGCATTCGAGGATGTGAAGGGACCCAGCCAGTGTGTCCACGCAAAACAAGCCCCCTTGACCAGAACAGGGTGCAGCTGCCACCAAAGACAGGCTCAAAAAAAGGAGGAGAGAGACAAAAGGGAAAACTTGGTTCAAAATTTTCTTATGTTGAAACACCTTTGTTTTCCCACTTAAACCAGCCTGACCTTAGGGAAATGGCATTGAGTAGCTAAAGGGAAGTTTTAGCCAAGCTCTAAATATGTATATTTTTCCAGAGCTTCGAGGAAGCAGAATTAGTCAATTTGGCTACAGGCCATAAAACATAATTACTTATGTGAAGTATGTTTAAATATGTAACTACAATTGCTAATAGAAGCATACAGCCCCATAAATACACAGCAATTCGATGGGCCAGCAGCTCGGGCACAGGCAAAACGCCAGAGATGATTCCCAAAGGAATAAGCACCTCTTCAGAAGACAATTCAGAAATTAAAATCTAATTAATAGGTATACAACACTGAAACACAACCGGGCACCAATAAGGAAGGAGGGCAAAATGGTGCCTTTTTAGAACATGTGGCACATCAAAAAAAGATGGTTTGGGTACTGTGAAAAGAAAAGCAGGAGAAATGGGTTCACAGAGTAACAGCCTCTCTCCTGCCTTCAGGAGATTCAAAGGTCAGTGGAAAACAAACTTCCACTGGAGACATGAGAAAGCCACTAGCCGAAACCTCCAGAAAACTTCACAGACACCACTGAGCGGTAACAAACCTTCAAGATATTAAAATAAAAGAATGGTGTATTAAGCGATGTGGTAACTGCAATTTGTCATTTAGCACTGTGAATCTATGGATTTTAATGACAGGGTCTCATTTACATTTAACAATCAGTGTACTAGAACATTTCTTGGAAACTGGGGATATTTTCTTGTCTCAGTAGGAATATATAGAAATTTCTTCTTGATTAACAATGGAGTAAAGGAGTTCTGCCCTGAAATCTCAGTCCCTTGGTTTCTCTCTAGAGCTGGATGAATATCAACATACCAAACTGCAATCCTGACAAGAAAGCTCTCCAAAATTCAGCTGTTTGTAATAATTATGTATTTAACAATTCTTCCACAAGAATAACATTATAAAGCACCTTACATTTTATTGTTCATTTATACCACACATCTGCTTTAAAAAACATTAGCAGCACATCTTGTTCTTAATGATACATTTTGGGTGTGACTTTCAAAAGCACTTGAAGCAACTTAGGAGCATAAATCCCACTGATACTCAATGGTATTTGTGCCCTTACTGCCTGTAGCCATTACTGAAAATCTCATTCTTTTCCAGAGCTTTGGAGTTATTCCAGAGGTTGTACACGTAGAAAGAAATGGCAAGTGTCAAAAGGTATTTTACATTTTACAGAAATGCTATGCAGCATTAGGACAGACATCAAGAATACTGCATACATGTACTTAAAACAATAACGGGGAGTTTAGGAGGAAGGGAAAGGCTTGAGTCAAATTTAGCCAGTGAGTCTGGGGATAAGGTTGATCTCTGTTACATCCAAGCTGGCAAAAGTGGGATCCTCATTCTTCTTCATTCCACTGGCTCATGGGGCAAGCTGCAATGTAACTAAGCATTTCCCCAAATACCACTGACCACTACATACCAGAAATGTCTTCTCCCACTTTGCAACAATAATCGAAACCTTAGGCCTTATTTACAGCTAAATTAAACTGGTAACAGTTTAACTAGGCCATTTAAAACGCATATTTTTTTGGCAAGTCCTAATTAGCTTTCATCGAGTAAAGGAAACCCCAACCTTGATTAATGACCACCTCCACAAGGCACTCCTGCAAACCTCAGCTCAAGCACCAGCCAGGCTTCCTTGGTGCTTTCCATGGACACGCCAGTGTACACAGGTTGGCCACGTCACCTACTCCCAGCAAGTGCAATCACAGATGGGAGAGCTAGAAAGCTGTCCAGAGGCCCCAGCAAACGTTAGTTGCACTGATCAGTGGAGCTCAGAAGTTGGCATGCAAATGCAGACAATTTTAAGGAAGTTGCAAGCATACAGGCAATTTTCAATGGACTGGACAAACGAGTTTGCAGCAGCTCTTGTAGCCACCACCACTTCAGGTTTTCCCATATCATGAAAAGTACAATAAACAAAATCGCTTCAACACTAATTCATGGATGAACATCCACCAGGTCCTATTCCAAGGAACAGGTTAATCTCCAAGCAGCTATATAGGGAACTTGGTTGAATTGCATGATTCGATGTGAGCACATGAGCTTTTATTTGCTAGATTAACTAACCTCTGCAGCCTGATTCTCATCACCCTCACTGACATTCTTGGGAGCTGAGCACCTGCAGCACCTTCACACAAACTGGGCCATTAACTTCCTTCTCTCAGTTTTACCTTCTGTGAAAAAAGGATTAAAAGATTTGTTAAAGAACATCGTGAGTATGTAACAGGGCCACAGCTATTGCTTTTGCAGAGAAACTGGCTAAAGTTGATGGAGAAGAAGAGCATTTAGCACTCGTACACAATTACACAGACACGTGATGTTTCTGTGTTAAATTTCTACATGTTGCAAAAAGAATTTTTATGAAGCAAAGTGCATGGGGGTTTGTTCGTAACAGACTTGGAAGTTGCATTGTTATTCTGTCGTTAACTGAGAAGCAAGAGTAAACTAGAAACTTTCCAGAGAACACAAAGAAAAACTTATGCTCCAAACATCTGCTTATAAATGGCTTACAATCAAGCTTTTTACAAAGCCTTATCTTTTTATTCCCTCCTCCCCCCCTTCCATACCACCACTTTTGGCTTGCTAATTTAATTTCTTGAACATTTGTGTGCACTTACTGGTTTGACTGCGTTATTTGCTTAAACTAGCGGCAAACTCCGGGTAGTTGTATAATGAAAGAGCCAGACCATAATGAATTTTATGGTATGCCAACGTTACAGGCTACTGTATTCTGTAAAAGGGTACTGCAAGCAGTAAAACAGTCCTGCAAGAGCTCTGTGTGAATGACTTTGCTCGGCTCCTCAGCCCCAGTGACTGCCAGCGCATGGTCACTTCCAGCACCTTGCCAGCTCATGCATCCCTGCTCCCTATTACCATCTGCAGTCTGAGACACAGCCTCCGTGCCAGAAACGCAAAGGATACAAGGCAGGGGAAGCCAGGGAGACAAATCAAACAGACAGGCAGTGCCCAAGCTTTCCTGCCAGGACCATTACAGGCCAGCATGATCATCCAACCCCAAATAGATGCCCAGGCTCTTCCGGTAACAGGACAAACGTTTGAGCTGGGCCTGGGTCTACTAAGCTGTGCAACGAGCCTTTGATAGTCACAGCCGCTAGCTTTGCTTCTCCTTAAAAGTAGCACTGCTGCCTGCGCAACACTTGACTTGCCAGATGCCTAAACCTATACCATGATACTCAAGAGACACCATCGCCAAAGAGCGTGCCACACCAGAGCTATATTTCTTTGCGATGGCAGTGTGATGTCCCCTGCATCTCCAGCTCTCCCTTCAGGCACAGCCTATCATCCAAATTTTTTTTGCTGGACTATGTTTCTGCCCAGGAGGAATGGAAAGAAGAAGGGAATAGCAGTAGATCTGCAGAAGATGAGCAGTCATTCCTCCCACCCCAACACAAATGTTAGCTGCAGCCTCACAGCAGGCCTTTGAGTCCCAGGGCTGTACCCTCACCCAGAAACGCAGCACGTGCTCCCAAACCCCCCGACCGTCTAGGTCAAACACATACATCTGGCAAGCGACTTTTAACTCTTGATTAGGACTGCTGATCCAGTATTAAATGAGCTGTGTATCATTTCCATATGCCCTTGATTCTTTCTCTTACAGCTCGTGTTCCTGGACACACTTCAGATACGTCTTGAGACTCTCTCGAGAGAATGTACCTGAGCTGTCGAATCGAGGCCTCGAATAGACTTGTTGCAAATACATTGTTCAACCCACTTAATCCTTAATTAGGGTTTCATTTTTTAATGTAAGGCTTCAATAATCAGCTCAGGAGAAAATGTAAAAGCAGATGTCAGGCCACCAAGGGCTTTCTCCACATGCATCTTTACTGGTGCTGCTACACCATGACTACACTGCTTTTGCAGTCGCACCACCCTACCTGCCACTCAGCACAGATGTGGTTGCACACCAGTTTGACAGCAGTTATACAAATACAGCCTTTCCTTGTGCAACAGATAACAGTGTACCCCTGTAACTAAATTGCACCATTCAGTGCAACCAGAAGGCAGTGGAGGAGGAGCCACCCTTCATCAAAATACTTACATACCATGAAACTTGTACAGGAAGCCAACTATCTACAGAGAGCATAACTGATACCTGCTTTGAGCTAGAAAAAGAATCATATCTCCCTAATGTCTCATACTGTTACCCCACAAATCTGGTATTTTTACACAGGAGAGACCCAAGAGCAACCTACCTCTTGGAGCACTGTTGAGAGAGGTAACAGGGAACTGCAGAAGGGAACTGGCTCAAGCAGGGCTCTCCCACTTTGCGGTCTGACCTACAAACAAGCTCTTTATTGTTTTCATAATATATACTGTTTACACATACAGTTTCATAAAACTTACCAGTAACAGCTCATCTCCATAATTAATAGAGGCAGGTAGAAACCAGAATAAGGATTAAAGAGAGGCTTCATCAGCTTAACTGATCCAGTCAAAGGTGTCTTCAGTAAGCCATTACACCTACCAGGTGCTGCTGCCGCTGTCCTTGTCTGCAAAGCTGCTGCCGTGGGCAAGAGAGAGCACTTCGCGTTTTGGCACTTCCAGTTTGTTCTCTGTATTTGTCTGCACACAGACAAAACATCCACTGGTGGGAATTAGCAACGGTTTGAGATTTAACTCAAAATCTGACCTATAAACAGTAATTTTAAAACTCTCCTGCAACACTTTGACTTAGTAAAAGCCAAACATAAAAATTCTTAGGTAAGAAACATGTACAACCACTAGGAACGACAGCTTAAAAAAAGTAAAAAAAAAACCCAAAACATTATTTAGGACTAAATTCTCTAGGTCATCTAATTACACTACTTAATACCTTGCACGTACATTTCCTGCCCTAACAGGAGACCGCCAGCAGTCCAAAATCAACTTCGACTAAAGTCGGTCAGTGAATTCCGGACCTCTTCCCACGCGTTCAGTCACCACCAGCATGTGCAGCGAGCCTGCCCACGGGGTGTCCTGCCGCTGACTGCCCAACTAAGGAGCCTGGATGATATCAGTGGAGCTGAACTATGGATTTTGTGAAATAACAAAAGTCAAGAGAGAAGCAATGTTTTTGAAGAAAGGTTTTAGTGTGCAGTGAAGCTTTGCCTGCCAACTGTTAAAGTCATTCCTGTAAGTGGACACCAGACACAAATCACATGAATAATGTGTATTTCCGAGGTGCACTCATTCTCGATTTCTGCATTTCTTTCAAAGCTGAACATTTCTTTTGTATTGATAAAGCAGGTTTGAAATGGAAAGTAAATCAAAATATTACATTATAAAGCACCAACTTTACTAATTTACAATGGATTAACAAAGAAGACGGAAATAGTTCTTTTATTCCTTTCAAATTACAGAGCATAAGTGAGTTCAACTTAATATTAAATTATGTAATTGGCTTGTCCTCTGCCTGCTTTTTTTCCCCCCCCAGAACAGATGATGTTCAACCACGTACTACATGGAAGCAATCCATGCAGCTTTAAAAACAATAAAGACCACTTCCAAACGTTCTGTTCTGGTTTCATCACGCTCATACTTCACCAGCAGACACTCCTACAACAGTTCCAGACCCGCTGAGACCTTCCATTAAATTTTGTAGGAACCAGACTCCTGAAGATGGGCAGACGCTCATATTCACTGTTCCTGAAGCATCTATCTGAAAAGTGCTGATTTTAATAGTATTATTTACTACTAACAATGCTATTATCTGTAAAAGCATTACTTTATAGGTTTCTTTTCTGCAGTAACATTTATCTGATAATAATTTTGTGGACCACAGGTTTACAGAGCAGGGAAACCTAGCCACCCAATTTATACTGAACTCCCATCGAGTGGCCCGCAGTGGTAGAGCACTGCTGACCCATCCTCACTCCTTCAACATTCAACTCAGCCACTTGAAAATTTAGGTCTCCTCCCCCTCATTTACCTTTATATTTTATTAATGTTACTTAAACTACAGTCATCTTTTATGTATTTATCTGAAATTCCTTTCCACTGAGCATCCATGAAATTGTCTCTATAACCCTAGCGTTGTCTTCATTATGACTTGTTTAAGCTTATACTGGTTACTCTCAGCCTGCGAAGGAAAATCAGAAAACTCAAACTGGACAACCTCGGTTTCCATTCAATTCCAGTAAGAAGCCTGTTTTCTGTTCTTGCAAAAGAGAAACTAATCTTGGATAGTCCTGGATATCTAAGGCCACCATGTTCTCTAGGTAAATTAAAAAATAATTAAATCCAGAGTTTTGAAAGGACAGCAAGAACTGCATAGGAGATTTTGTTAACCTTGAATGAAAATCCTGAATAGGGCTATTGGGAACACACAGAAATTGTGAAAGAACAAGAAATCATAAGAAATCAAGCAAACTTCAAATAGTTTCTGCTTCCTGCACATACTTCAGGAAAAACAAAGTTACCTTTGTTAAAATGAACTTACTGCATCACTGCAACACCCAGCCATAGCAGGGCATACAAACACCATGGTACCTTGAGCTTTTTTATTCTTCATAACCAAAGCCCTGTCCAAAAACAACCAGCTTGAAAAGAATCCGCACAAACTAGCAAAACCAGAATCTTTTTGTTCCGCACAACTTATTCTGGGCTCAGCAAATAAAAATTTATACAAAAAAATATTTACCAATACAGAAAATAATCTTTTTTTTTCCCCCTAATGAGCATAAATTCAAGACCACCTGTTAAACAGCATTACCCAAACCAGTCGAATGCTTTCTTTGGACCATGAATAAGACAGTCTTGCTCCTGTTGCTTCACCAAAATGCATTCAGTTCAGTGCACCAGAAGATTATATAAGGTTACTCTCACATAATCAAGGCTGATAGACATTTTTGTACTCACTCACAGATTACAGTTGCTTCTCTCACTCTTACTTTAGGACCTACTATAATGCGTTTAAATGACACATAGGTCCACAGGCATATGCATTCGCTTTTTGATATATTTACTAGCACACTGGCAGTTTTGATGCATGCTCTCCAGAGGCATATTTTTAAAAATACAGGAATTACACCTTGTTCTTACTTAAAAGTTTCTAAAATATTTGGCTAAACAGATACCCAATTCCAGACTTTAAACTGCCTGGTAGGCCTTGACAACAGGGTTGCCTTTTATGCATTGTCTTGTAATGCAATAAATTTCGCTTGAAACATCTTCACCTGTGCACCAAGATGTGTATGTTGTGATACAGAAAATCTAACATGGAAATAAAAGATAAATTTAAAAAAAGTAAATTTAATAGATTAGTTGCTCAGATTACAACTGTCTTATGACCTGGAAAACGCACTTGCTATGAGAGACTCGAGAAGATAATCTTATTTCAGTTTATTGAAAGGTAATTTAAGTGAGGAATAACTGTGAAGTACAACTATACAGGCAGCACGTAGATTTAAGACCAGAGACAAAGGCATGAGAGCCGACAGCCATAGTCATCCATTTTCAAACTGGAAATGCAGTTAATAAAAAGCTGAGATTCTAACCTCAAGTTAATATTCTACCTCGAACAACGGCGCAGGAAGTTTTGAAGGTGTAACCTGAGCACCCAATAATCAGAAAACAAACAGAACCTTAACATTTCTTACTAGAAAATGCAACATAGTTTTCAGTGCCTGTGTTTCTGCAAGCTTGCTTTTTTGAATTCACATGGAGATTTGCTCCTTACAGAAAACTCTTCCTTTTTTAAGCTAACGCTATTTGACAACCTTCTTTTCCACTGTTTAGCATCATAATTCCCCCCCTTTCATTTACACGCTCTCTGCCGATGGCATTCATGAAAATCCTCGGAATTCTTATCCTTCTCCTTCCCTTCCACCCCTCCCCACACAGACATTTTTCTCTTAACAGATGAACATACGAATCTACCCAATGATGTGGCCACTTCCCATCAGGGAACATCACCAGCATCCAGAACAGATTTAAGAATATATTTTTAAGTCATGATTACCACTCCCGTCACCACTGCTTTCCTCGTTCAGTCTCCTCGGCAGATAGACAGGTACCCACACCTAGGAGCATGATCTGACATACATAAAGCTGCCAATACCAATTCTACACACTGACCGCAGATGCTTACAGCCTACCGGCACATGCTCTATTCTTGGGAAAGAAAACCAATGTTTTCAATAAAACACAGTCTCTCCTCTGCAGGATACAGCTCTCTGCATATATCTGCTAACAACATCTCAGTATTTCTCCACCCCCTCCCCATGTTTCTCTTTTTTGTCAAGCTCTCTAGCATTTGTTCTGGGATCTAATTAAGGTCCCTTATCACCATGGCAAGAGGGGGGCAAGGTCTAACAAAACAGCATTAATGAACTGATTGTTTTCATTGGGCACATACAGAGTTATAATCCCCAAGACTGGTACATATCTACACTTGGAAAAAAAAAAAAATAAATCTAAAGAAGTCTGTGTTGTTTACATTTTTGCAAGAGTTTAACTAGAAGCCCATGTAAAACTGGTATAATCCAACAGCACCTTAGAACTTATTTTTAATGGGAGATTTATTCCAATCAGGACAGGCAGCTTCATTTTGTTTTCTCTTCTGAGTATATGCAGAAGTCTTGCACCTACCATCTGACTCTTCTTCAAAGACACGAGCTTCCTGTAAACTTCATTAGTTAGATGCCATTTTATAGGTAATTCAGACCTCTTCCCACCTTTCTGGGTTATTAAATCTATTAACATCCCAGGATATTGTTATGTAAGTACTGCTCATCTGCATTATGCAGCAGACTTAGAAAAGAGCTATTAGAACCAAGTTTGCCTTGTTTCATCTCATTCTCTGTGTGAACCCAGGCGCCAGAAGCAAGATAACCTTCAGGGGATGCAGCTTTGGCTACTGAAGAGAAAGGCAAGTAAAGGAGAACAGAAGTCCACGAGGGGAAAGTAACATGGGCATTTTAGGTGAGTGTTGTAAGGGAAAAGGTACAGTGTTTTCTTGCCCTGCAAAAGTAAATTCTTCACTCCTCCCGATATTTATCTCCTTGTTCTCTCCCTTCATCTTCAATCCAACTTCCAGTTACATCCAAGGATTTCAGTACCACCTACAGTCAACCTAGACCAACACGCAGAAGGATCCCCTCCAAGAAATGTCTACTTTAAATACTACAGAAAATGTTGTTCTTAACTCTGCCCCTTCTTGGTTTAGGTTCAACTGGCTCCCCAGATGCTTTTTGAAGAAACTGCTAAAAGAGGTCATTTTTTGACAAGAAATCAGTCCTGGCCAACAGTAATCTGCAGAAAGATCTCTCCACCTTTTACTGGAATAGAAATCTTCAAAAGGGTATCATGAACCTTTTAATTAAGCATGATAGCTCCTCTATGCCACATAGAAGGGAAGAAAGTTTTACAGGCCAAACTTTGAAAGGTTGCCTTATTTTTTCAGCATTTAAGAGTACACAGTTTGAAACATGCAGGGTCTGCTTCACTTGAGAGAGTCTAACAGTTGGCTGGTCCAAAAGGCTTTGACAGCAGTTGCATTGGAGCTATTCGTCCTTAAAGAACACGCCTGCGGTCACCACCTTGTCTCAGTACTGGAGATAAGGGCAGTATTTCTCTCTCAAGATCTCATCTCGCATCTCCAGGTCCATCCCCCTATACTCCTGTTAGCCTGTCTGCTTCTCAGCTCTCTCTAAAGGCGCAGCTAACATTGTAAGAGCTGTAGGGATCCCTCCTGGTCTAAACACCTTCTTTAAATAGATGTGATGGAGTATCATTGCAAATACGTGTCAATGCATACATGACCCGCAGACATTGCTCAGCCGGGAAAGCAGCAACCATGAAGTTTCATCAGCATAAGGCTTTTTGCCTCCTATTCACATTTTGTGTAATAACATACATACTGAAAATCTGAATCTCAAATACGGGATAAAATGTAATGTTGTACAGAAAAGTATGTATACTGAAAGAGCCTAGGGATACCGCACACAAGCAACACAAAAAATGTGAGGAGTGAAGTCCAGCAGAGGAAGAAATATTTTTGCTAAAAGAAACAGAAAATGTATTTTTAAAGCACTAGTTGCAATAAGGAACAGCACTGAGAGACTTCTTCAATACGCTTTTCAAACCTTAACTAATTTTCACAACACTCTTGGGAAGCAAACACATCCGTATCAATAAACCCGTTATCAAGTGGGGTGAGCAGGACAGAAAAACGATGGCACTGTCATATGGCCTAGAGAGAACTGAACGCTGGTGCTAAGGCTGGAACTCAGTTGTTGGCTCATGTGCTCAGACCACTAAGTGATATCTCTTGTGCACGTTCTACTGTCACAACACACTTTGGAAAATAAAAGCTAAAGCTAGAGAGGGAGGCAGTAACTTAAGGCCACTGCTTCAGAGCAGAGGTTCAGATCCCATCTAGTTGTTAAATGCCTGCCTGCCCAGCTCAGCCTGCTTGGTCATCTTCCCTTCTAGATGGTAAAGTATCTTCTAGTGTAAATGTGTTCTGCTCAGAAGAGCACTGAACAATGCAAACAATGCTCATCATATGTTGTTTGTTCTCTCATCCTCTCTGCAGGAGACAAGTGCAATGGTTGTGATGTTTTTTAATAAGTATGTGTTTGCAGTCAGTGTGGCACGACAAGACCATAACATACGACTGATAACACAAATACTAGCATACATGTTGCTACATGTTTATGCTAGATGGCAAAGAAACACCTCTAACATCCAAACGAGCATTTGGTTTGGAGCTGTCCTTTGTTGCAATGTTCATGGTCCTATTGTCCTGAGCAAGCACTTGTTCCAAGACACAGGGTTTTTTCAACAGAGGGGATTAAGACTAGAAAGTTTCGCTGTGCCAAGGAACCAGTGCTGCCAGCTACACTCTTGATCTTGAGGACCCGTTAGGTCTTTTAGCTATCATACGCACAAGGCGCTCCCTTCCCTGAAGATAAAGGCACTGAACTCCATTCAAAATTAGGCAAGAGGCTGACGAAAAAATAAAAACTCGGCTGGGTTGCAGTGGGCTACAGCACAATGGGGTGCAGCCCATCTTTCTCACCCCACTCCTGCCTAAACACTGAGGACTTCATGACCCAGTATACCACGCTGCTGTTATATGGCCAAGGGGGACCGAAAAACTCAGACGAGGTCATCGTTCACCACCATCAGACGGCCTCCTAACCCCCCAAGGTAGCAGAAAGCATCACTCAAATGTACTGGGACGCTGGAGCTCAGCATCACCACCTGAACTAGGAGCGCTCCTCAGCTACGGACCAAATGGACCAGAAGGGTAGAGGCCTTCCATCAGAGACTTCCCCACAACTGACACCCTTTCCATGTTTTCCTTACCCCACCAACAAAGCCTCTGCGTAACTTGGTTTGGGTTTAAATTTCAGAAGCTGAGTCTAATAATCTTTCTTGTACGAGAGTGCTCAACCTAATTTTACTTCAGGCACAACTGTAATACAACTACTTCTTATTATGACACATAATTAGTGGCTAACTTTCCAAAATAAAAATGGCCATGAAATTCAGAAGAAAGCTATTCATCTACAAAACAGTGATTTTTCTGGCTCAAGTTCTCCCCGAACGTAAATCCACTTACATTTACAAATGCCACACAATTACAACTCTGGCCTATTGACTTTATTTAGCCAATGTGATTCAAACTTCAGAAGTCCTATGCTTACAGAGACACTCTATTCTGCACATACATTCAGAAAATAAATACGATATATAGATGTAGTAAACAGATTTGTAAAGAGTGTCACTTATCGCTGTCAACTGTGCTGATGAATTACACTGTTAAAACGGATCAGATCGCCCACCAACTACAGTCACAGTCTTCCCATGTCCAAAAGTCACGTGCTTCTCCAATTAGTTGCTCAAAACTAATTGTCAGATGTAATTTTCAGTCAGCAGTTTCTTCTTCCTTCCTCCTCCTTAATATATTCCTTTCGCACGCATTCCCCACAGCACCTGACTTGCTCAGCAATCTTTCCTCCCTTCCTTACACACTCATGCATTATGTCTTAGACCTAATCTCTCCTTACAGCTTTTGAGCAGAGCTCTTCCAGGCAGCTGACATTTAAATAAGCTCTGTATTGACTTTCCTCTGCTGTACCTCAAGTCCTCCTTGTTTTCCTTATGTTCATATTCTGATTCAGCTTCTGTGCAGCTCCTTCCAAGGCTAACGGAAGCGGAGCTCGACTGATAATCAATAAATACCTTCACCCTGCAATCCCTCAGACGTAAAGCCCAGAAGGAGATTCCCCTCTCTTTGCACATGCATATTCACTATTTTAGATAAACTTAAAAAGGCAGAAGAAGGTTTTTCCCAAATCTGCAGCATGTTTCAGAAAACACTAAGCCTGTGAACTTTCCTTTAACTCGCATTAAACCGATACAACTTTTAATTAAAAAAGTAATTTTGAAAAATTGCTTGTGCAGTGTGTAAGGTGATGTTCAGACAGCATCACTGATCCCTGGAGTTCTGCAGCCTTGAGTTTAATAAACTGAATTTTCAAAAGTAAACACAGCTTGCATCAGCACAAACCTTCTATTTTAGACTAATATTTCCACCCATTTCTTTTTCAGCCAGAAGAGGATGCTTTCAGAGCAGAGCGCCACACACTAAACATTGCATGGGTGTCCCTGGACACTGGAAAGGGAAAAATTGTCCAGACCCTAGGGGAGCTTTGTCCACCTGCCAGCCAAGGAAGCCTTGTCTCTGATGGAGTGAGGCAGGCAGGCGAGACGCCCTCTCTCCCATCCAGGATGGTAAAATCAACACCCAGCGCCAACACGGCTGTAAGGACAAAAGACCTCGAAAGCCTGGCTGCGGGAGCTGAGGCACAAAGTCACAGCCCCCCCGCTTCTTGCTAAAGAAAATCCCTGCTGCAAGGACTGCCATAAAATTTACACCTGAGCCTGTGCATAATCCTACAGTCACACAGCAGCACCTGCCTTCTACAACTATAATTTGGGATTTATTTTGCCTAATTCATTATTTCCGGTAGTAGGTAATCCAGCAGGGGGGAAGGGCAAAGGGGAGAACAAAAGCAAAATAAAAATCAAATGGAAATATTTTGCCCTAGGCAGAAACGAGTTAAAAACACCCTCAGGTTTCCTTCTGTTTGTTTTTTTGTAACTGTTCACCTGTTCTTTTTGCAAGTTCTTTTAAATGAATCATTTGAATTATCTTTAATCCAAGAGTTCAAAAAGACGCTCAATGACAGTAGGTGTAATTTCCCTCTTTTCCCTCCTCTTTCCCCCTTATCAATTTATCACAAACAATTATCCTATTACCCTGCGCACACACACATAAACGAGGGCTGGGAAATCAAGATTCTTGGGTTCATTTCACAACTGCATTTCTAGCAGGTCATTAATTTCTCCGTGAGCTGGTTAGCTCCTCTATACAGCAGGGAGAGGTGCACTGTGCAGCTTTATCCAGCTTTTATAAAACAAATACTGTGTGAATCAAGGCACACTGTGCTGATCTGAAACACCCAGCATTTTGTTATTATACATAAATAAATATAAATATAGCATTTACCATTTTCATCTCTACTTGTTTGTATTTCTACTATTTTAAAACTTCTAACGCTAGAAATGCCAAAAGGAGGTGACTTTATGTTCTCGTGCCTATTCCACCAGGAAATGGTAGGCCTGCACGTATTTTTTTCCTTCTGCTGAAACCCAGTGGATTTGTAACTGTATGTCCTCAGTCAAACCTTCATAAGAAAGCAACTTTAAATGTTTTGGTTTTAGCTGCAGTAATATAAACACTTAAAACAGTCAGCACTACCCAGGCTGAGTGATTCATCTCATCTTCACATCCCTTAACTCTAAGCGCCATTGCCGATTACCCCGTGAAACTTAACTTTGGACAACACCTTATTTTATTAAATATACCTTCAGATTTGGTCTCAGTTCCATAAAATATTTAAGCATGTGCCTAAGCATTAAGTGCGCAAGTACTCCGCCGAGTTTTGATTTTAGGCTATCTGGTAACACATACAACAAACTCCAGAAGATACAACACTCATTCTTTATCTGAAGAGCTCCACTTCACAGATCAGGCTTTCAGACATGTGCCAGCTTCAGCTCTAACAAGCTCTTCACACTTTTTTAAGACTAATAGGCTCCACATATTCATCTCCAAAGAGTATAAATTCCCTTCCTCCCTTTCCCTTTTAAATATGTCAAGCAACATTACAAAAAATAACATCTGTGCCACAGTTATGCAATAAGCAGCGCGATAACCATTAAACTGCACTTTTTATGAAGAGTGGGCTGAATTTAAAAAAAAAAAAAAAGGCAGGGAAAAAAGTTCACCTTTAAACCTTGAGATCAGGGAGGCTGTCAGTACTACCTTCTTCCTTGCTTATTCTAAACTCCCTCTTCCGCTGGCACCTCTTCATGGAGGTTTCATGGCTATTAATGGGAAATCTGAATATACATGCTATGAACAGCACAAACGGATTGAATCCGGCTGGAAAGGGCTTAAAGATTCAGTAAGAAGATGAAGAATCCCAAAAGTGTTTTTAGTATGTGTATACATTTCATCAGAGTATACAAACAGCACTATGTATTTTCTTGCAACACTTAGCAAGCCTTCTCTTTTCATAAATATAGGTCAACAGAGCTAAACTCTGTTTTTGCCTCAACTCCCACTTTAAATGCATAAAGAATTAGATTTTTAGGGAGCAGAATGAAAGAAATGGTGTATTTCATGCTATTATATACCCAGCCAAGGATCCCAAAGGGTTTGTTTAGGCTTTAAAAACAAAACAAAAACCCTTGGCATTTGTCAGACTAAAACCATTTTTCTTTGGTCTTTGCACAACCATCCTTTCCAGATTTGAATAAATAACATCAAACAAATTCTTTCGACTTCCATTACCATGCAATGCACAGAAGTTGTTCAAGGAGAGAGCAAGCAGTGTGTGAAAGCACTTCATAGCGAAGGACTGTGAGGAGCACCCTGCATAACCACCATCAGATATGGAAACGCTCATTCCAACCCCTCCGCTACCCTCTTGATATTTAAGCAGCCTATATTGCCCTAGAAAGAAATCATTCAAACAGCCACAGAGATCAAGTTTAGGACCTACTACCACAGGGTATTGCTTCACCCATAAACACATGGCGGGGGTATTGAAGGTATTAACAAAATAACAGAAATACTGACTAAACAGTGAGGTACATATAAAGTTCTCACCTTGACTCTTCATTTACTGACACTCGCAAATTTAGGTGCCCCTTCGGCAAATGCCCAGGTCTAACCAAACAGCAGGACATAGTACTGTGTATCCTGAAAATCCTTTTTGTTTCAACATCAGCCTGCAGAACGCAGGGCGAGAACTCACAGATGATACTGTCAGCAGATTTTATATATTTTATGCTTGTTATATGTTGTGATGGGGAAAATAACCCCTACACTTTCACATGAAGTTTAAGGCACCACACAATCATTAAGCATTTCTGGTATGATGGTTGGACTCCACCATGCAAGCTTATTAACTGCAACGTAGATTTAAGTCTTTTCCATAACGCGCTGGGCAAACAGCTTCAAAGCACGATTTAAGGAGCATTTTCTTCTTCTCCCCACAACAACACTGAAATGTCACACTTACTATGTCACTCCAGCATCACCACCTTTCACTCCCTAAGGGCCATCTTTCTCCATTCCTACTCTTGGCTCTTCTGTTGGTGTTGAGAGGGTTGGGGTTGAACCCCCCAGGGTGAAGCCTGCACTTGGGTTTTTGCTCACAGTCTCAAGCCGCTCACGTTGCGGAACTTCCCCTCCAGACCACCGAGAGACTACCTGGAGTAGGTGAAAAGTTAATCCAAGATGCTTCTGAATTCATCCTGAACTAACCTTTAGGAAGTCTTAAGCTCATCCTAGTATTTGCAGTGAGGAATCCAGCACACACACTGGCAGATTGTAGGTGTAAAGGTAAACGTCATAAACAAGGGAGGAAAGGAGGATGTAGTTAATAGGCAAAAAAAAACTGCAAAAGGGACCGGGATACCAGGTTTTGCTTAACACATGAATCAGAATCAGTAATTCCATACACCAGTAACCACGTAACAGCCAACGCATCCGTCACAAACTAACTCTACATTCAGCTCTGCATGATAACTAATACCCATCTTTCTTCCAAAACCAGAAATGCTTCAGAAGGGTAAAATCAGCACTATACCCTGTTGATCATCAAGCACCAGGTCTTAGAACGACCCTCCACAGAAGAAAGGGGAACTGTAAGAGCCGTTAGCTTGACACTGTATACAGACATAAACTATAACCTGAAAGTAAACCCCAAAACATAACTTTGCATTGCCTAATACAACAATAAATTCTGAGACTGAGCTATCAAGCTGATAAAAAAGTTCAAACCAGAGACTTCTTGGAAATATAGTGGATTGCCTAGCCTCCCATTCACATTCAGAGAGGCTGGCATTTTTAACAGCTGAGACAAGGACAGGCCCAGTTCAAACCCAGAAAGAAGCAGGCAAGGAATTACCACAAATTAAAGAAAGAAACAGGCACAATAAACAAAACCGGGTTTACTGCAGCACAAATTCTCCATCAAATGATAAGCTAACCAGACAAATAAGACACTTAAGTAAGTGAAGGTTACTGGGTTAGGACAAATTATTTTTTCTGTGGGAGGTGTCAGCTGACGAGTTTCTCTGCACTTGCCATGCTTGGCTGGGCTAACACCACGTGGCTCCTCTGCTTCAGATAAACTCGTAGGCATCGTGGGCTAGTAATGGTCCTAAATTCCAGTATTATACATTAGCCATGCTGCTTGTATCAGAATCTGCTGTATTTCTGCACAAGTTGGTAATGTCTCCTCCGCGTACTTCAAAATTAACATATCACCCACACAAAGAATCTAAGACAAGCCACTACATGGACAGGTGATTTTGATATAGTCGATTTCCTTAGATACAGACATAAACAAACCATGGGAAATTATTGCCTGGTGCTCCCTACAGGGCCGGCAGTGTCAAGAAGATAGGGGTTTGCTTGTTTGCTTTATTATGAGATGAAAAATTGTGGTCAGCAGCAGGCTTTCCCTTTTGATCTTCCCGAAAATTCTACCCATCCTTCCACATTAAAGGCACAGCTATAAATGAAGTAAGCCTGTTCATGTAACGTAAGCAAAACATTAAAAAAAAAAAAAAAATCCCCCCAAAACCCACATCACAACTTTTTGTAGCTAAAATAATCCCACTCCCCAACAGTTCTCTTCACACAAATGAGAACAGCAACCACCCTGAAAAAAGGCAATTTTCATTTTTACCCTCCAGGTTCAGAGAGGGCCAAGAGTACTAATTGCTCCCTTCCCTGAAGCAATATGAAGTAAGACCAAGCGTCCATCTGTATTGCCACTGAAATACTGGCATGAACCTTAAATTCATATTCGGAGTATTAAAACATGACCTTGCAGGCTACAGGGAAAAAGTGCTGCTAACTGACCAAACAGACACCAGACTCACTTTGTACTTGTTAAGCTCCCACCCACAACCCTTGTTTCCGTGAAGCAGTTAAGTATTTCTCTGAAGTTATTCAACAACTGTGAAGGTCAAGTATTGTCCTAACTGGCTGGTCGCAAACAAATGCACCTTTCATGTCAGCATGTGCTTCAGCCTGCTACCAGCCACAGAGTAAAACCCTAATCAGAGGAGAAAAATGACAGTAAATTGGTAGCAAAGGGTACACACCTGGCCTACAGAGTACAGCCAATGCTTGCAGACAATCTAGCTGACCCAGCAAGAGACCTGAAAATTGGGGCCAAAGCAATGGATGGGAAAGAACTTTTTTTTTTTTTGATGTATAAAACTTATAGTTTCAGCTAAAATACTAAAAATTAAAAAAAGAGCTTCAGTGGCACTTCTGAAGAATGAAAAAAAAGCTTTGGAAGCTTTAGATTTGAAGCTTCACAAGCTCCTTATGAAAAATGCAAGCTTTGAAAAACTTCTGAAGATTTAATATTCTTACTTTGGGCTCTTCTACTGCCAACGGACTATGGATGCTGTAACTAATAAAAAATAATTAATGCCAATAAACAGGCCCTTCATAAGGCTTCAGCTTCTCTTCTCCATCAAAGACTCAAGTCATTTGTTGGGACATTGTACAGAAAAGAAAATCCATCCACAGAGCCTGTCTTTTCTACATTCGGTTCTTCCGCGCTATAACTCACAATCCAAAACCTTTCAAGCGCGAGGAAACGAATTTGATTTTTTTTCTAAGTACGCAGCTCCAAAGGCAACCCCTGCACATGGCAGAGACCTCAGCTAGAATGGGACTGAGAAGGAGCTGGGAGTTCGCGCGCTAGCCCTCCAAAGCGCCCAGGTCTCAGGTAGGCAATGAAACGACCAGGCAGTTTCTCAGGAGTGCTCCACGCCGAGCACCGAGTACCCTACGGTCCACCAAGCCACATCCTGGCACTCCTGAAAGTCTAACCACGTCCTGCAAGATTCACAAGAGCTGATTCTTCTGATAACCTCCATCTGGGAGTCCAAGTGCCCTAAAAATGCAACAGCCTCATAGCATCAGCCACCTTCTCACCCGTTTCGGCACACCAGGAAAAGTACAGTGACAACGCTTAGGATTTAGAACATAAGGAGCTCTCCTTACCCCAGGGGAGAGGGGAGGCAGAAATTGCCTCAACTATTGTTTTATTTTAGAAATCCTAGAGAAGCATGTAAGAGCTTCAGACAACAGCAGTGAACACCACAAAGCAGTAAGGATGACCTTCACAACGTGAACCGGCAACCCGTGCACGAGGAGCCATTCCGCGTAACAGAGACTCTATGTAGGCAAGGGGAGGAAGCTGATAAATTGGCAAAAAACCTAACCAGTGTCTAGGTCAAGTGTACAACCTCTGACGTTCCTGCCAGGTTCAGTGAGGCGCCGAAGACTGGCATTGCAATGCCGTCCAAGGTGACATCCAGAAGTCTGACCTCAAGCTCTCCTGGACTTTTAGGACAGAGATGCTCTTGGTCTCATGCCCAGGGATAAGAACAGCTACTTGCAGGGACAACGATCACAGTAATGATAACGACAATTCAGAAAGGTGTTAAAACTGATTTGGTAACTGAATCAACTGGGGTCCAAGCATAAGCGATGCCAGACCTTTTGGTCCTGCATCCTAAAGTCCTACCCTCCCAAGGGGCAACAGCAGTAAATCTAGACAAGAAGATCTGATCGGAAACTTCTAGTGGCACATCCACCCATATTCTGAAGATACCGCACGAACAAAACAAAACAAAAAAGAGATACGGGATCAGTGAAAGGAAACAATTAGGCAACAGAATTTTCTATTGTGGCAGACTATCGAGACAAGAACCGGGATCAATTAAGCAAATCGGGCATCTTACAGTAAAAAGCGTTTCCAGAGCTTTGTTAAAACCAAACAAGACTGCGCATATGAGCTCGCATCGCTGGGCATAAATCACCTTCTGAATACTTAAGGGTCAGATGAAAACTTTGCCCGTGGACAACACCCCCCCACCGCTGCCTGCTCCCAGATCTCCCTGCAGCGTCCCCCAAGGCAGCCAGCACGGACCTCTCCTGCGACCAGAGGGCACTGGGTTACATCCCTGTATTATTTGCAGAGCTGACGTAGCAATGCAGACACAGATCCAGCTCCTACGTATCACTGTTTGGAGACTGCATAATCATTCAGCTCAGTCCATGCAAAAGCAATATGAGAACACCTTCTGTACAGAAGGAATTCTCGAGATTTAAAGTTTTAACACAAGCTAACAAACGCCAGGGATGAAAGAAATCCTGGGATGAAAGATCTCCATGACACCTGCTTTGAATAAAAAGACATTGCTACAAAAATATCAGAGACCTGCTGGTCTAGAGCCTTTGCTACATGTCATTCCCCAGACATCAATTTGCAATAGAAGCACACAAAAGCAGTATTACACAGATTACATGCTACTCCCCTGAACTGCAAACAAAATCTACCCAGCACTACCACCTCGCCGTCCAAAGCACTACTGAACTAAAGCCACCTTCTCTTGCTGTTTATAAGACGACTTTGCTAAGGATAAGGCACGCAGCCGGGTTCAACACTGATTTGCAGAACTGACAGCTCCTCCTGCAAACTTCACGCCAGCTCAGCTTTACCAAACACTCCCAATTTTCCCTCGCGTCCACAGGCAGGGAACCGATGGTACCAACACTCTGGCACTGACAGCGGGAAGGCTTATCCTCAATTCGCGCATCCTTCAGGCAAAACCCGTGCCCAACGCCTGGATGCTTAATCATCTTCAGCATCTGTAACTTCACCGCTTTCTACACAACAATGTAATACACGGTAATTATTTTAACGTTTTGCTGTAATGGCACCCAGGAGCCCTAAAATCAAAGGGCTGAGATCCCACCGAGCCTCTCGCACCACACAGAGGTAACAAATCAGGCAGGTCCCTACACGAGAACAGCCTGCACCCCTGCGCCGGTGACAGCATGGGTGCATACGACCAACTGGAAGGAAGGAGGGAAGAGCAAGGTACCAGCAAAACATGGTTCGCTCAGTTTTATGCCACATGGCTCATTTACTCACTGCTGGCAGCTTCCACAAAATCAGGCTCGTCAAGCACCTGACTGTATACATAGGTAATGATTATAAAGCCAACTCAAGCGGGGCTAAAAGTACACAAAGATCTAGCATAAAAATAAAAAAGTGCAATCCTCTCCCAGGTGAAAATACAGGGCTTTGAACGTAACAGGTGGATTATATAAAAATTATTTTGCTCCCAATTCTCAGAGTATTTTTTTTTAAATTCCCTCACGGGCCAAAAATTGTCATTACTGAGAAGCAACAGCAATTTTACTGTGTTCAACATTCAGACTACCCACCTCTCTCAGGGCCAAACACAAACCCAACTATGGCAGCATCTGCACAGCCCCCACGTGAGGACAAGGGCAAGGTCTGGAGAATCCACGGCTCTCCTCCCTGGATTCTACCCAAGGAAAGGTTTATTTCCTGACGTTGCTTTTTGTTTGCGACAGGGCATAAACTTTTAAGGGGACGGCTTGCTGCTGTGCTTGGGTAAATCAGCACGGTTGGTTTGTTATCACTCCGGCTACGATGGAAAAGCCTTATTATCTGAGAAGTGCTGCTGCACCTTGTGTCGATGGTTACGTCCTACAGCCAGGATGCCAACCCGAGTCTGACCCCTTTGTTCGGGAACGCTTTCTCCCCAAGCCTCACTCATATCCTTCTTGGTCCTGCAAGCACGTTTAAGTCTTTTCACGTTTCTTTCCAAAAAGATAACTGATGTGATCCATCACAAAAACATCTACGAGGCATCACCACCTCAAAAAGAGGACACCACCAAAGCATTGCCCCACGCAGCCCTACTCCCTGTCCCTGTACCAGCGACAGAAGTTAAAACCGACTGGCCGCAATTTTTTCCTTGTTTTTTTATCCAAAAGAGACTCCTTGTGATTCAGAACTCAACATTTAAATGGGCTGCTGGAGTCTCACCTCCAAAAGGCAACAGCAAACACAAAAAAGGAAAAACAAAACCAGAGAAATCCCCCCTCCCCGCCCCCAAAAGCAAAGCGCCGGGTGAGGTACAGAGAGGGAAAGGGGGACGAGGCACACGGGGAAGTCGGCCGGTTGCTCCCCTTTTCTGCCTCCCTTTTATTTCTGCTGAGTGTAGTAACACTTGAACTGGCTCTCTTTATTTGCAGCCGGATACGCGCTTTCAAAGATACTGTACTACTGTGTAGGCCAAGCAGGGACTCTCTTTCTTCCCTTAGTTAGGGCTTTTGGGAAAATAATTATTCACCAGAACTGCCATCGTGAACAGAGAAAGCTAAATCAATGTAGCTTTGTATGGGCCATTGCCACTGCAAAGCAAATACTCCATCAAGACATGGATCAGTGAGAATTTTATCACTAGGAATCCTTATGCACATCTTTGTGTATTTTTAATATCCATCGTATTACTCGACGTGCCCCTTCCCTCCCCATGCTCCTGCACCCCACCCTCCCCACGGAGGATTTGTCTTGTGTCACTGGCAGCCATGGGGCTTGGCTGCAAGATTCACATGCTCAGTAGAAACATCTTAAATACACAGCCAGGTTTATTCTCCTTTTTTAAAAAAATAAAGATATAATAAAGCATTGGTGCATAGCAGATTTATTCACTGAACAGGTTGATTTATTTAAAAGACTTGACATACATCAAAACCTACTATGGGCTTACATAATTGTCATCCATTTAGCAGGTCTGGTTCTTTTGTCAAGTATTTGTTTTTAAAAAGTGATTCACTAGAGACTGCTGCCTTATGCACAGTTCACATACCTTAACAATGTAGTCTTGCATGGGGTATTAGCTGAAGTGACTTTAAATTGCATCCTACCTGCCTGAGCAATGCCGTTATTTTTTTAGTTTCTGTATTCTTCCCTTACCTAAACTGGGGGAAAAAAAAAAAAAAAACCACACAAAAAAACCAAGCCCAAACCAAAAACCAACAAGCACAAGCGTGTGTAGAAGCACACACGCGATTCACTTTCCAGCAGACTCTTTGCTGTGGGCACAGTGGTTACCGCATTACCACGCTGCTCCAGCGATAACAGCAGGTACCTCCAACACCAAGAACGCACATCTGAGTACCAGGATGTTGATGGTTGCACAGAGGTTTCGGGCGAAGCCGGCCGGAGGGGCTGGTGCGGGGCAGAAGGGACGACAAAACCCCCGAGCAGAAGCCAGGGAGAACCTCAGGGAAGATTTAAGGACCACAGAAGCGTTTTGTTTTCACGCAAGAGGCTCATTCAGGCCCTGGCTCGCACAGGCGCACGGCTCCCCTCCGGCCGCACGCATCCACCCGCGACACCCATCCACGAATTCCCCAAATACGCACCCATCCTGCGCTTGTTCCGAGTGGGAGGCGAAACGCCGGATAGCATCCCCGAGAGAAAACACGTAACCTCTGCTTTCATCGCCAGTCCCCTTACAGCTTGTTTGGGTTAATAGATCATAAACCACCGTACCGCTCGTGAGCAGCACAGTTCATTTCGGAGACGAGGATTTCATTATTCCCCCCCCCCCATTTCAGCATCATCCACGCACACACAGGTCACATCTTACACTTCGTAAGCAAAACACATTACCGCTGCCACCGCCGCACAGGCGGTTCAGAAATTAAAGAGACCGGAATAAAAACCGCACGAACCCAATTCTCCACCGCTCGCTAGACAGATGGTTAATTATATTCACAGCCGCATTTTTCGCTGGGATAGAGTTTCAGACAATGAGCCAGTTTTATTTGATTAGCCAGTTTTTTTAGTTTAATACGCGGAATGACAGTTACTTGCAGGGTTGGGGCGTTTTGTTAAAAAAAAATTTAAAAAGAAACCCATCCCCCC
>JANZLQ010000040.1:2981495-2996486 GCA_026212715.1 Elanus axillaris
GATGGCTAATATTCAGAATAAAAATAATGCAAGGCCAATCTTAGAAAGACTCAATGTGAATGTAACAGCATGTATTCATCCTACTTTCCTAATGCACATAGTTAAAATATTAGCAGACTTAAAATCTGGTTTTCCAATTTAGAAGAATAGCATGTTATAGAATTATATGCATGCACATATACACATATATTTAAATATGTCTGTATAAAACTTTTACTTTCCTTCCATTTT
Source organism: Elanus axillaris (assembly GCA_026212715.1). NCBI lineage: Eukaryota > Metazoa > Chordata > Aves > Accipitriformes > Accipitridae > Elanus > Elanus axillaris. The sequence goes on from JANZLQ010000040.1 coordinate 2,981,727, forward strand.
GTTTGCATGTTTCAAGGGTCTTAACATAATACATGGGCACATCCTCTTGGACTCTTTATAAGGTTATTTTGACCACTAAAGAAAACTAAATAGTTTAGAAATGCATTAGGAACATAAGCAAAAACCTTCTTCCAGAAAGTGTTATTGGTACAAAAGATTTTTTATATTTTATATATTTAAACAGCTTGAGTCCTAAACTTAACCAGATGGAAACGTGCCTACAAAGAGTTGGATCTAATTCAGAAGAGACTGACAGCCAACAGATGAGCCAATTCAGACCATCCTATGCCAAAAATGGTCAATCATGTTATCTTATGTGTGACTCTACTCTGGCAGATGCCAACTCTATCCAAACAACTTCAAGCCTCTTTTTGGAAGAGAGGATTATTTTACACACACTTTTAAAAAATCATAATAATGCTTGATTTTTCTGGAAACATTCCACTCAGTTTCAGCATTTTCACAAGAGATTTTTATTAATTTATTTTAAGGATGAATCTTTTTTTACAGCCTCCTAACAGAATAAACGCTTTCCAACCCAACAAAGACTGATTAAAAAATACTAAATTGCAGTTCAGTGACAGTCCCCCATTTATTTAAATATTAATAAAAGGAAAGCTTTACACCTGTGCAAACCAATTTAGCTTCTTTCTTAAGGCAAAATGTTTACTTTCAAAACCACAAAGAAACACTACAGAAAGCACAGATTAAATGTACTTCCTGCATAACTCATCTTCCCCAAAATTAAGACTGAAGTTAAAATTAAAGGACTTGTTTGTTTGTTTTATGGTGAATGATTACAACCAAGGCTTTTCTTTTTTTTTTTTTTCTATTTGTAATGAATCTCTCAGGTTGGGTTTTTTTTTTGTTTTGATTTTTTTTTTAATCTTCCAGAAGACATATTGACAGATATACTGTGAACCTGCCCCAGACTGCAATACTGACTTTTTTTCCTTCTTGCCCTCGATTTGAATAAGAATAGTGAAAACCAGGAAAAAACGCACTCGTTATTAGTCTATCCTAACAGCACCGTACCATTCAATTCATTCTCCAATGCATCACATAACCTGTATTTAAGCCCTGTATCTCTATCAGCTCGGTCTCTATTTAAACTCAGTCTGAATTTTAGCTTCGCACTAAAGCCCTAGGAGGTCTGAGGTGATGTGACTTTATCTGTTAGATTGAAAGCTGCAGAAACCTGTGTAAACACTTAGTAGATCATCATCTTTCACAGGACACCGTGAAAGGCCCCATTTAAAAAGATTAACATCTTCAAATCTATTTTTTTCCAGAGAGAATAATGCAAGCTTTTCTTCCAAAGAAGAGGGCAGCAGTTCTGCTAGTTAGCCTGTAGTTTGGGTGCCTTCTTCACAATTGCACACAAAGTTGCAATTTCATTTTCCATTTGTACAGTAGGTAATTGTGCTGCCTGTGTGAAGTAACCTCACCTCATATGGCATAAGGGAGTCAGGCAATTATCTATAGGGCTTACGGCAGAGTCTCAATTTCCAACCTTTTTATAGCACCTTTTGTGATGAGTGCCCAGATTTTGAGGTCCGCAGACACTAATCTAGACTGAATTCTAGACATTTGGAAGGTTTTAGAGTTCTTCCTTATAGGACGAATATATATTCTCAGTTGCGTGACCGTTTTCTTACATTGTTCCGGCTTCTCTGTTCTGGCAGACCGTGTCAAGATGCATATGACAAAAGAGCCAGACTGCAGATGTTGACTTTGCACTTGCAGCAACTCTTACAGAAAGGTCCACTCACATTGAAAAGATTCGCGTAGGCACTTCCCGGGCACACAACATTCAGTTTTCAGCAGATAAAAACACCCGGGTTCAGGTCACCGCACCCCGCTCACATCAAACACTTCCCTACCTAGTCCGAGCTAGTTTGTAGATTATATTGTTCTTGTACCTTGGCAGCACGTTGGGCTCCACTCTAGAACCACTCCAAGATGTTTCAGCCAATCCTTACAGAGCCGTAGGAATTTTGACACTTTCAGAAACAGTCTGCCACACCCGACGGTGTAACAAGCTGCAGACTGACCCACAAAGATCACGTTCCAGCCTGTACTGGGGAGCAGAATTCAAGGTGGGATCAGAGATGCTCTGTCCCAACCTGCCCCAAGGCTGGTGGGAAGGAAAGAACCACAAACTGCTGGAGAAGCTCTTGGAAAGAAGAGAAAGTTAAATTTTATCACCTAGGTGGGTTTGGGTTTTGTAAAATAATTCGTTCGTTTCCTCTGTTTGTAGGTAGTTAGTCAATGGGTAAAGAAACATGTTAGTCTGTCACAACCAGGCTGATCACAACTTTTCTTCAGTTCTAGGTAAACATCTGGCTGAATAGCAAGAGGTGGCTTAGGCAGAGCCAAGGGCTTCCCTTCGCGGATTTGCTGCCGCACTCATAGCTGTTGCCCACCTCTGTCGTACAACCTACGATTCAAGAACTGCATTGCAACACTTGGGCGATTCAGCAAGTACTTTATTTTCTACGGCTATGTTCTTTTTTTGCACCTATTTTGAAGAGCAGCACTGGCTGAATTCATTGGCTACATTGCCACTACCTGGTAAACCAAAGTTTCCTTCAGCTTCTGTGCTGCCACTCTAACAGGTCTTAAAGCAGGTTTGGTAATGAGGACTTTAGGACAAGTGGGTATTAAAACAAGTAGATACTGCCTACAAAATACATCAGAGAGGAAACTTTGTTCCGCTGCGAGGAACGATATACTCCAGTCACAAGGCGTAACAAAGTGATCTAGCAAGGAATCTTTTCTTCTCAAAAGACACAGCTCTTCTCCATTGGTCACACTTACACATCTTGCACGTTCAAGGCCACCTACACTTAGATGACATACGTGCACCTGCGAGTTTACATCTCTTCTAACACTGCCCATTGTATTTTAAATTGTCGCCAAGTTGCTTTGAACCATAAAAGGCATTAGTCAGTGTTCACTTCCCATGCAGACAGCGCTGGTCACGTCAAAGCACTCAACAGCAAGGAGTCCTCTCATCTCCTCTTCTGCTCCCTGCAAAGTTCATAGGCTAACTATTTTCACTCATTATCTCCTGCAGCGAGAGAGAAATAATCCGTTGAGTAACTTTTTAATGTGGCTCAAGCAGTAAGATGTGTCGTGGTCATTTATATAGAAATTCACCTGAAGGACAACCTGGGGCCACGAGAAACTTTTGGCTCCCACTTTGGAACACAACCACTCCATTTCCATGAAATACCACTCGCATCTCACTACGGTCAATAGCAGTAAAACCAAGTGTGTTTAACAGATGTCACAAACAGTTCCCAGACTGTCGCAGCTTTCCAACATTTTCTAGTTGATTGTTATTATGAGATCCCTGTAAGTCACCAGCAAGCAATGCAGCCTCTTACTCTGCTCGTCACGTTCCGACTGATGACGTGAGCTGTCAGACTGTAAACTCAAAGTTGTCAAATAGCTATAATTTGCAGATTTAGTAAAAGAGCTTAACGTTCCTTTGAGTAAAGTACTTAAGAGATGTATTCAGTGGCATTTATGGTCTGTGAAAGTCTGTACGGTTTTCTGGTTAGAACGGGATCTCCCTAGGACAGCTCAAATGTCAGTAAAGCAGCTTTGGTCTAAATCAGAGACTGCCATTAGACATGAGCTTATATTCCACTGAATTAATTTCCACAGGGACCTTCATACCCAAGTCTAAAAACATAGCCATTGTAGGATTTACTTTTCTAGACACCTATTAGAATCACTTGGACATTCATTCGCTAGAACTTCACTACGTTCCAGGAGACTGAACAGCTAGAAAGTTTGGGGCCTTTAATTAAAATAAAACAAAATCCACAAAATAATCAGCAGAAAACACTTTTGTCAGCTTCTGGAGCTGGTCATACAGTGAAAAGTAGTTTTCTGTATTTCCCTTTTCTTTTCACAAGTGTTATTTGCATTTGACTTGCTGTCAATTACTCCTATGCTATTTATATCAGGCAATCTTTTCAATACTGCTGTTCACCTTCAGTTGTCTCCTGTTCCTCCTTTAATTAACTGTGGTCTCTGTGTTCATATTTAGTATGTATATATATATATATGTACTCAAGGCTTGATGGTGTGGCATGATGACTTTATCTGTATGAATTAGGAGTTCAGAGCGTTACTCACTTGTGAATTACATACAGATCTCCTACGAGAAGGTATGAAGTGTGTTAAACACAGCGTCCAGCGCATATGGTGCAGAAGGCACGCATTACAGGCTGTTGTGTGGTTAAACACTTTCCAGAAAGTGGCCAAGAGCCGTTGCATCATGGAAATATCCAGCTAAGTCTGACAGAATTACAGAAACTCGTGTACAAACTCAGGACACAAAATGCAGAAAGGAAGTCTCAGAAATCTTTAAGCACCTTACAGCCACTTTTTGGTACGAAATATTTTGTGACTTGAGAATCTAACACCTGATGGAAAGTCCAACCACCAATTTTGCTGGGAGCTTAGCTCCAGCAACAGCAACTGCTTTTCAAAAAACCCATCCTAAATGTTCTGCATGCTGCTAACACGTACAGGAGACCTCTTGTTTAGTGACAGCTAAATCTTGCCCACGCTGAGATTCAGGAGCTAAATTTTAGCCATGGAGTTCTACGTTCAGTGAAGGTTTCTGTGGTCAGCTGGAGATTTCCAACATCAAAAATTCCAGGGGACTGATAAGAAAGCATAAGGCTAATGGGGACTGAATTCAATTGCCTCCATGTATTACGGCGATACAGCACTCATTTCAACAGATGGGTATGTTCTTTGCAGCAGCACTAAGAAGAAATAAAGGGTTCTGGTAAACACTAATTTTCAGTGGACACAACATTCAAAATCATTCTTTCCACACTGCGGGAACGCTGTGCACATACCACTCCCTGCAAAGCTATCCCTGACCATTTTGGAAGTGCTGCTACGTAACATGATCACACAGAGATGCTACTGAGAATTAGTTGCCTGTAGAACTCAAACAATACCTAAGGCACAGTGGACAAAAGGCAGCAGTGAGTAGGCTGTTATCAGCGTCCTCGTATTTCAGGCTACTTGCCTGCCCAAACTGGAAAAAGCAGATGCTGTGGCAGAGCCCCCTGATCAGCATTTCATAAAGCAAACCTCTCCCCGCAAGACGGCCGCCGTATCAGAGGTCCACAGGTCGCACGAGAGCCATCCTCGTGCAGCGTCCCATCGCGCTGAGGTCGGCCGGTAAGGTCCTTCGGAAGGCAGCGCTCCTCCGCAGAGCACACAAAACCCAGCCCCAAGACAGAAGCTGCTAATGTTTCTTCGAGTTTATAGACAGGAAATATTTTAGGGAGAATCACAGGAGAATTACAGCCCAGACAGAGAGCAAAGTAAGGTAATGTTTAAGGAGAAGTGATCAGCTTGCATGCAAAGCTGCAAGGAAAACTCCAGCAAGCAGCCGCTGTTATGCGAGGCCAAGATTAGCATTTGAAGTTTGCAGTTAAGGGACTGAATTTATAAAATCTTCCTTCCCTCACTAACCCAAGTTCACCTCTCTGAATTTCTTTTCCTCTTACATTTAAATACTGTAAAATACTGATTTAAAAAAAGTCAGTGCATTGTACAAGTTAAGGTCATTAATTTATTTTTACTCAAGAAACTTAGGAAACACTGTTTGCTCAGGCAAATGACATTTTCGGTAACACCCATTATAGTCACTCTATGGTCTACACACATCACACACCACTAGACATTAATCGATTTCCTCCAAACCCTCAAAGACAAACTTCAGGTGTTCCACGACACAATTTTTCAGGTTACTCATCTTTTCAAATTCCTCCCAGTCTCCACTTTAAACAATTCTCAGATACGTACGTGCACTTGATACACGCACAGAGGTCTGGATTCAACCATTACAAAGTCTGCAGTCTGCCAAAAATCTCTCTTGTCAATGCTACAGATATCTGCGGCGCCTGCTGCACAACTGGTGGGAGAGCTGGCCAAATATATTAGACATCCATCTACTTCATACATCAGCTTCTCCGTTAGTGGTAGTATTACTGCTTAGCTTTGCAGTCATTTTACTTAACATGCTAACATTTAATAAGCTGTTCCTTAGAGCTTCCTTCCAGCAGAGACTATAGGACTGTCCTAAGACTCGACCTGGTGTGTCTTTTTTTGGTGAAGTCTTACGATCCCAGGTGCAAATACGCAAACCCCATTAGCAGCACATTCCTTATAGAGGCTTTGAAATAAACCAGTGTGAAGTTTGCACAAGGCAGAAGTAACAACTCCAGCCTAAAATTCTTTCACCTTGTGCTTTTCCCCCTCCCTTGTATCCTGCCAAATACCCTAGATTACCCGAATCACATTAACAAGTAACAGCAGCAACAAGTGATGTCACTCACTGCCTTTTATAAACGCCATTTCCCCCAGAAAACATTCCCTGGTTTCAATTGTAAATAAGCTCCATCTTTTATCTGTGTTCTGCAAAAGCCAGGATTTTTTTTTTTCAAATCGCTGAAGAAATAGAGATTTTTACACCCTTGTGTGAAAATACATGAACACATATTTCCATTTTTTAGAAGCTGCAGAGCCCATTTCATAATTCATGCATCAACTGTACTTGAAATGTTCGCTCCCAATTACAGACTGACCTTCACGTTCCAATTTCTCTAACCACCATAAAATGGAAACTTTTCATCTTTTCAACCTCCACTTGTCCAAATGCTTGTTGGTGTACAGACAAGGCCAGTAAAATCTTCAGGTGACACTTGCAGAGCCCTTTACAGTGTATTCAAAGGACACAACACAAGCTGATATGTTTCAGCCTGTTTCTTCCTCTCCATAATGGAGGGGAAAAACTCTCCTTTTCCTTCTCTCCTCTCCAGGATAAGGTTGATAGCTTTACAAGATACATTTTAGGTTGGTGTGACATAAATGCTGTACTTGACAATTTTATAAAGGGCTACAAAGCACTGAAAACTGGAAATGAAATGTGGGGGAGCTGTCACGTTAGTCTTTCAACTTTGGGGATGCTATTTTAAATTCTGCCCTAAGACACTAGTAAAAATGCCTTTTTCCTTTTTTTTTTTTTTAAATGAATAAATCCACTGTGCAACTTGGTACAACTGACACTTCTCATCTGAAAGAGACCCTGCACTGAAACGCTAAGGTGACTATGGTCATGACTACCTTGCGGCTGTAGGAGAGTTGCACAGCAGCTCGGCGAATACAGAGATTTAATTATGCACACAAACCAGATTCCACCAGCCCTACCTTCGCAAGTGCCCAGTGACTCAAAGGAAAGTTAAGCGTTATTTACTCTCATGGGACATGATGCACTTGCCAGTGTAACTAACATTACTTCATGTACAGTGGATCGTGACGGGGCTGACCAAATGTCCATCTACACCTGTTTTTTCAGCTGTTTTCTTAATCATCCACAGGACAAGTATACAGAGCAACACACAGCAATGCCTGAAGGCATTTGGCCGGTGCTTTACAGCCAACCGAGGCTCCGCTATAGAAGAGTGTTTCTTACTTTAGGTGCCCCTGGTAGGCTCTGGCAGCGTCCTGGGGGAGACAAGAGGGAGCTGGGGACTGGAACAACCTCAGCCTGCAGACCTTCCTCTGCAGCATCCGTCTCTCAAGGTTTCTGTTGGTTTTCCAGGCTGCATAAAGCTCACGTCTTCTCCCTGAGTTTAGTCGCAACATCTGCAGAAACTGATCAAAAGTCACATTGCAGGAAGGTAAAAAATATTCTTCAGGGACTAACCCTGTAAGGATTTTCTTAAAAAGAAATCAGATTTACACACTAAAGTCAGGAAGCAGCTGAATTCTTGAATATCCATTCTACAGGATGCTCAGACATCTACAATTTACCTCCCTCACCATTTCATCAATGACAGACATCACCATTTAATCAATGGCATCACCATTTCATTAATAAGACAATCTTACATCACAGTACTGCCACGCACAGCACTTTTTGAAAAAATGTAATTATTTTAGAAAAATGCCCTGGCTCCTTCCAAGAAATGCGACAAACTCTTCAGCGTGCAGATAAGAAAGTGCCCAGTTGCCTTTAAATCTCCCATCCTGTGTGCAGGCCGAAACTGAATTTCCAGCAGATGTCAGGACTGAAGGTAGGGAAGACTGTTTAGATGCTCAACTAACCAAAATACACTTAATTGGAAAAATTTCACTGGGAAGCAGCAGAAAATCGATAGAATACTAAATTGTCACTTCTGCAACCATTGTTTGAACACAGATGGGATGTTAAATGAGCATGGTAACCTCAAAATGATTCCTAATTTATGTGAAGATTATAAAATGCTGGAACTGTAATTATTGTTTTCCTTGATGTACACATGCAACCCAAATTAGCACTAATAGAAGTTATATGTATACATGAAGAACCCCCCCCCCATACTCCCATTACAGCTCTTTCCCCTCAAAAGTAAATGACTTTTTGTCAGTCAACATTTATAGAGTACTCCTGCACAGTATCATCACAAGATTTAAAGATATACCAAATGAACCTTCAGAAACAACAGCTGGAAGTTCATCCGGTCGTACTTAAAAAAAAACCCAGCCCGCTCCAGGATTTCCCGTTCCCGCATTCCAGATGTACAGTGCACTCTGCAGGACTGCGCAGAGCTCAGTGACAACTGCTTTGAGAGAGAGTGACAGCAGGGCCAGTGGCCATCGTAGCTCAGATCAACATGGGGCAAGTGCATCAGAAGAAGTATCAAAATTACATGTAAATAAAAAAACCCATTCCTTTCTCCTTTGATAATGAGAAACTAGTTACAGCTGCACAAAAAAGAAATCCAGACAGTAATTACACACAATGTCACATCAAGGGCTCAAGCAAATTCTTAAAACAGATCTACTTCTATTGCTCACAAGTTCAGTTTACATTTATAAAAATACAGTATTTTAAAGTAAGAACATTCAAGCTTTTGAGAAGAATTTTCATTCTCATCAGTGTCCTGCATCTAACCCGAGTGTTCTTCACATGTTTTTGCAGCTCCATACACTGAAAATTCATGGGATAGAAAAGCTGAGTGGGAACAGAACTTATGTGCACTGTATGAACTTACCTTTCTGATCGACCATCTGGAATTTGGTTGCCTTCTGCTAACCCACACCACCATAATCTGTCATCAGCTTCACTGTCATTATCAAGCACTGCAAACAATTGCTTTAACTAACAAGGCCAATTCAAAGCTTCCCTTTCTGAGTGGAAGAGCCATACTCCCATAGCTGTTATTAAAATAACTGCTATTCATATTCTGTACCAGTGACTTGACCGTTTCCTCTGGAAATTGCTGCAAAGCTGGAAGAGCCATTTTGACAGGACACCCATTTCTATCCATAAAGATAAATCCTTTATTTAGTAATAATTATCTATACACAGATGAACAATAGGAGTCAGGGTAAGAAGTCTTCCAGCAGAATGTTTACACAGCATGATCTTAAACTATCTTTTTGTTGTTGTTCTTGAACATCTATCTTCCTACAGTACAATGTAAATTTTACATTTCCATTCTGAAAAGAAACTTGAACGTAATTTAAAATCTCAGTATTAAGAGATGTAGGTAACTACTAATCCATATAGCAGAACTGCTGACAGTAACCTGAGGGATCATTTGCAAGTGGCAAATATGAAAATCCATTTGTAAGAACCAGAACAACCTCCCCACCAACCGCTAATTAATTTTTCTAACTTGGAGGTTACAATAGCCAAAATTCTGTGTGTTGTGTCTTCACATCCTGTGCCTAATAAGTTTTTACATGGGAATTAAATTCTGTAAGTTCACAGTTAATAGATGACTATACACTGCAAGAAGCAGCCCCTTTTTAACGCCCATTTTTCACAAACACATTTCCTTTAAAAAGAGAGAATGGAAGGGGAAAAAAATTAAATGGCTTTTTCCACTCTAAAATTGTAGACAAAGATTTTATAATGGTAGTAGATGACTTGAATTTTGAAAAACAACCAGCTAAAAGTCCAGAATATGAAAAGCCGCTGTTCAGAAAAGCGGTGTTCCAGATTACAGAAGAGCAGAATTACCAAGATCCACAGAGGCTGTGAAAAAGCTCCAAAATAAATCTGTTTTCTGTAAGAAACTGGAAGACTCTTTAAAAAGGTGCCATATATACTGTCTTAAGAGTCAATGCACTACAGGGAGAGTCTCTCCAAAGGCATGACTCTCCCATTCACCATTTTAAACACCTGCCTGAAATGGTGACACTTTGGAGTCACAGTACATGAATAAAAATTTAAAATAAAACTAAAACCAACCAACCAAATACAGCACCAACTTTACTTTCTAGGGGACAAGAGAATCACCAAGTATTGCTACTGCTGCTCCCAGACGCCTGCTCACAAGCAAAATGTAACACTCAGCATCTTCTCCTTGCAACTGTTTGACTGAACTGTGCGAGGCTGTGGCAGCACAGGATCCTGCTCATTTACAACTCTTCAGCTATGCAATGACTTCTGCTGCTTTTATAGGAAGTTTTTCCCATTTAACTTTGGAAAGTAATGGGGGGAGAAAACCCTTTTTGCTCTCATTAGTGCAGATGCCTTTTTTCTTTTCCCTTTTCTCCATTTCTCGTGTGTAGCTGCTAAATTTACAATGGTAAAGTGTATTTTTGTAACCTCTAAGAAGCAGACTGACAAGCATAGACAGCATTCATTCAAATAAAGCCACAAACAAGTCAGGAATGCTTATCTAGCAACATCATGACGCAGGAAGTTTTCAGTCATCTCCAGAAACTCACTGCAATTCTTTAAAACGAATATTCTACTTTATGACTGGCCTCCTTTTTCAGGCAATGCCTCTGTTAAGAGTTACCTCCCATCATTCAGTTTGCTAAAAGATGCACAAAGCTGCAGCACATTGATTGGCATCAAAAACGATGGCAGAGATAGGTAATGGCCTTATAGCTATATCAAACCCTTTACATATTTAAACAAACGTTGATAATTTCTGGTATTTACCACCTGAAAATGGTCCTCATTCCAAACCCGTAACGCCTAAGACTAAGAGTACTTGCAAAGTCCATCCCCAGTGATAAAATGCATCAGCTTTGTATAGTCACTTGTTCATCTGAAAACTTCCCCTCACAAACACAATCAAATTTGGCATTAAAAAGGCTTTTGGTTCCAGACGTTTAAAAGATAATGCTAGCTTCTGTGCTTTCTGTAGACAATTACTAGGATGTCTAATCCCTTCAATATGGAAGATTGTTCATCGAGAAAAAACTTCTCCATCTTTCAGACCAGTGACATTTCTAATATTTGTGCCAAAGGAAAAAAAAAATCTTCAGGATTGAAATATTACTATTTACAGCCTTTGCACATTATCTGCTGCATGCAACAAATTACTTCATTCCAAAAACTAGCTGTTGTGAGGTGGGGAGGGATAACACATTGGGTTTTTTATTAGCCATGATACAGGAAAGGGAGCTGCCTCATAAAAACACTTCTTAATAAACCTTTGCTAACTGTTTCTGGCAGTTGAGAGATAACTGCACCTTTATAGTCAACCTTACTGCTGTCAGAAACTAAAAAAGACAACAACTGGTAAAAATAAAAGCTAGAAGAATTCTGAACTGCCATTACATTAACAAGGCTTCACTTTGCTTCTGCACTCATGGATGAAAACAAAAGTCCTTGCATTCAATATACTTTTAAAGTAATTTTAAACTGGAGATTGATGCCAAGTTGTTGGTTTTTTCCACCCATCATTTTAATAGAGAGAAAACGAGTAACTAGCAGAAAAGACAGCAAAGGTTCCACTGCCTTGAAGTTACTGTTCCTATATTCGGTTGCAGGGGAGACTATAACACAAAAAAATAAACACTCTTTGCAAGTAAGTTTCCAGAAGCACAAAATTCAATGCTTCCCTAGTGCCCACACTGAGAAATCTTGCATCTGATTTACAAACGTAATTATATCAGTGTAATTATACTGGTATAATTCCCCAGAAACAAAGTTATTTTTCAACATCCAAGAGAAAGATTTTTATTTTTAAATTGAACATGAAGAATTATACCAGAATAACTAGTGATAAATAGATATGGTAAATTTCCCTGAAGAGGTAAGGCCTAAAAATACCATCCTGTTGTGGTGGGTTGAGCCCGACTGGATGCCAGGTACCCCCCAAAGCCGTTCTATGACTCCCCTCCTCAGCTGGACAGAGGAGAGAAAATATAATGAAGGGCTCATAGATCGAGATAAGAATAGGGAGAGATCACTCACCAATTACCATCACAGGCAAAAAGGACTCAAGTTGGGGAAAAAAAGAGTTTAATTTATTACCAATCAAACCGGAGTAGGGTGATGAGAAATAAAACTGAATCTTAAAAAACACCTTCACCCCACCCCTCCCTTCTACCCAGGCCCAACTCCACTCCCAAATTTTCTCCCTCCTCTCTCTCAGTGGCACAGGGGGACGGGGAATGGGGGTTGCGGTCAGTTCATCACATGTTATCTCTGATGCTCCTTCCTCCTCACACTCTTCCTCTGCCCCAGCACGGGGTCCCTCCCATGGGAAACAGTCCTCCATGAACTTCTCCAGCGTGGGTCCTTCCCACGGGCTGCAGTTCTTCACAAACTGCTCCAGCGTGGGGCCCTTTCCCGGGCTGCAGTCCTTCAGGCACAGCCTGCTCCAGCGTGGGTCCCCCGTGAGGTCACAAGTCCTGCCAGCAAACCTGCTCCAGCCTGGGCTCCTCTCTCCACGGGGCCACAGGTCCTGCCAGGAGCCTGCTCCAGCGCGGGCTTCCCACGGGGTCCCAGCCTCCTTCCGGCGTCCACGGACTGCCAGGGAATCTCTGCTCCAGTGCCTGGAGCACCTCCTCCCCTCCTTCTGCACTGACCGTGGGGCCTGCAGAGTTCTTTCTCTCCCATATTTTCACTTGCCCAGCTGCTCTTCTGCAGCTGTTTTTTTTTCCCTTCTTAAATACATTATCCCAGAGGCGCTACCACCATCACTGATGGGCTCAGCCTTGGCCAGCGGTGGGTCTGTCTTGGATCTAGCTGGCACTGGCTCTGTGGGACATGGGGGAATTCTCACAGAAGCCACCCCTGTAGCCACCCTGCCACCAAAACCTTGCCATGCAAACCGAGCACAGGTAAGCACATACAATTGTGACAGCAGTCAACAGCCAGTTTGGATTAAGTATGCTGTGTCTAGGTTAGGACACTACCCGTCCCTTCATTTTCTTCTTGTATATTCTGTTGATTTGTAGACTCACTTACCCTAATATGTGGCTTGCCTAATGTGTACTTTTCTTATGCTAGTCAGGGCCAGGCATTTACTGTTTAAGATTATGGCACTTGCTCTGAATCAGGTAAGAAATGGTATTCTTAAAAGAGAGTTTCCCAAGGTCACAAAACAGGTTCATGGCCAAACCAGTAATAATAGGACACCTTTCCTTTCATTCCTGTTTTAATTAGGCTAAACACTGTTGAAATAGCTCAAGACTGATAGTGAAGCCCTTTGCTTAGAACATGTGAGCCTGAAAACACTAGTAGATGGTGTAGGGACTGTTGCTATATGGTAGAGGGAGACTGCTTGCTTCACTTAGTGCTTCTGAGGTGGTTCTAAATTTTTAGGCTATGTTTTTTATTTTAAAAAATACACATTTTATAGGTTGTGATCAATTTAATAGTGGATGGGTTTATTAATATATTACAAGGAACAAGGATTTTGCAGTAGAAGCTTTAAAAAAGATGATAGATAATATATTCTCAACTATAAATACATGACATAAAATCACTTTTGTACAAAACCAGGTAAAACATTGCCCTAAATGAAAATTTCTGTGTGATGAAGTATAGTAAGTGTAACACCTTTACTTACATTTGATCTGGTTTTCCTTAATACAGGGTTATGGTACAAAATGCTGAATAATCAAGAGGAAAACCAAGTTAAGAAGACTTTTTAGTATTAGTTTCTAGTTTTGGTTTGTTTTTTTTTTTTGGTTTTTTGTCAGCATGAAGATTTTGCTCTGAAAATGATGGTATTGGGCTAGTTAGGGTAAGAGTTAATAAATGGTAGTAGATAATATCCCAAGTGCTAGTCACAAAGACGCATACTATTCTGAATTGCTTTTGTATTGAGAACATTGATATTATAACTCATTTATAGTTCCCATTTCCTTTTCTAAAATGCTGTTACCAAAACAAGTTATTTATAAACTAAATGAGCAGAATTCCACATGCAGGGGCTTGGGGTGGTTTGTTTTGGTTTTGTTTTGTTTTGTTGTTGTTGTTTTTTTGCTACTACTTTTTTGTGGCCTTCCTAAATGTGCTTTAGTTCTTCAGCCCATCTGGAATGGATATAAAACCTTTTTATGTACTTCTACTATCAAATAATTCTGAACAACTCCTTAATTTTTTTCAACTTAATGTGAATAAATTGTCATTAAATCTCCTTTCTAAAGCAGAACATGTGATCTGTTAAAACCAAAGGGTACCATTATCATCATCTGTAGTGTTTTCCAGATATGCCATCCGTCCATGACAAAAAGGGAAACCTAAGTTTAGGGACTGGCAGTTGTGTAGCTGCATGAGTCCAGGAATTAGAGGGAAGGACTTTTAGACAGATTGAAAGAAAAATTTTATGATACACTTGAGAGTAAAACAGGTTTTGTTACACTCTTTCAAAGTTGCTCAAGTGATTGATGGTATGTAGTTGTCCTGGTTTCAGCTGGGATAGAGTTAAGTGTCTTCCTAGTAGCTGGTACAGTGCTGTGTTTTGAGTTCAG
>JANZLQ010000040.1:2996586-3007191 GCA_026212715.1 Elanus axillaris
GTCCTGCAAATCATAAAGACTGAGGTTTCTTGACACTGAAGAAGTTTTGACTATTGAAATGAGGAGATTATTATAGCAACACTTTCAACATTATCCAGGTCATTTTCTCATACATTAATGACATAATAGAAATTTATGGAAGTCTTTATTGAATCTTAATTGCTCCCTAAGACCATGACTGAAATAGAAAAAGTGACTGCATTCTGCTTTCACTACTACAGCAGATGTTCAGGATACAGAATCCTGAACTCGGATTTTTTTCATTTAAGGGAAACTTCCAACTCTTCATATTTACATACAACATTTTGTATCTTTTCTGTAAAGTCACACAATATTTTGTCACTTCCAGATTTTTGCCAGCTCTTAAAATACTGTTAGCTTTCTTTTAGTGTAACACCAAGATATTTCCTGATAGTCCAGTATGAAAGGTGTTTTTGAAGGGCAAGATGGATAATTCCAATATTTAGTTTGCTGCTAGAAGCCTCTAATATTTTGTTGAGGCTTTTCTTATTCTTTAGAAGGAAGAACATTTTAAACCAGCATATCACTGAAGAATTTAAATTGCGTCTTCCTCGCTAGCAAATGAACTCAAATTAGCCCAATTACAATTAAAACATGACATATTTATCAACCATTAATGATGAGAAATAACGTAAATCAAGGACAAATCTGTTTACAATTTAATAATCCACCTCAAGCAACTACCAGAATTTACCAATGCCTAAAAATTGCCATAAATTACACTCTTAAGTTGAGATGTTTAAAGTTTTTGAAAAAGCTCAGCTCTTGCAGATGCCACTGAATATTACAGTTTTCTAATGATGTAAAAATAGAACTCCTTTGGTTGAAATTACATCCCTCTGAGAAACTGTAAAACCCCAAAACTGCAAAACCCAGGAAGTTTTTGAATGCTGACTTAAAAACAAGAGCTGCACTTCATTGTAATCTTGTGCATTTTTAACCTGTTCAGAAGATTAATCCAGGATCATACTTAGCATGAACAGTTTCCACAGCCTTTCACACTATTGATAATTTCTTCTTCTAGTTTCTTCCTTTCCTCCTCTTTGGACATCCGATTATTTCTCTCCTCCCAATTTGGATTGTTATGATTATTTAGTACTTTGCTGCTCTGTGTATGCCACATTTCATAATAGAGATTGTTAGGACTTGCAAGGAGGTCTGCATGTCTACCACGTTCTACAACTTTACCCTGTAAAAGAAGGAAAGTAGAGCCAGTAATCAGTATTACCAATTCTTTAGGCATACAAATGCTGCCAACATATGGGCCGCAGTTTTACAGCATAGATGACGGCAATTATTAATGAGAAAGAGCTTGGGACAGCAACAGAAGACTGAATATGTGGTGCACTGAATTGTGTGTTACACTGCAAGCTGAAAACAAGAGCTGTGTTCTTCTCAAATCTGCCTAAGTGGGAACATAGATGCCTTTTGTCCATCTGGACAAAATTTAAAACCCACCAACACAGAAAGTTTTACTATCTAACCTGGAGGAGTTACTTAAAGTAAATGTAGACCACTACATGAGGAGCAAGGTGTTAAACTAAAGTGCAAAAGAGTCACATGAATGTACGAAAACAAACATGTATTTGTCTTTGCTTGGTAACAAACGCACTTACACTAAGAAGCGAGAAGAAAAGAGCATACAGAGGGGGATTTGTACTAGATAAGCAGAACACATTTAAAAATCAAATCCTAAAAACAATTAGTGTAAATTGTGCTTTTAGATGGGTGCTCAGCAACTTGTGTCATTGCAATTGCCGTCATGAAAATCGAGTGAGCCGTTCAGTTCATCTGCGCTATTCTCAAGAGCAAAGATGATTTATTGACTATCATTATGGAAACGGGAAGGAAGAGTTAAGAGGAGAACTCAAATCCTACAGACAGTGAAACAGCACTACTCTTCAAAAAAAAGATTCATCTTTTTACTTTGAGATACACATTTACATTCACTGACTTCAAATTAAAATAATGTATTCATTCTCCAGCTATTCTTTCTTTTGGGAAAAGACAGAATTATATGGACAACTACATGGGTTTTATATTAGTTCTAAATTCTGATCTACAATTAAATCTACCTCCTTGTGACAGCTGCTGATGAACATGCTGGGAAAAAAATTGGGTCTTGTCACTTCTATTACTAGTCGTGCTGGTGGAATCTGAACAAATATACACTTGACCAACATAACTGCAGAATTTATTAAAAAACTTCAAGCGGTTAATTTAGAGAGTTCATTGTAGTAGAGACTAGGCTTTTGAATTATGGCCTTTTTTAATAACTCTTGAACAACCATCAAAAACGTAACTTCTCTGTTCAGCTTCACAGCACTAAGATCAATATCATTAATACAATGTTTACTCACTCAAGAATTATTCTGATTTTACCTAGGCAAAGGTGCTGAAATTGTGATGCTGTATTTCCACTGCTAAGCAAAACCAGTTGGAATCATCTTGTCTCATCTCCACTACTGAGCCTTATTTATCTGGTTGCCAACATAGTACTCAATCAAGCTAGGATGACAAGAGGCGACTTTCTGCTGAGCAAACGTCAATGATGCCTCATGAAGCAGTCGGGCACTAAAAGTGATGCACCACGCTGCCTTACTCATTCACAATCTTTATTACACTGACATCATTCATGAAAGTAAGCACCCTAGCTGTTTTACAGTTTTAGGTTGTGCTTTTATTTTTAATTTAACAGTTACACTACAACACAAAACACACTCTTAGTAAGCTGTGAAAACTTGCATTGAAAACAAAAAGTCGCAGATTGCCTTATAACATGTTAAAAAACATTTGCAAGATGTTTTAACATGCAGTTACATATAGGATACACCTTAGGAAATGATTTTTCAGCAAAAGCTGAAAGAACAAGCAGATCAAAACCAAACAAAAACTCCACAGAGCAGTGAGAGTGATTTATTCCAGTACTTCATTTTGAGATTGATATGAAGCTGAGATTTGTATAGCAAAGACAGTCATGAATGCTACCATTTCATAACATTTTGTTCTAATTCCCCATGAAATCATGTAACGCACTGTAGGAATAATTTATTTTCTTTTAGATACGCATATTTTAGTCGCTAAAACCACCTATGATCACAAGCATATTAATAGCAACTGAAAAAAACATGTTACATTTATCTCTGCATTCATTATCAGTGTATTAGAGCACTGTATTTTCAGCATTATCAGTTAAAAGAGTAACTATGAAGTTATAAGGACACTTGTTTATTTTAAATCTATGGCCAGATATGGGTAATAGAGAAAAAAATGGACTTAGGACAGACTGAATGAGGTAACAGCTGAATAGCGATATTAGTAAACCAAATCTTGAAACTTTACTTCCCCCCCCCCCTCGTAAAAGAGGCATAGAGAAAGGGAATAATCACACTCTTCTACAGGTACAATAGAGAATGGTGTTCAGATTTATAACATAATTAGATTGAACAATCCTACGATAGTTTTATCTGCATGGAAACAGAACATGCTGTCCTCTCTCTTTCCATTGACAGAAAAAAAACAATGGATGTATGTGAAAAATAGACACTCACTGAGTAATGAGAATGAAGCATAAAATGGGGGAACACATTAGAAAACCTAATTTAAATTAGATTAAAAACATGCAACAGTAAGCCAGTCCCAAAGCATCAAGTGAAACTTGTCATAATCCACACAAAGAACATGCAATTAAATGAACTATGCAAATGAAGTAAAAATACAACATACAAGACAGTCACACATGCAGATTTCTGCAACTGATAAACTGTTAGCTGCAAAGAGAAATATATAAAAAGCAAGGCTTGGGCTAAAATTTTCTAACATGGTTCATTTCCAAAGAAAGAACTTTCGGTAGCTTGGTGGGAGTACAGTATTTCAAAAGCACACAGACTCTCTAAAACATACACTAACATTATGTGAAAATTACACATCACAGGGTGATCACCTCACCTGATCCAGCACAATGATTTCATCTGCATCAACTACTGTTGACAACCTGTGGGCAATGAAAACCGATGTTCGGTGTTTCACCATGTCCCTCATGGCACTGAGAATATTCTGCAAGATTAAAATAGAGACAAACTCTTACACACTCCTAGGTGGTATGAAAAGAAATAAAATGCTATCTGGAAATATGCAAATTACTGTAAATAAGTTTTGAGAAACATCTCCAGTACTGCTATAGCTTCACAGTAAGAAACAGCTATGAGTATCTACAGAATAAACAGAAGAGTCCCAGGCATGAAATGTCTGTGGCTCTGATAAAGTCCTCAAACTGCAAAAAAAGCTTGTATCCATAGAAAAATGCAGATACCCAAGAGACAAAGGAAGTGTTACTTGATTTCTGGAAAAAACTCCCTATGCAGCCATGCAACAAACACAACATAAATAGCAGTAAAGGCATATGAAAATAGTAACTAATAATAAGACTTCCCAATCAATGAAAGCTAAAGAAAAAAATCCCTCTCAACATCATGCCAATGTGGAACATAAAGTTAAAACAATCCTGGGAATTATCTATCTATCAATCCACTGCTTCCTTTGTGAGCAGTCTTCCACCTTCCCAAACTGCATTCAGAGGCAAGCAGCACTAACTGGGAGTTTGTGCCCTCACTGCAATGAGCGAAGTGCCCACTTTATTTTCCTGAAAAACACTTGCCTTTGTCAGAAAACGTTTCTATTACCAGATATACTTTTGTGGCAAGGACTCGTTTTCATTTGCTGTCTTTCAAGTGTAGTTCTGCTGTGAAACTTTGCTTATGATTCTTGCAATAAATACAGCAAAACAAAAGGGAGAAATAATCCAAGTAGTGTTCTGTAGAATCGTGTACGTTATGAACATTTCTGGCCCAATTAGGAAGCTGTACTGTATTTGAATGCTGTACTATATAGATGTACAGTTTGTACTCAGATTTTTTTGTATCTGGAAAATGAAAGTAATTTAGTCATTACAGGTCAATAAATTTGCTCAATAATCTGCGTAAGTGAACACAAACATAGCTCTAGCTCTAGTTTTTGATGACATTAGTTTGTGAAATTACTGCCGGTGCTGAGAGTTTTGTGTTTAAGCAAAGATGTAGTTACAAAGCCTGATGCAGTTACTGTGGTAGTGTCATGACATCTATGTCACAACGCTCTGATGTTTCACAGCCCTTCCTGTGAAATGAATACAAATTAATACCAGCACTGCAGGTTACACCTACCTGATTTGCATCTCAGAAAGATGCTGCACAACAAACAAGAGGTTTTCTGTTCTGCATTATGTCACAATTATTTATAAGACATTTTTAATGAATGCTAAATGTAATCTAAACACCTTTTAAAGTGGATTGGAAAGCTTCACACTTCATGGCCACATGAGGTATTTGCAAGAGTTTCAAGAGATGAACATTTAATGGTGGGACCTCAATAGCATAAAACAGAAAATACACCCAGAGACAGAGTTGGTATTCTTACTCTTCGCTATGTCTCAAGGTAGACAGACTCAGTATCTCTGCTCTGGCCTTCAGGAAAAGGGTTTAGACATAGGATCTCTTAATAACACCAGGAAAACATATGATAGGAAACTGGCAAAAAGAACAGAATTCTTTGAGAGGAAAAGAACAAGGAAAAAGCATCAGAATCAGACATCATGACACCACTTAAGTTTTGTATTTTTTAATTCCAATTTACCTCTTCTGTAATTGAATCTAAAGATGATGTGGCTTCATCATAGAGAAAAACAAGTGGCTCCTTTAGCATTGCTCTAGCAATTGCAACTCTTTGCTTTTCTCCTCCTGAATGTGGGGGGAAGGCAGAGGGGGGGGGGAAATAGATGAAGTTACAATCATGATACTCTCAATTCAACAGCAGACATGACTGTTTTAGGGGTTGGTTCTTTTTTTTGTTTGTTTGTTTTACACATCATAGTTGCTACTGATAAAGGTCTGAACAAGTTACATAAGATATCACAGAAGTTCCTGCTCCCTGGTAAATTCAAAGCGATTCAAGATTGCATATCCTTTTAGAAAAGGACAGAGAACTATTTTCTATATACTACAAGGCAAGAGCCTTGATGATGTACAGTAACTCACTCTATACACCAGGGAGTATGAGCTCATTTACCTGGTTCAAGCTATGCCCCATACAATAACTTTGCATACACACACCCTGTTTTCTCTCATAAATAATGCTCTGTCCATGCCTGCTGTATTTTATTTCAGGCATCTCGCATGCACATTTTTTCTTTTGGGTCTCTCGCTGAAATTCACTTAACTTTACACTCCATAATGGCCCATGTTTAAAAAGTCCATACCCAACAGCTTTAACCAGCAGAATTCACTAAAGAACACAATTAGTATGGTACTGAAAACCACCATCATTGCGCAACCTACTGCCTGTTTGTTTCTGATGTAACCAAGTTTCAGACTAGTTTTCTTCTTTCACAATTCTAACAGCCAACATCTACTCGAGAATAACTTAGGACAACTTTTACAGACAGGAAAACAGGTGCATCTGAGAACTCAAAACTTGCTTAACACCTGGCATGCAGTGCAAACATTTCACATTTGTGCATCTGTCCTCCTTTGTTTTATGCAAAACTTCAAAACATTCCATTTCATACCATTGTATTCTTGTTAATGTTCCATCCTATCAGGAGAGAACATGCTTTAATAAACAATTTAAAAGGCTGCTAGTAATGTGTCCTGGTTTCAGCTGGAACAGAATTAATTTTCTTTCTAGTAGTTGGTATAGTGTTATGTTTTGGATATAGTATGAGAATAATTTTGATGACACACTGATGTTTTCTGTTGTTGCCAAGCGGTGTTTTGACTAAGTCAAGGATTTTTCAGCTTCTCGTGCCCAGCCAGCGAGAAGGCTGGAGGGGCACAAGAAGTTGGGAGGGAACACAGCCAGGGCAGCTGACCCAAACTGGCCAGAGGAATATTCCATACCATGTGTTTTTCTTAGACCTTAAGTGTAAGAAGCCTCACCCAACTTAAAAAAATATTAAACAGATTCAGAAATGAATCTAATATATACCTTTATAACAACTTAGGGAGCCGTTCTACTATACAGAAAGCTACAGAGATTCACAGTAACAGATGGTGTGCTTTTACAGAACTACTGAAGAACTCAAAGATATGCATTTGACATCTCCAATCCATTAAACTACTAAACCATTTCTGGCCATTAAAACTCTCATTGTCAATGAAAATACTAATCTAACAAAAGCACACAGGATACAGTGGACCCGTTAGCTCCACAATCCAGCATAAACCCACAAACTGGCACCTGCAAGTAAAAGTCCACTGAATCACACTCCCTTTGAGCTGAGCACACAACTGCATTTAGGATCAATTCAATGCACATTTTAAGGAAGTCCAAGATGAGCAGACATTTCTGACACCATTAGCCTAAGACTCCTGTACCTTGAGAGCTTGTTTATTACTTTTGTTTGCCAATACTCATCTAATTTGTTGAAAATAAGAAGCCAAAGCTGCTACTTCAATGGCAGGTGCCCACTCTGTGCAGTTTTTCTATCAACTTGGAAATCTAGTGTTTCTCCTGGGAAGTATTTTATATACCCTTTTTTCTTTAAATACAAAGAAAACAGGAAAAGGTCACACTTCACTTCCTAAACACTTCTGTTAAAGCACTGTTAGATGGATGCTTATGACCATCATAGCGGCAGTACAAAACGAAGGATGGAGTAAAGGCATAACCCATTTTCAGAAAGGCTCTGTTAAAGGAGTCTCGAGGTCAGAAGGAAACTCCAACACCCCCACACACACTTCTCCAGATTTGAATGGGACATAGAATCATAGAATCATTTTGGTTTGAAAAAAACTTTAAGATCATGAAGTCTAACTGTAAACCTAACATTCAAGTCCACCACTAAAGCATGTCCCAAGTGTCACATCTACACATCTTTTAAATACCTCCAGGGATGACGACTCAACCACCTCCCTCGGCAGCCTGTTCCAATGCCCAACAACTCTTTTGGTGAACAAATTTTTCCTGAAATCCAATCTAAACACCAACATAAAGCTAAGGCTTTGAGCAACCTGATCTAGTGAAAGATACCCCTGCTTATGGCAGGCGGGTTGGTCTAGATGATCTTTAGAAGGTCCCTTCCAACCCAAACCATTCTATGCTTCTATAAATGCCAAGACATTTCAAACCTATTGTTAGTCAAATCCTCTTTCTAGAAATGACTAGTTGTGCTTTGCGTATTTTACTTCCCTTCTAAGCTTCTCTGTATTCCCCTTTTGCAAATGTGGATGCTTTCTCCTATGTGTACATTCTGGATACAGAATATAACCTCTGATAGTCTGTTTCAAAGAGACCAGGACTCCTCACTCCAGCAGCTGCACAGTAAGAAACACCACAAGTAGCTTGCTGTCTTTGTAACAGGCAGCATCTCTGCCTGAACATGCTGCATTCCTGTGCTCCTGTCTTTGGACCTCCACCAGCCCCACATCCCCCAAAGGTCCCTACATCTCAGTACCATTCCCGAGCAAACTCAGTACCTTGAAGTTTCCCAATTTGTTGAGGTAAGTTTCTCTCTCCTGTAGGGCCATGCCTCATTCCCAAGGCAGTAGAGCAGTCTGCCCTTGACCACGCCACCCTACATGCAAATGAAAACAGCTGACCTGTTCTTTGGTCTACCAATAAATGGTGTCTTGTACACGGAATCAGAGTGGAAGAAAATTAAGCTCTGCCACAGATGTTTAGAGTTTGCCAAACATTAACACCTTGTATTCAGCAGAAGTTGTTTCGCAAGACACGTCCTACTTGTTACCACAGCAATATGGCCTCTCATCAGGCAGAGCAGTAGTTATGTATGTACTACAATTTCACCACTACTTCTGCCTGCACACAATTCAGCATAATGCTACCTATCTTGTCAAAATCCTCCAAATATTTAAATGACCTCACACTTACGTAAACACCTTTAAGATTGTATTAGAAAAAGATACCAAACCAATATGAAAAACTGTGCCCCATCACTGCTCGTATTGGCTAGCAATTTTAAGCAAAACTATAGTGCATTTTGCTTTTTTAGAACGAGACAACAGGAGATGGTTTTAATAAACTTTGCCGATGCATCTTCTTCTCATAGTATCCATTAAGGAGAGGAACCAAACCCATCAGTGAATTAAGTGGGGAAACCTCATGAAATGAGTATCCCACTTTATCTTGCATCAAATACCTATTTAAAAAAACACCTGTAAGAGCTATGAAGAAGATAAAGTCTTATTTAAAATATAATAAAACAACCTAATAATAATAATAATAATAATAATAACAACAACAACAACAATAATAAATCCTTCGACCAAACCAGTAATTTAATTTTTGTTTCATTCAACACACATTTAGGAAGCATTACATTTATGTGATTATTAGCTTTGTCTCAGTGCAACTTCAACTGAGATTTGAGATGGAAAGCATTCCAGTGGAATCTAGCTACTACCTAAAAAGTTATACTTAAACTAAAATCCTATGTCCCCTCAATAAAAAAAACAGAAAAAGGACATGGGAAATTATTTAGACATTTCCCAGTTTCCATGTGATCCCTCATCTTACGTTGTAACTCTGCCACAGGAAGAATGTTTGCTTTCAAGCATCATCTTCCCTACAAACAAGTGTATGCAATCTTAATACTACAGACAGCTGTAGAGGAGGAGTAGAGTGAATTTCTTGTAAGCATGACTCTGAAAGGCTAGCATGACAGCAAAGCCTGGCTAATGCCATGGTACGATCTTTCTAGTCTAGGACAGTCGTGCTGTTTTATAGAGCACATACCCAAATACAGAGGGATTCTGAGAACCTAAACTCATGATTATTTTGTTTCAGCACCAAGGTTGCGTAATATAAATCCATAGCTTGCAAATATGCATACACCATTTTCACATTGTTTCTTACACAATTCATGGGTAAGAAACACATAAGACATGAAGGCCCTTTCATTATGAACAGGGTCCAAAATGATGATGCTGCAACAACATATCCCATTGCCTTACTTAAACAACAGCAAAACCAAAACACCACCTAACTTTCAGCTGGTACAAGTTCAGATTGAAGAACTCAAATTTGGAATGCCTATGAATATATATAAGCCTATCACATCACACGTGTAAAGCACACGTACATAAAGTTCCCAGTTCTATTCACACGCATTCCACTACCCAAATAGATTATGAGAAAGGCCATTTTTACTTAGTGTCGTGGTTTAACGCCAGCCAGCAACTAAACACCATGCAGCCGCTCACCCCCTTCTCCCCCCAGCGGAATGGGCGAGAAAATTGGGATAAGAAGTAGAACTTGTGGGTTGACATAAGAACGCTTTAATAGAACAGAAAAGAAGAAAGTAATAATGGCAATAACAACACTAATAAAATGACTACAGTAATAGTAAAAGGATTGGGATGTACAAATGGTGCACAGAGTAATTGCTCACCACCCGCCGATCGACACCCTGTTAGTCCCTGAGCGGCGATCCCCCCCCAGTTATTTCCTGAATATGACGTCCCATGGTCTGGAATACCTCGTTGGCCAGTTTGGGTCAGCTGCCCTGGCTGTGTTCCCTCCCAACTTCTT
>JANZLQ010000040.1:3007291-3022809 GCA_026212715.1 Elanus axillaris
CATACTGAACTCAAAACACAGCACAGTACCAGCTACTAGGAAGACACTTAACTCTATCCCAGCTGAAACCAGGACACTTAGATGCATCTACATGCTTACACATCAACTCATTTATCGCTATCCGCTGAAAATACATTCCTTTAAATAACCTGTAGACTACAGCAGCCTTAAAGTACAGATCTTCCTATTAATATTTAGCTGTATAATTATGTTACAATGTAAATAAGCTAAAAGCAAGTCTGACCAAGGAATAAACTATGCATTGAACTTTGAGGCAGCAAAAGGGATACAAGAAACTTGCGTGCTTAAGAACCTACCCGAGAGCTTGAGTCCTCGTTCACCAACCTGAGTGTTGTAACCATTTGGCATTCGAAGAATGGCATCGTGGATTCCTGCCAATTTTGCTACTGCATACACCTGTTCTGGTGTTGCACCAATATTGCCGTAGACCAGATTGTAATAGATAGTATTATGGAAGAGAACAGCATCCTATATTTATGGAAAGAATATTTTAAACAAGAAACCATGAAAATAGTTTAAAAACTGTCCTCAATCCATGAAAGAAATAAATACAGAGTAGCTTATATTTTTTTACAAAGCCTGAAGGTAAAAGTATTTGGGGAAATTTTTTTTACCAACAATGGGATTAATACATTTTGTGTCCTAAATACATATAGGTCATGCATACTTTTGCCACTTTGCTAAGTCATTATGGCTGGCAATCAACTATAAAGCTAAATCATTTAAAGCTGGAGGCAGTTTCTCATGAAGGGGCTTAAAAACATTTCAGAAATTGGGTCTATATGATGATGCACCTAAGAACATAGCATTTCTGGAGGAGGGTGAGGGGGGAAAACAAGCATGGTGACTTTCAAAGGAACTAGACAATAGCACTGCATTAGGATTGGCCTCCATTGAACCAGTTGCAGAATACTGAGAATTACTGTTACAATGGACTATTTGGGGAGAATGAAACATGGTATACCTGAGGTACAACTCCTATTGCCTTTCTCAGACTTTCCAAACTGACATCTTGTATGTTCTGACCAGCAACATAAATATTTCCTTTCTGAGGTTCATAGAAACGAAATAATAATCTCACAATTGTGCTTTTCCTGAAATTGAAAAGAATTTAAGCCAATACTACATTCTTGGTTTGCCATTTACAATCTCCAAACAGAACTGATGTCACAAACAGTAATAATAAAAAGCAAAGCACAAGAACAAATGCATTTAAGAAACAAATTTCTGCATCATTGATTGGCATATTTAGTCCATTTACCCACCCTGACCCACTACCTCCTACAATGGCCACTTTCTTTCCTGCAGGGACTTCAAAAGACACTCCAGTAAGGACTTTCTGACCCTCAAGGTATTCAAAATGCACATTATCAAAGGCAATGGCAGCAGTCTGCGGTGTGATCTGCAGGGGTGGAGCCAGCTCTTTGTCCTAGTAAAAGAAGAGTGCCACTTTACATGCTGCCCAGAAAGTATCTCAAGCAGTCCAATAAGCTGAACAGTCCATTTCCTAGCTCAGAAAAAGGCAAACAGACACTCTGGCTTGGATATGTTGGAAATAATTATAATCCACCACACAAGTGAAATTGGTTTGTTCCTCCTTTTGCCCAAAGGAGGTAAAAATTTCTGCTGTAAACACTCAGCTTCACAACTTCTTTTGCAGTAGTAAATTCTGCATCATTAATTACAAATAAAAATACAAGTACAAGGCATGAATACTTAAATAAAAAAAATCTCAATATAAACACAGCTTTCATGAAGCAACTTTTGCTGTCACTAAAAGGTTCTGCAAGAAAAAAAACCAGCTGCTACTGCACTTAAAGAGGAAGCAGAACAGCATCCTTACACAACACCATCCTTACACAACAGCTCTTTCTTCAACGGAAATTAAAACCTGGAAGGTAACAAACAGGGTGAAATGATGGCATTGCCAGAAAACAGCCCTATTAAATACCCAGATACTTTAGGAAAATAAGCTACTACTTACTTTAATTTTGGTATCTACACTGAGAAGTGTAAACAAGGTATTCATATCTATAAGTGCTTGTCTTGTCTCTCTGTATACTGTTCCCAGGAAGTTTAGGGGAAGAGAAAGCTGGAACAGCAATCCATTCACCATTACTAGATCTCCAACAGAAAGGCTGCCTTAAGACAAAATGGATGTGAGAGAATAAGGAGACTTGAAGGGTTGTCTTGTTAGGAAGCACCAAAAGATTTAAAAAAAAAATCAAGTCTAGTTTCTTTTATCCCATTTCTAAACCCAGATGTTTAAATGGTTAACAAAACGCATTCCCAGAAGATCCAATTTTTATATAGGAAGGTGCCTGAAACAAATGGCAATGTTTGTGTGGATTTTATTTTTGTAAAGTTATAATAGCACCTGGAAAATAAGACAAGCAGCGTAACAGGAAATTAATGGAAAACATCAGATTGTAAAATTGTAAATTCCACAGAGAGAAATATAAGGGGCCTAAATGAGTTAGAAGGGGAGGAACTAATAAATGAAAGCAAGAATTAGGAAAGACAATCTTAAGTACATTTACAGACAAATCCAAATGATAGAATTTGTCATGATCAAGAGAAAAGACTTTCATACTATATACAACAGAACTGCTAAAACTTACAGTGAGAACCTCTGCGCAGATTAATATCAAATACGCTGATCAAGGGAAAACTCAGAATGACATACTAGCTAAAGGTAAGCAGCGGGTCAGTTCAGCTGAAGCGGTCCAGAAAGATGATTTAAAGCCATATTTCTATCATCCTGCTTAAAGACTATTCTAAATTTTCTTAAGGATAGCCATAAACTGCACCTGCTGACTTATCCATTCACAGTGTAACTCTTCCCTGTCCTGACATCCCTTAAAAAGAGCAAAGCAGATGCAAGAAAGACAACATGATATAAAGATCTACCCTTCAAACACATCTGGATGCTAACAATGTTTAAAGCATCATTATTTTCACTCTAAACCCTCCTTGCTTTAGCCGAGACTCATCCCAATACTGCATTCATCTACTGTATTTGAAGCTTGTACTGTCTTCCTAAACAAGCCAGCTTTACTTTATGTAGTAAATTAAACAAATACAGATGAAAAACTCTAACATATGGGAAAAATTGTTTTAATAATGTGCCCTTATTAATCTAAGGAAAATGAAGGACACTGGTAATAAAACTACTGGAGACAAAGCACACTAGTATATACACATTGGGGAAAAGTTCTGAATCTTGCCAACGTGGGAAGGAAAAAGGGCAAAAAGAAAGGATCTTTGCAGAAGGTCCACGAAGTATTTGTATTTATGTAAGTGTCTTTCACAATCCTTCGACAGAAACTTCCCAAAGTTAGTTTTTCTTAGGATCTTTCTCTGACTGCTAAACTTTTTAAATGTTTCTAATAAAATCATATTAGTTACTACTATATCTATCTATACATTTATCTCATGGAATTAACAGTACTCTGAGCAGCAAAGCAGAAATACCCCAAACTCAAGCAAAAGCTCTCAAAATGAACTATCACATCAACCGTAAGTTAATTTTAATTAACACCTTTCTTACAGATGAATTAAGGTAACGAAGAGTCATTTTTAGCTTATAGACAGATGAGTTAGTTACCTGCGACAATGCCCTGGCTAGCAAGCACCATGATGGCTGTTAAGCCAATGCTAAATATAGCACTCTGTCCAAAGTTCAGGAGAGCTAACGTAGAGGTAGTCTTCAGGGAGGCATTTTCATATGTCTTCAAGAATTGATCATACCGTTGGGCTTCATATTTTTCATTATTGAAATACTACAATATACACAAAACTAACGTTACATTCTCAAACATACTAGACTGTATATTTAACTAGTTATAAAATTCAGTATAAACATACTACATGCACAGATACACACATAACCCCTCTTCAAAACTTCCAATAACTAAAGAGAAAAAGAAGATAAAAGGTTAGTGTGTGCAAACAAAAACCATGAGCAAACCCCAGCATGTTCTGCACTGGGAAGGGAGACATCATGAAGATCCCTACCGTACTCATATTCTAATAACACTTGGTGTCTATCTTGCAGAACTTCTACCTGATTAATATCAAAACCAAACACCAGCTGCCACTAGTTACTAAAAATAAGAAAAAGCTAGTCCTCTGTGGACTAGAACATCCTTGTTACTGTGACGGCAAATTCTCTAGAACAGTTCTTCTCACACAATGTCTGCTTCTAGGTCCTTCTTCACAGATACCTTCACTGCTTATCTTTTCAGTTCTAGCTGTCTGATTAAAAGCTGCATAAAATAAGCATGAGCCTGGACAATTTGAAAGCTGTGCACAGGACTTTTTAATAGTAGCAGTAAAAGAACCAATAGAGACCTGTTCTTTCATGGGAATGTTGCAATGGAGTGCTACAAATCGCAACAGATCATGAAAACAGTACACATGGTCATCTGAGAAGACAATGTATTGCAGGCTGACATTGGGAAAACAGTTTTGCAATCAAGTGAAGAGAAGCTTCTTCAAGACTCTAAATTTACATTTTGCAGAAACCAATGGTGAAGGCGATTCAGTCATGAAAGGAACTTCTCACTCTTTATTAACAAACAGATTTTTTCAAGCCCCACTAACAACCTTCATTCTACTCTGTCAGTATCATGTAGTACTCTTCAAGTGAAAAATGTTTTAAAAATATGCTATTGCTCCAGATAGGTAGCCCTATAAAAGACAAATCTTATGACTCTCCTTAGGCTGACAGAAGACAAAGAGGCTAGTAGTAAAGATTGGTCTTACCTTCACAGTCTCATAGTTTAGTAGTGAGTCAATTGCAGCATTACCCGCATCATTATCTGCTTTGTTCATTTCTATTCGAAACTTAGTCCTGTAAAATGAAGCCTTAATACAGTCAAGAGTTCAGGCTAAGGCAACACTTAGCACCCTGATGAATCTGAGGGCATGCCTTACCTCCACTGTGTAATTCCTATCGTGAATGCTGCATAGGCTCCTAGTGTCCCCAGAGTTACTAAAGCAAACTCTGCACCACATTTGTAATACTAGAATATTTTAGATAAGAGAAAAAAAAAGTCATTATAGTTCTCAAAACTTCACTACTGTCTCAAAATTATGGTAGCTTAGTGTGAGACAAGAACTCTGAAGCGCCCCCCAACATACTCCCTGCTCTGAACAGCTTAAGACTAAATCAGGCATAAACTCAAAAGGAAAGTAGCAAGGAAAAGGGTATATAGATCAAAAGGTTGGAGGAGATAACCAAGAGCTAGTGTATAATATAATACTGTAAAATTATCTTTGCCATTATAAACCATAACAGTTGCTGATGTTTGTGCTTTATCACAAATAAGCATTTGTTTACAAGCCTTTTCGGTGGATTTTGAAAGCAAGCTGAAGACTGCAGAAGAAGAAATAAATGGCCTTGCAAACAATTTATGAAGCATTTTCTCTACTTCAGGGTTCATCATGAGAGAAAAGCCGTAAGAAGAAAAATTAAAGCATCATGGCAGGTTGACCAACAGCCAGCTTGAATCTGCAACTTCCAAAGGTTGTAATATTTAACCCAATATCAACAGGGGTTTAAACTCATTTTGTTACATTCAAATTTGATTAAGTCCTTCTAAAAAGAAGGGGAATAAACAAAAGATTCTTGCTCTTAGTCTAAGCTACATAATCAAAACTTAGATTTTAGCATATAAATATCCAAAGATGCTGATTTCAAAAACAGTAAAGCATGATTTAGAAAAAAAAACTTTAAAATTGAGCTTATTAAGCTTAAAACCTGCAAGAAGCAGCCAATTTTCCAAAAGATAAATTTCATTTTTAAGTTCTGCATAAGAGAAGACCAGTATTCAGAAGACAGCCAATAATCACCCCCTCCTCTGTCTTCAACACACTAAGATGCAACATTCCTGGACATATATATTCTTCTTCCTCAGTATTTACCCAGACATATTTGACACTGCATGCACAGTGTAGTGTTCCGATTTCATTTTTTCAACATTTCTGAAGAAAAAAGTTAAAAACTATCTACATAAACACCACTGGCTGAAGACAGGCATTAAATGTGAAAATATTTGAATATTATGGATTGCTCTCCTTTACAGCAGTTGCTTTCACAACCACCTTATAAATTCAATTATTACTATTATTATTAATACTCAGCAGACTTTAGTAAAAAAAATAAAATAAAAAATCCATGTATTATTCCTAAATGAGACAGTTCCAACTCATGAATAAACAAGACATACCAGAATTCCACTGACTAGTGCCACTTCAAACATTGTCGGTCCCAGATTAAATACTAAAGCGCTAAGAACAAAACTGATGCCTCTTGTTCCTCTGTCGATGGTTTTTGACAGAGCTCCAGTTTGCCTACTTAGATGGAACGCCAAATCCAGGTTATGAAGGTGCAGAAAAACATTCTTCGCTATCCTTCTGATTGAATTTTGAGCTACTTTCCCAAATACTGCATTTCTAGCTTCATTAAATAACGCTGCCCCAGCTCTTGAGATACCATCTAAAAAAAGATGAAAAAGTTTACAAAATGAAAATAATTATATTTCCAACTTCCCTTCAAGCATGAAATTACATTAGACTAATTCTTTATATATTTTCAACTTTTTTAGTTCAAAGGTAATTTATACTGAATTGGTCCAAAACTTCATGCTATTTTTCATTTATAAACCATTGTGCACACATTTTAGATCATTTTCTTTTGCAGCAGGTTATAAAAAGAGAGTAGCATTTATAATCAAGAATCATTTCTATAAGCATCATTTCATTTCATAATTGGAATACCAGAAGCAAGGTCACAGAACACTGGAAACAGACATCAACACAGAACTAACTATGAAATAACCCTCCTAGATGCTTAGCAGTGCAAAGGTTAGGAGCTCAGCTATCCCACTCCCTTACTGAAGAACATCAACACTTGTCAAAAGATTTGGGACTACTACTTACAGCCAATGAGAACAGCAGTTGCCACAGTTGCCACTGTATTTGGTGCAGCATCCAGGTTGAGTATGTTTCCAGATACCTGGTTGAGGCTGTCTACTGCATATTTAAACATGAAGGGAACCAATATATTCATGGCCTAAAAGCATAAGAACACCAATTAATCCATATGCATTAAAACATGTATCTATGTAGTGTGACTATTTTTCTGAAATTGCTCTACTGTTATATTTAGTTCTTAACTACTTAGTGCGGGTGAGATGGCTCTTTTGATTTCAAGCACAATATTCTCCATACCATTAAGTCTTTACTCCTGGGACTGCAGGGTTAGTCTCTCTCTCTTATGGGCCCCTTTTAAATATCAATTTCTATCCTAAACAAGTTGTACACTGCAAAGGCACTGAAACTGAGGCTGAGCACTAAGTACAGCAGTGGCAAGACTAGGAAATTAATCAAGTAGCAGACACTGCACAATGCATACTCACAATGCTGCTAAATTATGTCATCATTACACATTGTTTGCTCTTTGTCATACTGGCAATATTCAGTATGAAGAACTACTACTACAAAAGAAAGAACTCGCCCACATATGGCTAACACCAGGTCAGTCGAGATGTATTAAGCCAAAGCTCTAGTCAAGTCAAAGAAAAGGAGTTAACCTATTCTTTGTCTCTTCTGTTAATACTACCTTAATATTTAAATAATGGTTTCCATTTGCAACATCACTATAAACATTAACTTAGTATCTACATTAACCCTAGCATTTGGCACAGCAGCACAAAAGACTTTCCATAAAGTCTATAAGACACTACGAGTTCCTCTAACAATATGAGCTTTCAAACAAAATACCAAAGTGTGTGTGTGTGTGTGTGAATCCTACCAAATTCTCAGTACAGCATAATCTAGACAACTCCTGAGAGACAGATGAGATCTGAGAGCATCTAGGTGAGATTATTACTGGTTAGTTCATGACTGAAAAAAGCAAACGGCTGAGAGATCAGATCCTATTTCAAATACATTCTTCTGAAATTTATCCAGTGCAAGCCTGAGAGTTGTTCAGCAACAGCTCTCCTTTTAATAGATTGGAATTGTGGGAATCTCCATTAAAAAAAAAAGAAGACCTGAGGTTAGCACTATCTGCAGAAAGCCAACAAATACCATCAAAGCAGCAGTATACAATAATGTCTGATAACTTCAATTATACACAGCAGACAAACAGGTTACTGCCATTACATGCTTAAAACTTAAGCATAAAGCCTCACAAAGAACTGAGGATGCGTTAACACAGATTTTGAATCTTTACAATACTGAAATTCAAATCCACCCCAGTATAATCAAAAAACCCTACTTTCCCTTCAGAGTTACTGAAACTCAATTTTTGGGCGGCATTTTGATTTTAATAAAGATGAATATACTACCATGTGTGTTACAGTGATGACCACCATGACAAAGTGCAGGTTTTCCTGGGACAGACTACTCAGTAGAAAATAAAAGTATTGTAATGCAGATTGTCTTGATTTGCTGCAGATTCTCACGAATACCTCTGCAGGGATTTTACTCTTCAGTAGACTATGCTACCCTATAGGTAGTTTAGAAACAGAACCACAGATATATTTTAAAGTCCATTTAAAGAACAGAGGTGTATTCTTTAAACTGCAGTTCTTCATTCATAATTAATTTAACTGGTAACAGCCTACAATTTTGCAGAAATATCTTCTTTTACATCAATATACTTCAACCCAACAGAGTTTTAAATGACATGTAAAGCCTGGTCTCGGGTTACAGCTGTTTTGACTCCTGGAGGGTAAAGCCTGAATAAGAACAAGGCAGCATGGTATTGCATTTCATTAGCAATCAAGACAGGTGTGCTTTCCAGTAATTTAAAAAAGAAAAAAAAAGAAAAGTTAATTTTACAAAGTTTATCACAAGAGAGATGAGAGGCCATTATTAGAAACAGGCCTTTCCTACTCAATTTGTTAAGTCATTGAGATCATGTTAACAGCAACAAAATTTCAGCCTTCAACATAAACTCACAGCTATCTCTTTATTAGCCTAGATTTGCTGGCACTGAACAAAAAGCTTTAAGCCCACCTAGGTACACTATGGAAAGCTACGACGCAAAACAACTGTCTTATGCAACACATCTAGATAGGTTTCCCTCCTCTTCCTAATGCCCGAAAGCTTGATAACAATTCCTATTAAAAAGACCCTTTTAATATAAACTTGTACATTCTCTATTTATAATTTTGAATTAATAGCTTATCCTTGCCTGAATTTATTGGAAAGCAAATACAGCACCCATGCATGAAGTCATCCCAACTCAATTGCCCACATTTAACAGCACGTTATACTGTATTGCATCATGCTTAAATGAGTTTAAACATTTTTTTAAATGACTGCACTGTTTTAAGCTGACAATGCATCATCATCTCTATTCCCTTGTGAGACTACACTACTTTTAAGGCAAACAGTCTTATCTTTCATTTTGCTCTTCCCAGTACTTCTTGTTTAATAAAGATGATGAATTAGTGACAGGATGAGCCCCAACAAGATAAAACTGGTCTACAGTGAACTCTTCTTTTGCCAATAATTCAATGAGAAACGTTGACATGAAGATGGCTGAATTTATCTCTGGACCAATATAAATGTACACATCCAACAACTCCATTTGTGGAAATATAAACAGAAAACTCCATCCCTGGCAGAGGTAAGACTGCTGAAGAAGCTCCAAAATGTGATCCAAAAGAGAGAAGCAGCATCTGGCTTCATGCCTTCTTCAAATTTAATGATGATCTGAAAAGTACTTTTTCCAGTTAGAGGAAAAAAAAATTAAAAATACTTTTCACCTGAAACTTCTCAAAAACCTAACAGTTTCTAAAGGTTTATTGTAATTATCTAACTCCACCTGAGCCCACAAAAAGGGCTCAAACACCAAGATCATACATACTTAACTGATCAGATAAATAATGATATCTTTGTATGCAGATAAAATTTGCAATACAACACTTCTGTCTTGCCTCCTTAGCCAAACAATTTCTTCTCCTGAAACTTACAGAATTAGCAGTCAGTATAAATGCAGATAGTCTGAAAGACTTCTCTGGCTCATGAATAACACATGCTTGGTCTGCGACCAAGAGGCCAAAAACCATTACAGGCTGACAGAGGTGACAAGTGATTTTGTCATATTCATATGTTTAATCCAGCTTCTCAGAAGCATGAGCACTTTTTCTTCTTGTGCCACAGAAGAAGAAACAGAAAAGTAAAGCAGCATTCACTATACATACCCCAGTAGAAAAGACAAAAAATGGGAAAGGGAATGTGGAAAAAAGAAAAAACAGATATGTAGAACCTGAGCTGGCTAATCTATGTGTCTGAAAACAGATAATGCCTTGTGTACTCCTCTTACCTGTCTTCCTGTTGCATCTTTCAGATCGCACACATCTAGATAGGCTATAAATATTTAAGGTAAAAATTTAAAGCATGTCATAATACAACAAATCTTCCAAGGAAAAAAAAGACCTTACTAGCCCTAGAGAAGACTCCATCCTGTCAGCTCCCAGTCATAAAACGCCATACAAACAGCTTACTTTGAAGGCTAACAATACTACTAGCGGTTATGTGTATACAAAAAGGAACCAAAAATCACAGTAATTTGTTCAATGACAGGCAACTGGGCCCCACAAAAAGAGTCAAGACAGATTGTAACTGCAGGCTCTTCAGTAGCTGCACACAAGCTGGCTTTTGTTTTGAAATTGAATTTTACTGAACCGGAAGATTTAGAGAGACAAATCATTTCTCAAGCAGCAGGACAGGGAGGTATGATCTCCAGCTTTTTTGTGTTTTGTGGGTAAGCCAGCCAAATCAAACTGGGCTTGAACTCCTAATTTTTTTCCTGTGGCTGAGGATTTCATAACCTACCTCTCCTCTGTGATTCCTCTAGTGTTCTGTTGGAGTAAAAATGAAGTCATCCTACAGCCTCTGTCTCAGAGTCACCATTTGGATCTTCTCCTCTAACTGGAAACTTAACTTCATAAATACAGAGGTATAAAACCTCACCCAACTCTTTTGTCAAACTCAGAAGAAATTGGCCAAAAGACTTACAACAGTATGTCTTATTGGGGAAAGTGACTTAGTAACAGGCATCATGATCATATAGTTATCTATGCAAAATCCCTAAGAACAAGCAGCCTTTAGACAAAATCTGTAACAAGGATGTAAATCCTTCAGATGCAGACAAGTTCATAGCGAACAAAGAAATCAGGCCAGGACTGCAGTGAGGAGAAAGATACACTGGCATTCTTGTGCTGACACAACTATATAGCAGAGAGACTTTAACAAACTGCTTGTGTTGTCTATCAAGTACATTGTAATTAACCTCACAAGCAATCAGAACAAAGGGCTCCCAAATGGGATAATGAGGAAACTGCATAGGATTATACATTGTCCAGGCAAGCTACAGGTAAACTAATTTGTATTTCATTTTCTCTAGGACAAAGTGACCTTTAGTTTGCTCTGGAAGAAAAGCAGATGTTCAGGGCTCAAAGATATGACAGACTTACTACAGCTCTGTAACAAACTATTGCATGTCAGTTATGCCATGAAAACTAAGCACGTGTAAACTACGAAGCAAGTTAAGGAAATTTACACCACAAAGGAAGAGTGGGCACAGCTCAGGTGATGAGGGGTAGCTTGTTAAATTGCAGTTATTTGAAAATGTTTTGAGTTCTAACAGCTTTGTTATGACAGAAACAGAACAAAACACAAAATGTTAGCAAAGGATAGCTAGAAGACATCCATGAAATTTTTCACCCCCACCAGTTATGATCTATATTCTGTAGAGTGCTTGCTATGTGTTCTCCCAGTGAAATCCTTCTTTGCCAAAACAAACACTCTCAGAAAACACTTCTGCTTTAACAGGCATCTCCTAAAAACTGGGCAAAGCTCAATAGGTTTTCTGCTCTGCTTCTGGGAATCAGGTCTGGACATCAGGGCTTCCAGGCTGCCTTGTACAGAATCTGAAGCAGGAAACTTCAGAGAACACTTGAGAGAGACCCAAACATCCAGTTAATTCCCCAAAGAGCAATTAAGTGTCTGATTTTCTGATGGGGGAAACATCTCTCTCTTCCAGTTGAAATACAATAGCTCTGTATTATACCAAATACAGAGCTATTTGCAAGAGTCAGGCATCCTGGCCATCAATTTTGTTTTCATTACACCCCAGAAAGCTGCTTGAAACATTAACAGATTTCCTAAAACCAAGGTACAATGCTGCCACATGCAGGATTAGATTCTGGATTCACACTCCCCATCATAGTCGCATAACCCTACAAATTAGGAAAGTGGGGGAAGAGCAGAAGAGAAAAAGAAAAAATACTTTAAAAATTTATTTCAAAATTGCCTTCAGATTATTAACATTACTAATAAGAGGCTTTAAAAAGACAGCAAGTTAGAAGAACTTTCATAACCATCTGGTAAATGGACTACTCATATTACTATATATACTATACTCATATTAAATATACATCACAAAAGCTCAACGAACCAAGCATATATCAGTGAAATATTATGGTGAGGGTAACTGCACAGTATAGAAGGCAAAATGCTCCTAGCACTTGTATTTTGAGCAGATAAGTTTCCCAGATAGTTTTCAAGTAATTGAAAGTATTGCGGTATGTTTCGCACAGGCATACAAAAAGTGTGAAAGTTTACTTGTACAGACATGCCATATTCTGCATGTCATTCCCTGCATTATCAGCAACATGCTGAACAGCAGCACAAACCAAAATATCTATTGTAGACAGTACCAGCTAGCACCTGATAGATTGCTTATGAGAAAGAGTTGTAGACTAAAAGATTGGCCTTTCCTTTTCAGCTCAAATAAATGAGTGCATTTCTCTTCCAAGTACTCTTAACACCCACATAGCTGAAATTTGTTCATTCTCTCTTTTCGTAACTTGGCAATGTTGCTGAATGCTAGTAAGTTACTAGCGCAACTAGCTTAAGTACTAAAACTCATTGCTAAGTAGTACCTGCTTTAGCTTATCCCAGCAAGATACTAGTATTAGCTTTATGTTTGGTAAAAATTGCCATACTTTGAAGCAACCCAGTTGAGCCATATGTCTCAGTGAAATTTACAGAATTTACTCCAATATTTTACAATCAAATATTTTTTTTTCAAAAGCGTAAGATTTTTTGCACAAAGTTAACATTTGCTCTTCTGAACTACTTCTACAAGGTTTGCACAAAATTTTAATTATATCCTCCATTAAGCTGCTGAAAGCTTTTGCATGCCTATTTATTTCTAAGAATAAATAAATACCAATTTTGTTGCAGGCAAGAGGATAAGAGATCCTTTCACACAATGAAGCAAATGTAAAAGCAACCCTCCATTTCATAATCAAAAGACTCCAAGAAAAATAATTTGAATGAAAGCATGGTTCAATATAAAAAATAAGTTATACACTACTTTCACATTAGGACACCAGAGGAGCCCCTGAAACCATAGAAATTCCACTGTCAGTTCACAGAGAAATACCAAGAAAAGAATGGAGCTCAAATCCTCTTTTCCATAGTATAGTAAGAGCTGGGAGTAGATACCACCACACCGCTCAAGTTCAGAGTTGAGAATGGGCAGAGCCTTGAAGAAATCCTGTTTGACAGATACAGTACCACACAAGAGAAGGTACATAAGCAACCTTTAACTCACATTTCCCATAGTGTATCATGTAAACGATTGATTGGCAATGGAAAATCCTGGACTAAACTAATGTGAGCAATGGTAATAAAAATTTTGATCATCATCATGTCCCTAACCACACACATGCACATCACATGCATACACACCCTGTTAAAAAATCCAAGCTATTATTTACAGTACTAGATGCGCCTCACACAGGAAACAGACATCTTAAGATTGTAAAAGCCCTTAAATAATAAAAAAGAAAATTATTCCTTGTACGAATTCCAGATGAATAGTAACTATCACAGTACAATGAAGTATCTGTTCTTACCTTTGCACTTGCTAAAAACCCCAGAGATACGGCTACTCTGGCTCGCAGGTCTGGTCTGTCTTTGGGCCACACATAAGACAACATTGCTCTGATAATCTTTTTGGCATCTATCTCTTTCAGCTATTGGAAAGAACAAACAAAGGCATTGCATTATAAAGAGACTCCAGGAAGCAAAACAACAGGATAAATAAACAAGAATTTTATACATTTGGATCACTTCTGTATTTTACTTGATAGGCAACACACTTCACAATGTTTGAGACTAGGACTGCATATTAAAATTTCAAGTTGTAAGTTCTTAGGTTTAAATCCACGACACACTGTTAAAACAGATGAATTGTTCTTAATTCACATGTCCTCAAGAGTACACAAGAGTACACAAGTACAGCTAGCTGTAAATGGAATACAGAGAAAGCCACAATTCACCATAGCTGAAATACTTCACAGAACAAATAAACTGACCCTTCTTTTTTTTCTTCTCAAGATTTCTGTACAAAATGCAAGGGCTTGGTATTTCTTCTTTGGAAGCTGTTTTAACACAGCACAGAAACAATTGGAGGGAAAATGCATAAAATAAAAAAATTAATGAAGTAACAAAAACTAAGGCAAGAAAGAAGTCTGAAAGGTCTACAGTAAACAAGTAGTCTGGAGAACACTCAGTGAGTCACAATAGAACACAATATTTAAAAAACCCACTAGCATTACAGCAACTCAGATCTCTGAAACTGAACACTTATGCTGATCTAGAAATTGAACTGAATATAAATTTCAGCTCAGACAATTTGATTGCATTAATACAAAATTAGGAATTTCCAACAATCACTTTCACAGTTTTTTGGTCATTTTATTAGCTGTGCAGAGATGTGAGAGATACTCCTTATTCTGCCCATGTCTTTTAGGGCATGTTTTCAGGAACCCAAAGGATAGTCCTTCAATGGGTGCCCAATGAAGTTATGACTACCACAAGAAAACTATTTTACTGGCTTTAATTCAGCTTTCAATGTCACCACTTCATTTAACAGAATGGGCCCTAAAGATGGGCAGTCAGGTTTCAGGAGGCAGAAGATATACACGGTCACATGTTTGCTTAACTGACTGCATCAATTTTTAATGAAATCTTCAAAGAGGTTCTCCTCCAAACCTCAAATTTTGCTCTAAACAAGACCAGAATTCAGTTAACAAGTCTTCTTGAGAAATATTAGGGGGCTTGGTTTGGGGCTTGTTTTAGGATTGTTGTTGGTTTTGGTTGTTCTATTTTTTATAGAAATATAGGTTATTTTACAGATGGATAAATGTCTGTACTGCTTACACTTGAGATAGATTCCACTAAACTCTCAAGCTAAATGTATTATCTGAAGCCTAAACAATGGTACCCAATTGAGAGTAAACATGCAGTAACATACAGCAGAAGTATCAACAAACTGTTTTTTCTGTGTTGGCTACCCTGGGGTTAACTTGAAAGACAGGAAGGTTATCTAAAGCTGAAGGGAGGGCAACCAGTAGCAGCTAATCTCTCCATTTCAGGCAATTTTTTTTTTGGGAGATCGG
>JANZLQ010000040.1:3022909-3037413 GCA_026212715.1 Elanus axillaris
GGGGGGGAGTGGGAAGGATGGGAAACACAGACAAAAAGTTAACCCACACCTTTTAAAGATGACTTTTCATTACAGAAGTCAGTAGAAAGGGGGAGTTTTACAATGTGTTTTAATGTTTCCCTCACTAGATTGTGTACTTTAAACGCTCCCTCCTCGACTTTTGAGGATAATACAAATTAGAATAGAAATTCTCTGTTAAGATCCAGTGTGAATGAGCAAGAAAGGAGAGTTCTGTTAAGAAGAAAGATTGCTGAGGCAACCAGGGAAGCCAATCCTATAAACAGAGGCTTTTAAAAGCACTGGAAAATTCATCTCAGTGTTTCTAGTCATAGCTTCAAAGAAAACCAAAATGTAAGAGATACTGCATTTTGTCAACAATTGTAAATGTACTGGTGCATTACACAGTATAAGCACACTTCAAATGACTTTTACAAAATGGATATATGGAAGACTTGTAAGTGAAGAGAGGATGCAAAAACCGTTTCTGTTGTGTCCTACCCATTCAGGAGATGGAGGTATCTGCTGCAGCATATACATGAATCTTTCCATTTGAGCCAAGGACATGCATAAATAGCAGTTCAAACTCTTGGAAAGTATCTTTGATCACCACTTACAGGTTAAAAGGAAGTTAAAAAAAAGGTATCACATTAACGCAAAAGATACTAGTGCAACCAGAGCAGTTCTAATTATAAGTTGCTATTGGCTAGTCAGACTTTGCACAGAAAAGCTATTAAAAAAATAAATAAAAAGCTATATTAAAAAAATACACTGGCTCCACCAAACAAGGAATCTAGTTATGTTTCTTCATGGCTCTGAACGGTGACAGAAGTAAATTCGTTCAGAAAAAGTCAGAAGGCAGCCAGTCATTTGCCAAAGGCCGTGCAAAGGAACAAGAAGAAATATCAAAGGAGATGCAAAATGCACACATAGTACATCAAAGTTTACCATGAAATAAATGTTACTGTTGTACAGAAACACAAGTTGAAAATGGTTTAAATATGCAAGTGGCAACACTAAGAATTAAAATCAGCAATCTGTTTAATGGACTTAGACCCTTTTTTGATTCTCTGTGGTATATAAAAAGGTTAAGAGATGCATTTATTTTACCTCCTTTTAAGTGGTAGTAATGTTTTGTATTTTCTTCCAAGGCCTGTTTCTACAGGAATGGAAGGAAAAGTATTATAAATCCAGTATAGCAGGGAGCAAAGAAAAGCCTTTTCTTCTTTTTGAATGCAGCATGTTTTTAAAACACACCACAAAGTACCGAAGACTATCTGCAAAGGAATGAGGATTGACCATCTTCCTGTCTGTCTCCCTCCCCAGTCCCATCCAGGTTCTGGGCCTTTTAAAATACCTAAAGAGGGAAAAAAAGAAAGTCATCATTCCTCTTCACAGTCTCCAAGATTATTGAGTACTGCAAAGCATTCACTGGGCTGACCCTGTGACTTTATGGATAAAGCCCATGCCAGATTGATGAGCTATCAGAAGCGTAATGGAAGAAAATGGTAGTTTGACTTGCATTTAAGCTGTCATTGCTGATGAAGAAAAAAGACCCAGTTCTGCCTCCCTGTGTACTCACTCACAAAACTGTATCATCCTTTTCATTGTAGTAGCACAAGCTGTCTTACATCTGCACGAGGTCATTCTCCAGACCACTAACAGCTTGCTTCCTCCCCTGCTTTCTCCTCTCTTTGCAACACTCAATTGTACAGTCCCAGCCCATTTCTCGCACCTCCTCTGGAGCTCATGAAACACCTTGATGAACTGATTCAGTTTATTAAACTGGCAGAAAACTCTTCAGTGTTTGTTGCAGGGTTTTGCCTCAGTAAAGAGTCAGATAAATGTACAAATTCGGTAGCATGAGAAAAAGCATGGCTGAGAACAGAACTTTTTTTTTATAGGAGGCAGCATTTAGATTGTTTCAGTCCATGATATGCAGCTTGCTGTGAGTGAAGCAGTAGTTGTTTGGGAAGGGAGGGGGTGTTCCCACCATTTAGGCACATTATTTTTCAGCTAGATCACTTCACACTAGCTCACTATCTGACCACACAGTGACTTATGTAGCAAAACACCA
This sequence comes from Elanus axillaris, assembly GCA_026212715.1. Taxonomy (NCBI): domain Eukaryota; kingdom Metazoa; phylum Chordata; class Aves; order Accipitriformes; family Accipitridae; genus Elanus; species Elanus axillaris. The sequence continues at coordinate 3,024,984 of JANZLQ010000040.1, forward strand.
AGGTGAGAAAGGAGGTAGGATTCTTTTTTCAGTTGCCTTATCAGCTTAAATAAATTTCAAACTAGGGCCTGAATTTTCCTTCGAAACTTGGGGAAAAAAGTACTTAGTCTTCTGTCTTTGTACTATCCAGCCCTCCACAGAAGGCAAGCAATGACTAGCAAACTAAATAGCAACTGGTGGTAGGGGAAGGCTAATTATCAGGGCCCCATCATGACTATACGTCTTTCCATAAGAAAGTAATACATGACTGCTTAGCAATAAGTCAGACACTACAGTTTTTATTCCTGTCTACTCTGTGTATGAAAGACTAATATACAAAAAAAGCCCCTGAAGATGGTAAAGAATAATACTGTTTTCAGTTTAGGTATTCAGCACATCGGCCACTGTTGCAAGTAAAAACTATTTTCTGAAAAAACAGATGCGTAAGCTTCTCTCAATTACTTGTGAGATGAAGGTAACGTGCCCTTCATACTCTGTGTTTATCCTTTCAGTTCTGTATCCCCTGAAGCTGCTATAAAAGGAGCAACTTAAAACATCAGTCCCAAAGTCAGTTTCCAGAATGAACAGGCTGGTTTGTCAAAAAAATTTTGGAAGAGGGAAAGGCATTAATATAGCTGACGTGTATCACCTGCAGTTTTCCTAAAAGCATAATCCTACAAGAAAAAAAATTCTCATGTGGTAAATTAGGTGCCAGTAGTTTTATGCACTGAAATGAGTGCATGTATACCTAAGTGCAAGAACTGCACTTGTAACATCAGATTTCCTTCCCCTCATTTTTGCTGAGATCCTCTTGGCTTTTGCACCCAATGTTACTCTTCATTTTTTCCACTCTTCACACATTTCACCTCACCTACAGCTAGCTCCTGCTGCTTTCTCCTTGACAATCCTTAACAGATATTTGTTTAGTTAGACAATAGCCTTAACTGACAACATCCTGTATTAACTACATTATAGCTCCATTTATTGGAATCAAAAAGTTAGGGGACTGGCTTATACGGGAATAGCTGCAACTAATGGGTGAACAGAGAATACCACTGGAGTATTTACACTGCCTAGCAGACTAAAAAAAATTATCAGCTGGCATCAAAATTTCTGGCTAACATATTCCTAGTGGGTATTAAAGTTAAGGAACATCCAGCATTCCTTAACATTACTTGTGTTTTGGTAAACAGAACCTTCCATTTCCTTTCTGAACAGAGAAAACACTGAAATTTGGCTTTTTGAATGATGCCAAAGTGTAGACCTTTCAAAAGTAGTACCTCCAAAGAAAATACATGATGATTAAACATGTCAGACCTATAATGATTAAATATATTTGGCCTGGAAGCTGCCCATCACATGCAAAGTCAGAGTTGAGTTGAAAAATGTCTGCATTCAGGAAATGGCTTTTTAAAGACAGAACAGTCCCTTGTGGTATTTTTGAAGATAGGTCAGTTGTGAAGCTGAGTTCGTGACATGGATTTGCAACTGAATCATACGAGGGTGAGTTCATTCTATGTATACACAAAAATCTTTTCCACAGAGTTGTGAAAAAATTGAAGTTATGACAGCAAACAGGAAACATTCAGCTGATCAACATACCCAGGTGAACAGAAATTCTAGTAAGACAAGAACCAGAAGAACAAATAATTAAGCCCAACAGATGCATGATCAATAAAGTGACAACACAGGGGATAATACCTTCCTCCCTCTTAAAGGAGAAATACAATCCATAATAATTGTATTCCATGCCATATACAATTAGGGTAAAGATGGAGAAGGATAGTCTACTAGCTTTAAAGCCTGTTTTGCCTAGGAAATCTTTGAAAGAGCCTATACTTGTTGCAAGGAGGGTCTTAAAATTAGTCTGAAGTTAACGCTCCCTGCAGAGCCAGTAGTGCTACTGACTGAAGATATCTGATTATTCTGTTTCCCCCTTTGCCTTATACAGAAAAGATCACAGATGTTTGCTAAAACAAACTGGCTATACTTTAGGTTATGAAATTCCCTCTTACTACCAAAGCATAAATTTTGGTAGGGTCTCTCCTGACTTCTGCCTGTAGCACAAATAGGTTTGGATTCAATGAAGGGACAACTCTCAGATCAAAATTTAAGAGGAAATCCTAGGTTTAACTCTTCAGTTTCTTTACAAATGAGGCTGTAGGAAAGACATTGTCAGAATAGTTAAGTATGAGCAAGCCACCCCTGAAAGACCTGGATTCTACACTGAAATTTCTGTTTGTCATCAACATGGTCTTTACTTGTTTTAAGAAGATCCCACCCAAGTTTGAACAAGTTATAATCATCACACAGAATCATTCTGCAAACACACAAAGCTTCAGAAATAAGTTTGCACAGGAAGTGAGAAAAGGAAAGTTACGTAACTCAAGAGTTTTGACTTTACAATTTCAATCATGTAAAGTTTATACTGTGTCATTTTAACCAAAAGCTTGCCTCATTTTCTAACTGCAATAATTTGGTCTAATAAAAGATACTGCTTCTCATTACATACCTATCATTATTTTAACATGTGCTTCCTGAATATAAATATAGTCAAAATATATCAGATGGATTAACATTAAATCAAAGTAAAAATACATGTGGTTTAATTACTTCTCTCCTCCCCCCCACTTCAAGTGCAGTTTTACCACCCGATGGACTACCTTGTATCCACAAGCTCATTTCTACTATCTTGAATGTCAAGTCACAGAGAAATATCACTCACGAACAAGAATAAAAAAATCACAATAAATCAATGTAACGTACTTTCCATGAAAAAAATCTAACATAACACCGGCCTATTTCAAAGAAGCGTAAAACACTAAGGTTGTATTTTTAATAAAACAACTGAAGCACTTCAACACAGTTATTGTAGAACTTTCGTGATTTAAGGGCCAGTAAGCCTACATCGACAATGAAACAGTATTTACTCCGCTACAGTATTCACGTATCTACCAATACAGTTTTTCACAAATTGTTGCTTGGTGTCTTCAGGGTTTGGGGGGGGAGCTGATCACATTTTTTGGTTTAAAAAGCAATACTAATTAAGCAATTTTTTACCCCTTCCTTTGGATCTGTGTGAAGCCCTCCACCTGCATGACCATGCCAACACATTCTCTTTTCTATCAGTCGCCACCTCAGGAGGATCTGTGTGAAAATGAAAAGTCAATTTGCAAGAACCTCAGGAAACATATATGTAAAAGCCAACAGAAAAAAAGTACTACTTGTCTGTCTTCCCCCCCCCCTCATTCTCCAACTGTATCAGCTTGCTTTATTAAAAGATGGTACTTCTCTCTCAAAACCTTGCCTTGCTTAAGGAAACAATAATAAGAAAGGGACTATAAATATAGCAGTGTAGTAAAGAGCATGTTCCAAGCAGCTAGGAGATAAGGATAACAGAGCCTTAAATATTTTGGTTAAAAGGACACCTAAACACTGGAAAGTGGACTAAAGAACACAGAAAAGAAATTGAAGTTTTGGAGGATAACCATACCCAGGCACATTAATGTATGAAGTGGAACACACTTAAGCATAATACTCTTTCCGTGTATGTAAAGAGTAACTTTACTTGGGGACAAAACAAATAGTTAAGTCCACTTCACACTTCTCTTCCCTATCAGGATGAGAACAGCCTACTAGTACCATACAACAGGTACTAGTTAACCTGGTCCACAGGCCCCACTGCAATCCATGTACAGCACATACAGGTGCAGTTAGGAAAAGAACCTGCTTTTTAAAAATAAATGCTCACTTCTCTTAGCATGTGAGCAAGATTCCCTGCTAAATAAATATAGAGAAAACTTCTGAATTAATGCATGTGGATATACTAAAAAGTAGTAACTCATTACCACTAGGCATTTCTCCAATTTCAAAGTGCCTGCCACGAGCAATGGATGTGTTAAAGCTTTTTGAAAAGAGTCTGAGTTTTGTTTAAAAATGTTGACAATTTCCATGTTCAAGGTACATAAAAGCTCTCTAGGAAACTCATTTTATGTATGTGGTTTGATAGTAGATCTCAGGGTGTCCAAAATCAAAATTTTACTTTTCCTACTTTAAAGAAAAACATTATAAAAACCAATCTAAGTGGATTTCATGCTTTGAAGTCCCAATGACCCTCAAAAGATTTTAGCTGCTTAAGTCAGTTCTGAGTGGGGGTTTTTTATAGTTTAAAAAAAAACCAAAAACTAAGACAAATGCATTTCCTAGCTTCATTCAAGCAAAGTGTCTTACTTAGAAGTGTGTCATAATTATTCCATGAACAGTATAAATTGCATCTTCCTTATGTTTACATTAATGTTAAGTCAAGCAGACCTCGTACAAGTAAGAGCCTGACATCCTGGCACTCAGAATGATGAGAATACATTTCCACGGTTCCTTGATATTCCACAACCTAAGCAGGATTTTGAAGTAATAAAGCCCTACAGACTCAAGGAAAACTCACAGCTTTCTATGCATTCATATTTTCTATGCCTAACAACATGAATCTAAGTATCAAAGCACAAAACCTACATTTTTAAGAACTCTTCTTTGTAAGTTACTGTATTATCATTAGTTTCTAGAGATTCAGAAAGACTTCTTGAGGAGAGTGCAACAGCCTGAAACTTCGAAGCAAAGCAATCTCCATTTCTAGAGGCAGAAACATAACTCGTCATTTAACTTGCTGCACTTCGAAACTGTGAACAGTGAAATTAGAAAACAACCCAGCAGACTAAACTGAAAGATGCTCCAAGGGCTTGAGTTTCCTCTGACCTACAAATAGGAAGAAAAACAATTTATACCTACCTCTGAAGCCTCTAACAATGGCCTTGAATAATCTCCCCCTAGACTGTGCCATGATCTTTGCTTGCAGATTGGCAGAATCTACAGAATAAAAAGGGGGAAAAGATAAAGTTAAAATGGAGTCATGTAGAACATGCACATTCAGAGAATATTCATCTAGCTTAGGTAAACAAGCGTAACATGAAAACATGGTGGATGGCTTTGGTTTTTAACAACTGACCACAGAAAAAGAAAACTGGTGGGGAGCAGCTGTAAAATAAGTTACATTCAACCATTAAAAACGCTAAGGGACAACGAAACTTTCACTTCCCTGACTCTCCACTCCCGTCAGACTCCGATTCTTTTGCACCATGAGAGCCCTAAGTTTTCCCTTTCCTCTCATTTTATCTCAGGTTGTCTTCTGACTTCTTTCAAATATTCTTTTGTTCCGTTTTTCATTATGAATTGTTATGCTTATAGGTTCTGCCATTTTAAATTCCTCTTAGCTCAGCTCATGCCATACTTGTGTCATAGACCACAAGGCTAATCAAAGCTACAGCTCTTGACTGGGAAGCACTGAGACTATCAGAAATTAGAGCATGGCCAACTACAAGTTTTAAGTAGGCAGGACACAGGATAGCCAATATTCACATATCCATCAATGCATCTTTAATAGACATACCGCTAGGCACCAATTGTAGCATGCTTTACATATTACATTGAAAGCAATTACTTTTCCGTTAAGAGTTTCAAAGGATCATTTATTTTCCTTAGATGGAAGTACTTCCCCAGTGGCAAAACAGGGACCTCTCTTTTGGTTAACAATGATGGTGCCAGATCATCTTTGACACATTCAATATTAAATCTTTTACTGCTCTGTTGCAATATTAACCATACACCTCACAGTATATAAAAATCACTACCACTGAGCAAAACAGCAGAAGAACTGCTCATCAGCCCAGAAGACAAATGTCAAAAAGGAAGAAAAAAAAACTTGATCATAAAAACGGATATTTTTAACCCTGACAAACAGAGCACCATCATATATTTCATAACTTGCCTTAAACATTCCTTTGTTCTTGTACCATAAGTTATAATTTATTAAGTGATTTTTCAGAAAATGAAGATCATTCCCCCACAAGTCACTACATTGGACCTGCTTACTTCAAACACTTCCACTATATGACATGACATATAGAGAAAGAATAAACACTACAGTTATACATTTTGCACTTAGTAGAGCTAACTGGCCTGGGTGAACTGCTCTGATGCTTCCAAGACCTATGTTAAATGAAGGAGCTGCATTTATAAAGCACTTCATTGTAGATACACCCTAACTTTACAGTTTCACGTCAGCACAGAGGATTCCATCTAAACTACTATGTTCTCCATACGAAGAGTGACAGTTTCATAAACAGAAAATATAATGGAAAAAGAGGACGATTTCAAGATGCCTCAGCAAATCCCAAGTTACTGCAAATTAATGTAATCATTACAAAAGCATGGTTATTTTGGATAGAAGTTCCCACCAACATGCAAAAGGAGGGGTAAGCACTGGGCATCTGGGAAGTACGTAGAATCCAACACCAAATTAAGTTGTACAACCAATACAAAAGGCAGCAGTGTTCTTTAATTCAGCAAAGGCAGTTACATCAATACAACTCCACCTGTTTCACCAGTCAGAGGCCATTCAGAAGTATGGATTAAACTGTGACAATTTAGAATTTACAGCAGATAAATGATCTGGGTTGAGAGGCTTAATACCAGCAAGTCCTACATTCACACCAATGAGTCTGAGTTCCTGTCTCCTACGGCCTAGAGTGCAGTCAGGATATTGAAAACCTCAGTACCTTTATGCCAGCATTTATACTTCTTTAAACAGATGGTGCTGATAAAAGACTGTTACAATACCATGCCACAAAGAAGTTTAAGGGCGGATGAACCACTGCTTACAACTATGCTTTGGCTTCTCTTAAGTCAACACAGCTGGAACCTCTCCTGAGCAGTACCGTTCTCTCCTGTTTGGCTTTGCAAGAAAAAAAAAAGTCTTGAGTATTGTAAGAACCGAAATCCAGGTATTTAACTCTGAATGCATTTTTTTCTGTTGTTGTTGTTATATATTCCTAGTACATGGGAATACAAAACTGATGCTCCAACAGCTATCGGAAAGAAGCTAATTACTGTTCTTTTAGAGCACACATAGGACATAAAATAATTTTACTTATCATTCATATCATTTGACACCAAAGTTCACAAAGTTCTCTTCTGATCAACTTATGAGACAAACATTACAGAAACAACTTCTATTGAAACACCAGCAGATCTAGCCTGAATTACTGCATCAGATAGCCTACTTACTTGACTGAAGTTATAAACTCTCGTGGGGTAAGAGATGAATACAGAAAAACAATGGAAAGATTTGCACAAGTTACATGGGAAAACTTGCTCTTATTTTCAGTCTTGAGCCTGGAAGACAGGAGGTTTCAATCCTCTCCCAATCTCCTGCTAAAAAACAAGGCTCAACAAAGAAATAAAGAATTAAACAAGGTGACCAATTTACTTCACTGTTAAGTCCTCCGGCCATCACAGTATTATTAGCAAAACTGCCCAAATGGTGGGATTCAAGCTTACTCTGTCACTCTGTGCACATCCTGCGGGCAGACTTGGGACTCCACTTTCTCTCAATACAACTCTTGCTCAATAAGATTTAAGACTACAAAGGAAAGGCATACTTGAACCTTACTGCAACAGATAAAAGTAGCAGGTTATTGCTTTAAAGGAGCAGGAGCAAATCCTGCTTATTTCTGAATTTAAGAAATTATGCAGGGAACTTGAATTCTGGCACTTCCTAACTTCTGAACGCCTGACTCTGCACCATTATGTTCTTTTAACGTATTTTTGGATATGATTCTATACACTCTAAAGGATGAAACAGATGTCTAGTACTGATTGCACATAAAAGTCATATTGCTAAAGTGTCATGACTGTTGGTAGTAGTTTAAATACTATAAATGCAAACAAACAACAGGGATTAAACACATTTGCACAAGGTCAAACCCACACTTAGAAGCTTCTCTCTGGAGTGTGTTACGTACTATTTCAGACATACTGCACTAATCTAATGGGGATGTTTTTTCCAAACTAACTGTAACAGAAAAGATAACTGAAGGTAGGATTCAAGTACCTGTGCAGTACACAAGTCCCACTGTCAATTTTGCTGAGTTTGCAAGGCAAGGAAAGAAAAGATGAATAGGAAAGAGCAGAGGAAAAGGTGAAAACATTCTGGTATAGACTAAACTGTTACCAATATGAACAATATAAACTTAAGTGGAGTTAAGTTTAACAATGGTCAACATGCAATTGCTCTGTACACATACCCAGAGCAAATGAAACCAAGAAGGTTAACAAAAAGATACCTTAAGGAGTTTCCCTCCTAATATCTTAATAATACACCCTCACATTTGGCTTGTTTTGGTAAAACACATCTCAATGCCAGAATGGAAAGCCTACACAGCATCACAGCAGGAACCCGAATGTACACCACAGCACCCCCTTCTACAGGGAGTGTTGCTTACCCTATGCCCCCCACCCCGTATTCCCCAAATGATTTTCAGATCAAGTTCCCATATTTCCATCTGTTCTACTTCATTACATATCCTTCCTCACAACAATTTTCAGTACTATTAGATGTCCATTTCTATAGACAGGCATATGGGACTGCTGATCTGCTCAGCAGCAATACTTCCTCTACAAAGGAATTTTGAAAATTCAAGGAATTTCAAATACTTCATGACAAAGCATGTATCTGTCAGTAAGGACTGTTGACTAACAGAGACTGTTGATTAATAGTTCCCATTCATCAAGTTGTTCAACTATACCATCAAAGTCTAGAGAAGAGAATTTAGCAACGCACAGGGACATGTGAAATTATGTCTGGACAATAAACAGCATAATACTACAGAACAGACCAGGCTTCAGGTTAAAAAAAGGCAAAATAAATAAAAAAAAGAAAAAAGAAAATACCTGAAACATCTCTTACAACCACCTCCACAGCAACAGATGTTATTAAATTATGCAGAAGAACATACTCTTTATCACATCATGTGGCAGCTGGAAGAGCAAGATAATGCAAGGGAAAAAAAAAAAGTCTCTTCTATTTTTTACCGTTACACTTACAATAACTTACAAAGCCCTGCTTTCTACAACTGCCAAAGTCCTCTATGAAAGACACCCCCCAGTGTATTTCTTGACTTATACAGATTCCTAGTAAAATAACTATCCTTAGTTAAAGGCTGTTGGACCTTTTCAGTCAAATGCTATTTTCCTTCCATTAAAGTTTTAGATTGAACAGAATTTGTCATTGCTTTTATTTTAGAGGCAGGCAAACTGTTCTACAACCCCCCCCCTCCCAGCTTCCTAGAAAAAATACACAGTCTTTGGTTACTTTTCAAAGTTCACCAAGCAGGCCACAACCAACATGCCCATTCTCTCTATTACTACCCAGCAGAGATCCTAAATTTAAAACACGAGCTTTGACACAATGAACGCCTGCCTACTCCAACTGCAGGAGGGTGAACTGAGGGAGCTATGTTAACGGAAATACAAACTGATCTCAATATCAGGAAATGGAGTCTGATCACAGTTCCACAATATTTAAGACTCCTGTTTTTCCCCTCCAGGATACAAACGTTACATGTCTTATTACTCAGAAAAGCAAGACTCTAATAAAAACTTCTGAAGAACATAAGTGTGAGGGAAGACAGACATAGATCTGTAAGGCAACAAAACCCAAACAACTCCACTATATTTGAATCTCATAGTACCAAGTGCCATAGAAAATACAGACATTGTATTACAATTAAAAAAAGCTTACAACTGACATGAAACAATGAAGATGGGGGGATCAAGTACTGCACAGATGCAGAGTAGAAAGGTGGATGACAGGCAAACGTTTAAAATTATCTTTTTCAAAAAGAATGGTTAGTAACTTGCTTTTATGGTCATACTTCACCAGAACTTTTTCCTTCCTTTTATCATTTTTTCTTGCGAGTTAAACTATGGCTATACTGTTTACCAGCCTGTGCCTGTAAAAGGCCCAACTCTTGACTGACACAGCTATGCTGTCACTTACCTCTGCTATTTGTGTAGTTGTATCAATAAAAGCAGAACTGTGGTTGTACAGTTGATTTTACTCACAAAAGTGATTTCACCACAGCAGCAAGAAGCACCACGTTACTGGTATAACCATGTCACATTCAGTACGCCCTCCCGGGAAGGCTCTTACTATTTAAGAGCACTTCAGGGAAGACTTGCTGTTAAAGCAAACTATCTGGATTTCACAAGTGGTTGGGTCCTGCCAGTCTCCCATCCCATGTGAGATTCAGAGGCAGGATCATAGGCATTTCTTTCACATTTACTGCCCTTGGTTATATTCAACAAGCTAGTACAAAATCTAACCCATATTCAATACCTAGAACACAGCAATAAAAATGTAAGAGCTTTCCCACACACTAAAGTATATATACTAAGATGTGTCATCACACAGTAGCCTGGAGGCTTTCATGAGAACACATGCTATAAAACATTACTTTCATTAAACCTTATTCCCAGATGACTGAAGCATGCAGCTTAAGACCATGGTAAACAAGTTTATGTTGTTTTAAATGCAAAACCAGGTCTGCTTCTTCAATTTTTTTAATACACAGAAAAGCTTTCTGAATAAGCCCATTAAAAATATTTACAGTCTTCATTATGTATAAACATAGCAAAACAATTAAATAACTGAAACTAAAATAAGATGCACATACTTGCTCCTGGAAGATTTTTTAAATGCTGAATTACCCAATTTATAAAAATCGATGTCTAATCACTCTGAAATACAACCTGCTGCAGTGCCTAGCCAACTTCCAACAGTGACTTTGGTTGGTGCAGGCACAGTATTTCTTGAACTAGCTGAAAAATGAGAAGGGGAAAAAAAAAAAAAAAAGGAAACTGAAATCACCAAATAGTGTGTTTTCCTCTGTCAGCAAATTTAATTAAATGTTAAAAAAAAAATCATGTCAATTAGTCCCTAATTTTTGAAGGACATTATAACGAAAAACTCCAGAACACTAAGTTTGAGCCTCCTGCTAGATAATGATCAAGTAAATTTGCACAACGCAGTTACATAAAATGTGTTGCCTGTTTGTTATAATGCAGCACAAAGTTTTTATTTAAGAAAATGTAACATCTTGCTTGTGCATTTAATGAATTCTAATTTTCATCCAAAGAGAGCTTGATGGAGAAGTGAAGTAAAAATTAATCACCAGACTGAAAAAAAAGAAATGCATAATTGACCACTTTCTAACACAGACATGCCTAGAAACTAAAAGGCCAAAGAGATGAATACATATATATACTATAGACATAGCCGTAGCTTTCTAGTTCAGAAAATCTAGCGCAAATCAACATTTAGCAACATGTGGCAATTAAAACTTATCAGCAAGGATTGGCATTTCCCATATCAAAATAAAAACATTCAAAAGGAAAAAAGGATTATAATTAATACTCCTATACATTACCACAATAACATTGTTGTTTATTCACTAACATCTGAAATACGTTTCCAGGAACGCTGGACAATACTGAGTACCCAGATATATTTTAACATATCCAAATACATGGGAAAAATATTTGGTCTGCATCAACTTCAGCTCTCAGCTTCTTGTCTTGCAAAAGTTTCAAAACTAAACACCCCCCTCCCAATTTACTACTTCAGTCCTGCTTGTCTCTACTAATTAATATGAACTTGACTGTAGTCTATGACAGAATTCTGCCTGTCAGGGGCAACTAAGCAAGGCAGGTGACAACGAAAAGCTAGTCATAAGCAGCGGTACTCCGGGGGAGGGAAAAAAATAAAGGGAAAAAAAAAGGTTAGTATTGAACAGAAATAATAGCTATCTGAGAGTTTATGGGAAGTTCATTCACTCAGTGTTTGAGATACACTTCCTTCACTGCCCTTTGAAAAACCCCTACGGATTACTGAAAGCCGGGTTCATTCGATCTGAGGTGCGTACTCAATTCTTGAGTTGCAACCACAAAAAACATTCACTGGCACACTTTACAGCCTCACTCTGCTGACAGAAACATTTCCAATTCCAATCTCCGTTCCCTACATAACAGCAAAATTAGCTGTCAGGGTCAGTTACTCTCTATGCGAATGCTCAGCACCCGTTCAAAGGCACCCGTCTACAAAAAGCCGACAAGCTTTTAAAAAAAAAAAAAAAGTTCGCAGGCAGACCGAACGGTCTCCTCCACACGACCACAACGGAGGCAGAGATCCAGCCTCAAGCTGTCCGGGCCCAAAACATTCGCCCAGGACCTCCCCTCTCAGGGCCGCACCGCTCTCTCCACACGCTGCGGAGCCAGCACCACACCGGGACCCCCCCCCCCCAGCCCCGCTGCAAGGGGCTCCCCCCGCCGGGGCGTCCTCCGGCAGCGAGGCGGCAGCCCCGGCCCCTGCCCCCGGGCCCTCTCCGGCCGTCGAGCGCTGACAACCCGGCAAGGCGAGGACGGAACGGGCCGTCCCCTCCTCAGAACTCGCGGGAGCAGCGCGGCGGGGCCCGGCTCCTCAGCCCCTCACCGCCTGTCCCCGCCGCCCTCCCTCAGCCGGGCCGCCCTCCCCGCCACGCACCTGGCCGCTCCCCGGGGCGGC
>JANZLQ010000040.1:3049825-3065175 GCA_026212715.1 Elanus axillaris
GGGTCGCCGGCGCTGCGCCCGCCCCGCCCCTCCCCTCCCCTCAGCGCCGGGGCGGGCAGCGCGCCCGGGGGGCTTCGGTGACCGGGTCCGCCTCGGGGCTGTGGGGGAGGAAGACGTTAATTCGGCGGCTTTTAAAAACCTCCTCGAGATTTTTTTTTTGTTCTCTTTTCTTCTACCTGCTGGGAGGGTTTTGCGTACCCCCAGCGCCGTAGACGGCTCGGAGCTCGCTTGCCACATCACCCTCACCGTACAAAAAGGAGAATAAAACCCGTGAGAAAGGCAGCTGTCGCTCATCGTCACACCGTCGTGCTCCGGGAGGAGCTGGGTCTCCTTGACCGCTGTCTGGATGTGGTGTACTGTACGCAGGATGGTGCAGGGAATCCCTTCCCCGTCTCCGTAGGTAGTTGTGAGCACTGTGTTCCACATCACATTAGCAGGAAACTTGCTTGCTCGCAGCGGCAGGCCGGCCTGTACCAGTTTCTGAACCCTACATTAAATAAGCATGTGCAGACTTCCCACAGTGCTGGCAAGAGTGCTGACAGATCACTGCTGCTGCAAAAAAAAAAAGCACATTAACATCCCTGTGCCCCCCCTTCCCTCGCACACATTCGGTGAGCTGCTGAAGGAACAGTGACTGGATCTGTAGCGTTCTTGTGGAAGTGGATTAAGACAACATGGATATAGGAGCACAGACTGGATTTAAAGGTTGGCAAAGGACAGATGCTAGGTTTGGGAATAAATGGCAGGGAAATCACACAAGTGTGCTGAAGATGGGGACTGCCATGGTAAGGAAAATGTAAGGGCCAAGTCTTTGCAGTTGGTATTAGTGGGGGGCAGGCAGGTTTTAAGGATTTTGGGACAAGGATGGCCAGAAGAAAACAGATCACAAGGGCAGCCTGAGAGGGGTAGAATTAAGAAAAAAATTGGAGAAAAGTGGAATGAGCCGAAATGAAAGTGAACTGGAATCGGATGTTTGAGGAGCAGGGACTGGAACAAATTAGGCAAAAAGAACAGTTTTGGAACAAGAAGTCGCGGACAGCATAGAGACTAGACCACAGTGGGCTGGGAGGAATGGGAGAGAGACAGTATTAAGGAGGGAGGCAGGCGAGACAACCGTTTGTTTACGTAGGGCACGTTACCTGCAAAGGAGACTGCCTTTTTTGAAGGCATTATTTTCTATTGTTGTCACTTTGTGTCACCGAGAGTCCTTGCTGCCAACATATCTTGTGAGACATGAAAGCGTTATTCCAGTCTTACAAATCTTAGGCCGAAGTGCAGAAATCCTTGCAAAACTGTGCCTCACCACTGAACATCCAATGTGATACCCTTAAGACCGAATGTTTTTTTTATGCATTACATAGCGTCTCAGATGTTGAAACCGCACCTTCCACTGATCACATTTGTAGCTTTGATTGTTCAGCGCTTGGAAGGTGATACTGTAAGGTATTAAATTTAGCATGCAACGTACAACAAACAAAAGTAGCAGCCATCTATTAAAAGCACAACTTGCATGCTGTGATGGAAGAGCCACTGGCAGCACAGAGGTGTGAAATCAAGTTTATCGATAGAGTGATCAGGTTCCGAATAAAACCTCTTCCTGCAACGCATTGGCTTGCTAACATCTGCAATAACTAGCGCATAGCACAGACAGTCTTTCCCTTGTTTCATATCTGCTAATCTGCATAGTCTACCTTTTGCTATTTCCTGGTTCTCAAGTGCTTAACTTTGTAGCTAGTAACACAAACACATTTTTATGCAGAACTAATCATACTCTCTCAAAGATAACACCTACATTAATTTTATTAGCTTACATGAGCCTTGTTACCTTAAACTAGTTTTTTTTTTAATCTTCAAGGCATTGTGGAAAAACATAATCTCATTGCAGGCAGGAGCACACAGGGGTGGTGCAGTCCTGATTTAAGGAGGGCAATTGCGGCAAGACCACACAGAAGATCTCTGCAGGTGAAAATGTCTGCCTGGCAGCTTCCCTGCAGAGCAGAAAGGGAAGTTGTGAGTGGGCTAAGCAGAGAGAGAGAGAGAGAAAGTCCAAACTAGGCTTAGCGATGGCCTATAAAAGGTTTTGAGGTTAGTGAAAAGGAAATAGTATACAGTTTTGATATCTAGGCGAATGCTAGCAATGTAGTTACTGTACCCAGCTAGCCTTTTTTATTACTATGTTGTTGTAAGCAGGTTTTGAACTCTTGCAAATGTTTATTAAGTTTCTGGTTATAGTGAGCTTATCCAGAAACCAGCAGCTGATATTTTAACTTTGAAGAGATTTTTTTTTTTTTAAGAGTTGCATCAGCTTCATTGCACAAGACTTTGGTAAGGGGAAGTACAGAATAAGACTTGTAAATAATGAATTAGTCATAACAGCTGCAGTGATAGCAAACCATGCTTTATTATGAGTGTGACACTGCCCTGGCAGTGGAGATGTAACTGTTACTTCCAAGCTCCCTTCTCAATCAGTGATGAAAACCGGACAACGGCCTGCTCAGAAAGGCAGGTGTAGGCTTTGTACGCAAGTACAGCAGGGAAACATTATTTTTACATTCTGTCCCAGAAAGTCAGCTGCATTTCAGTAAATAAGAGACCTCAGACTGGCCTATTTTAGTGCCTGTCATTTAGAAAGATGCTAAAACATGCTCAGCTGCAAGGGGGAGAGGATCTTTTCATAGAGACATAGAATCATTTAGGTTGGAAAAAACCTTTAAGATCACCGAGTCCAACCTTCAACCATTTTAACACGCTGGTTAGAAGCTGTGCAGTAACCTTTCCCTAGGCAGGTGTAATCTGCCTTAATCAACTGTGTGACCACTGTAGCATTCAAACCAAGTGCTAAAATAAACACCTTGTCAGAAGAACTATTGTATTTGTGAATAAGCAGCTATACAGCTAAGAGGAGCTACTGGCCAAAAAGTCCGATTTAAACTGACAAAAAGATACGTTTGCATACACTGCTTGCAGAGGAGGGAAAAGCTGTGTCATCTACAGGGCAACTAGATACCTATCACTTAACCTTTCTTTCTGGATTAAAAAAAAGAACAGGTAATACCAGAGCTGCCTTAACTCAAGGAGGTTATCTGGGTTATTTAATGCTGCAGAAGATGGATGTTCCAGGTACAGCAGTCACCTGAAAAGGGCAGAAACTAAAAGGCAAGCTACTGGGCGGAGAGAAACAGAACAGAGGTAGGGGAAAAACCAGTCAATTTAGAACTGTTACTGTGATGTAAGGAAGGGATAGATACTCTCAGTGCAGTGCAAGTTAGAATCAGGCATGCTTACGTGGAGCTAAGGATGGTCAGGCCAGATGCAGAAGACCTTGGGGACTCTGTTTTGCCCATAGTGTGAGCTGCTCAGAAAAGTGGAAAGATCTTTCCTTGTTCCTGAGAGGATTCAGAGAAAGAAATCACAGCCTTTCAATTGGAATAACTGTCGAGTTTATAAAGGCAAAGCCCACCTTCATGTGGCTGGTCATCACGTCCTGTGATAGGTTCAGAGAGAGCTGGCTGAATCAGTAATGGCCATCTGATAGACTAAAATGGCCATGTATTTCTTTTGCTTCATTAAAGTTAACAAGAACAAGGTCTGTGTGCCAGAACTGGGGAGGTGGATAGATCACCTCAAGTTGAGGGTGCATGGGTTGGTTTGTTTTTTCCTCAGGCTTGTTCAGTTTTCCATCTAGTGAACGCTTAATGGGTGGGCAGATACTTTTTACAGTGTGTGTGTGGGATATGAGTTTTGAGTCCTCTAATGGGATGTGAACTGATCCATTTAAGTATTGAATGTTTGGGAACAGTTACAGCCTCTTTCTATGGAGGGTATGATCCCAAAGTCATTTCTGGCCTGCACAGATTAGAACCAGGGACCTGGAAGCTGAAATAAGTAGTGCAGCAATTTGTAATTTAGAGCTCTGGCTTCTGTAGAAGCAAACTCATTAGCTCAGACTGGTAGTGTCATTTTAAGTCCTGATTTAACAATAGACATCATTTAAATACAGTTATTTAAAGGTTATTGTGTCTGCTATGCTAGATCATGCTGTTGTGTTCTGCTAAAGCTTATTCCCTAGGGAACAATATGGAAATGAAGACAATAAAGCGGTAGGACACACGCAGCCCTGACTGCTATACAGAGTAGGGTGATTCAGGAGTGTGTAACTCGTCTGTGATGAGTAAAGATGACTACTGCAGGCAGGAAGGCTGGGATCCCTTTCACATACCACCACCCCCAGCCCAGGCACTGAAAAAACTTAAGTACTGAAGTACATTAAATACTGAAGTGCTGCAGATAGAGCGTGGTCCTGTTTCCCAGCTACATCATCTCCCCCTAATTGCAACAGTGGTGCCTTAAGTTTTCTTATAAAGGCCTTTTACAAATTCTGTTTAGGGAAGTGGCTTTTTTTCAGTCTTGCCTTCACAGTACCCTGGGTGTTTCTCAAGAAGTTCTTCTGTAAGGTAACTAGAGAAACGGGAATTACTAATATGTGTCAGACCATGACCCACAGAGCCTACAGCTGTATCAGTCGTTGTAACTAGTACCAAGTGCTAAAGCAGGAAGAAAACCTGCAGTTAGCTTGTATTTTGGTACATTCCCAAAAAACATTTCTTCTCCCCTCTTAAGACATGCACGTGACTTTAATTGTACATCAGCCATGCTTCCGTACCTTCAGAAACAAAATGAAACTAATTTATATTGTTTAACACAATGTTCATATTGTTAGCTGTGTGCTACAACAGTCAGGTTTTAATGCCTCATTTTTTCAGGTGTTGTCTTGTTACTTGATTAAGAAGGTGGAAAAGTTGCCAGTCTGCCATCCATCGTTACTTTCTATACTTCTATCTGGTATTTAAGGTGAACAGTTACGGTGTTTTCACAGAAGCTTTTTTTTCTGGCCCCTAGCAATTCTCATATGATGTGGGGCTTGAAATCTGGTCACAGCTTTCCAGCTGCCGGTGTACAAGAGGTCTGTCATTTTCAGTATTACTATTATTTGTCTCTCATTTTTATGCACTGTTGTTTTCTGTTGTCCTTCTCCCCTCAAAAAGACAGGCATAACTGACTAAGGGTGTTCAGTGAACTGTGCATAAAAACATCTGTGTCTCTCTGCAAGGACAGAGTAGTTAATATAAAGCCTAGTAATCTGCATTAATAACTTATAGTATTCACCCCAAGCACATATCACTTTGCAGTCAAAACCACAGTCTTGACATTGTTGGGTTTGTCTTAGCATCCATTCATGAAATACGGCTAAATTTCCTGAAATGTCAAAGTCTGGAAGATTAAAACGCCTTTTTTTAGTGGCTAAGTTACCAGTTGCGCAGGAAATAAGCATACAAACCTCTTTTGACTTTCACTTATGTAAATGTAAGACACTGCAGAATCTTGGGGATTAAATGCAAAACTCTCTTTATGGTATTTAAGGAGCCATCCAGGCTATCATGGTTTGAAAATGAGAGAGGGGTATGCCTGCTGTGATTAACAGAAAATTTCATTAAGAAGTACCTGCTTACAATGTTGATGCTTTGAGTGTTTTTAAGGCTAGCATACTGTAAGTGTTGGCTCCTTAATTGGAAATTTGTCCTCCTCTTTTGTAGTAAGAGTTGGCCTTGACATGGAAAGCAAGGTGTTAAAAACTGCTTTTAAAATTGAGGCTTTTAACGTGGCATATTTACACAGTACGTAGCAGGAGGAAGTGAGCTTAGTCTGTTGTCTGAATGGGCCAAAAGCCATGCAGTCCCAGGAGCAAAAAGTTGCACCCAAGCTAATAAAGTGGCAGAGAGGTGTTTTCATGGGAATACTTGTTAGTTCCTGCTCATTTTAGTCTCAAATTCACTAATCTAGTCACACTATGAATGAACTGCAGATAAGATACATATGTATCCTGCTTATCAGGTGTGTTAACTTGGTCTCAAGGCTAGGGATCTGCACTGTCATTGTCCCATGGTTTCTGATTGACTTAAGAACAGGCGGAGCAAAGGTCTCTTGCTCAGAGCTGTAGGGAATGTACCAGCTTATACAGCACATCTAAGCTTGTGAGGTGTTTTTGGAACTGAGCTGGAATGGTAGTACAGTGGAAAACTTAGAGAGTATCATCCTTATGTTTTCATGCTCTAGTTGCTACTGGTACAGCGCAGCAGCGTTGCCAGTAGTAAGAGGCAAACCCCTGCGTTAGCTCACTGCATCTCAGTCTTTGCTACCAAGCAGGAAACCCATGAAGCAGAGTCTCTGTGGGATAAATTTTGTATATGGTAGGAGGCTTTTCTCTGAACTGCCTTTACAATATATTGTCCTTCAATTAATAGTATATTTAAGCAATATTCTTAAAATTACTCCCCAATTTAAAATATAAATTATCACCTTTTTCAGGAAATCCAGTAGAGGAGACTTCGTATTTTCTGCTGATCGTCTGGTAGGTGAAGAATTTCTTCTTCTTTATATTCTTCTTTGTAACTCTTCCATAAAATGGGTCTTTCATGACAGACTAATGGTGGTGTGAGAGCAACTTTTCTACACAAAGAAAGTTGCTGTTTGGCAGCAACTTTCTGTATAGGGACTTCTGTTCTTTGTTACGGTCTGCTTTCATCTCAGAGGGTTCCAGAAACCATGTTGTTATTAAACACAACTACTTCAGGACAGAGAGCGGTAGTAATAAGAGAATACTGTTTAAAACCAGATGCACAGAGGCTAGAGATAATTCAGTTTTACTTTGAAACAGTACTTTTGATCTTGTGAACAGAGCTGTACAATTTCTTACAGTCTAGATCTTAACAATTGCTTGCATGCAGAAGTGCCTCCTGGCACTTGCTGTGTATTAGATTAGTAGCTCTGGGTGCACCCACACTGGGAATTTGTTTTTAGCCATATGGTAGTTACTGGCAGGGACAAAGCAATTTGAAGTTTTCACACGTTTTAGTAAGTCAGAACAAAGACTGTTGGGAAAGCAACCTTTATCTCATTTAAATTACATGCTTAAAGAAAACCACACCACTCTTGCCCACACATACACTTCCTTGTATTCATGAGGGTGTTTGCTGTTTGCAAAGCCACACTGATTAACAAGGAAAGTCTTTCTTTCCCCCTCTAGTAAAGATGAGTCCCAGGACCCTTCAATTACCAGCACCATTTGCTACAGCAGGCAGGTTTCCTGTGGTAAGCCCAGTCTTAATCCATGCCTGATCCAGGCTTGCTCAGGGCTTAGATATGACTACAGCCTAAGACTGTGACTGCAGTGCTTTTTATCTTTGCAGCTTTTCCACTTTCCCCCTTGCTTTTCCCTTCTTGAGGATGTTTTTGCATTCCCATTCACTGAGAACAGTGAAGACCCAAGCCAACAAATCTTACCACTCGTAACTCGTAGATCAAGTGACTGACTGGAGTGCTGCCTTTGCCAATAGTACTTTGTAACCGACAGGCAGAAAGTCACAGCCCCAACTTCATTCTGTGGAGCAGTTCTCAGCAGATATCATTTAAATAGACACATGTCCTTTATAGTTCACTGGACGAGTAGGAACAGCCCAGGACACATCCACCATCTGTGATAGATTAGCTCAGCTATGTGCCGTTCTTCCTGCGGTTTGTGGTTTCAGGTTCTTCACGTGCTTAAATACGCAAGTAAGATTCAGTGAAGCCAACAAAGGTCAACACTAGCAATCCCACACATTTACAGGGTATAGGGCTCCAGCGCAGGGGTCAGGCCCTTTCCTCACCAGTATTCCTTTCACAGGAAGGGTTTCTGGTTAACATTCTCATTTTACCTTGTATTAGCTTCCCATCATGCCGCACCCTTTAAGGAGCATTCATTCCTGCCAACTTCTTTGAATTAAAGAGAAGCACTGTGTTTCTAATCTGTATTTTAAAAAAGAGATAAACAATGGCTATTCTAACCCTGACAAGAAAACCCTTAACAGTCTTGACTGTACCTTATTGTCGTTAATTAGTGCAAAGGACCTCTCCCACTTACCTTCTCACTTTACTTGGAGGTCCTGTGTCATTCTGAGGGAAGCACTGATTTTTTCCCCCTCATTGCTGAAAACTGCAGCTTCCAGGCAGTGAGTTAAATTCAGGGCCTTGTACCAGCAGCATCTTCTATTGGCTGGCCAGCACTTGTACCGATAGGGAGCTGCTCTTCACAGAAACGCCTCTGTTTGCTGGTTGTGCAGATGTTTGCTACAGAACCTGCTAGTCTGTTTTCCATTTTGTAGGAGGAATTTTATGCAAAATAATATATAGGGCTATCATTTTCTGTATGCTATTCCTAGGTGTGGTGAAGAACAGTTACAGTTTCATGTGGGAGGTGGTCTCTACTAAACTCGGCAGGGTGCCAACATAGTTAAGACTTGCTATGTTTTCCAGCCAATTAGCAAACAGAGCTTAATGGCAAGATGCAATACATGAAGAGAAGAAACATATGCATGAGATTGTAGGGTAACAGAATACATCTTGTTGCAGATTAAAAATGAGAATGAAGTTAAGATTGCTACTAGCTTGGCAGTTGTTAGTGGCAGTATGTCATAAGGTCACTATAGGAAGAGGTCTTAAGGAGAGATTCTAAAGCTGATGAATTTCTGGTGGTACAGTTTTTGCTTCTATCAGTTTGTTTCGCACAAAAGAAATGCTCAAATATACAGGCGGGAAAGGTTAGCAGGGAGTCTCTGAAAGCCACTGCCAGTGCTGTGACCCTGAAGCTGAAAGATGTGGGGTTAAAGTCTCGAGGATGAAGACAACCTGTCTTGTGTTTGTGAAGCCGGAGAGGCAGCTGTGGGAAGTAAGCCTGTAACACAGGAGATGATCAATCATTATGACTTGCAGTAGTAGACATCTGGACAGGTAGACCTCAAAGTAGTAGTGAGACCAGTTTGAGAAACACCGGCAGACGACTCCTGTCAGTGCAAGAGGCTCACACTGAACCCTTGTATGTGTGCTGCCCAGCACCCAGGCACTGTAGAAGCATTTAATTGATGTCACCTTGCAGGACAGCTGTAGAGCTAGTGAGATGCTCACAAAGCCCACAGCATTTTTACTGTGACCACCTGAGACTTTTTTTTTCCAAGGCCTGCTCAGTAGGAGGTACACAGTAAGCTAGGTCCAGCTCTGTCAAGTTAAGCTGGTGCCACACACCCCCTGAGCAGTGTGTTGTGGGCTAAAAGACCAGGCGATTAACAGGAAGAGGAGCCATCTCCCAGAGGCGTGGAGGACATTGCACACCTGGAGTTTTGGCAGGGACCAAGCAAAATTGACTTGCACCCTGGATTCAGGCAGGTGTTTGTCATTTACACAGCACTGACCTATGGCCTCAGTTCACAAGTACAGTGGTGCTTTTCAGCAGAAGGTAGATTTTGTGGCTTGACTGGAGGTCTGAGGTTGAGGAATTAATTAGTTTCTCAGCCCTAACAGCAACTTGCTGCATAACACTGAACAGGTCACTTCACCTTTCTGCCCACCTACCTCTCTTTCAGGGGCATGGTAACGCATACTTCAAAACTGGTTTGAAATCCTGAGGTACAGACAGCTGTATAGATCCGAAGTATGGCTGACAGCCCCACTACTCTGCCTTCCCTTCAGCTTCCAAGAAAACCTACAACATAACGGGTCAGAGGATCCCTCTAGGAATTACTGTAATCTTGGAAATTAGGTGATGCATGGCTGTCACATAAAATACAGTTAGACTACCATCTTCCCACAAACAGGGAAAGATAATAATGGTCGCTCCAGAATCTACTTAAATTCTGGTTTTTTTGGCATTTAAATGCTTCACCTTTTTCCAAACTGCAGGCAGGCAGAAGAGTCATAACATGCAACTGCTGAGTATCACAGATGCCTCTTGGGGTGGCTCTGAAGGGGCTCCCATTTTTGCAGTTTTGTCTGGTCAGAGCAGCACTACCTCTCACAGCACCCTGGCTGGTTTCCTTACTTAGTGATTACACCTCTTCTAAATGAGAGTACTGTCAGCCTGCTTTCTGTAGTTGCCTATACCCAAATTTCTCTGTTCACTGAACTGGTCAAACCTGATTTCTTCAGTGGTATTTGAGTGTGGTAAGGAGACTTTGTTCATGTGCTTAATTGGCTGAGAAAAGGCAGATTTCACTAACATTTTCATATGCTCGAAATGTTTATGTGGTAGTTAGCTAAAACGCCTTGGACCTCTATTAACTGTTTTTTTGCTAACAGTTCTAACAGATCTTGTACTAACAAAGGTTCGAAGCAAACAGCATTTCCCTTTGCTTACTGCAAAGGCTCTGGGCCAAATCTTAAATGTAGAACTGTAATAACTGAGCATGTTGACATATAATTTTGTATATCGGCATTAAATGCTTAATCTAAAACTTCAGCATAACTGTGTAAGCCTTGACAGTTTAATTAGGCCTGCTAGAATTTAACAACCCTTTTAGCCCCCCCCCCCCATTTAAAAATAGACTTAATAGACTTTATTTTTGTTATTGATAGCTTTAATTCATGGTTTTAATTTCTGGTCAGACTTTTCTGCCTTGGGACCAAAGCTTTAATTGCCTGCTTCATGTGGGGCCGTAATGATACCTGTTTTAGCTTCCAAGCAATGGCAGCCACCTCTCTGGGAGAGAAGCTGGGCTGCTGGTTCTCAGAGCCAGAAAGTAAAGAGGTGGAAACGATAATCCCCGAGTGTGGGAGCAGCAGAAAGCATAGTGCAAAAATAAATGTTTTATCAACACTGACAAGTTTACAGAAGAATCCTTCCCAGCCTCTGCATAAAACATTGATACATGTACTAAAACCAAGGAGATTATTTGACTATAGACCTTCACTGGTTTACTCTAACCTTTTGACAGATAATGTGGAGCGATGCTAAACCCTGTCAACGTGACAGCAGTATGAAACAAAGTGTTTCTTCCAAACCTGGCTCATAGGTTGGCTTTCTTTGGTGAAATAACTTTAAAAAAATAAAAATGTCTACAAATGTCCCAGAAACCTAAACAAACCAAGAAATCCTTGATTTAATTTTATGTGAGAAGATGCATCTTTCAGTAGAACACTGGTGCCTTCGGTCTCAGGATTAAAGTGACTGAGTCAAAAACCCACTTGCAGAGAGACAGGAACAAGAGGAAGAGGAAGGTAGTAGAGGTGGCTTTCCTGCATATGCTTCCTGGAGCCACCAAACATGCAGTGAGTCAATAGAAGGACCTGCTTCCCATATGCAGTTTTGCTGCAGTGGAAATACTACCCTGTGAATTGCTTTTTCAGTCTTTTGCTCCCATTATATGTCAGTTGCATCATTTGACCCCTTCACTGATTTAGTCTGACCACCACCTCTGAATATGGCTGTGACAAACCCAAATCGAGGAAAAAATTGTTGTACTAAAATGACTAAAAATATCTTCAAAGAGGGATTGTAAATCTAGGGGACCATTTCTAATTTCTAGTAGAGGCTGCCTGTGTGCTAGGAACTAGGGCAGAATGGAAGAACAGAAAAAAAATCTTCCAGTCTGCTCTGGCTTGTTTCTGAAATAAGAAATGTCTGAAGTGAGCAGCATATTTGCTCGGTCCCAGGAGCAATCACCTCATTCCTGCCATTCTACAGTGACTTTTGCTTAACAGGCTTCATCTTTGGCTTGGTAGTAGCTTTCCTTGAGCTGTCCTGGCCTGTGAATCTGTGGCTCGCTAGCAGAGCGAATTTCTGCATCTTTAATACCCAGAACATCTTTCATAGGCAATCATTCTGGGTTCAGATGAATATGTTTTGGTAACTTTGCCTGGAGTACAGCTGCAGGGCCAGCACCAGGGGAGAGCTGGAGGCTTTCTGGCCACTCAAAGCTGGAGGGCCGTGTGGCTTACTAGCTGCGCCTCTAGTAGAGATGTCCCTGCTGAACTGGGCTGTCTGTACTGTGTGAAAGCACAGGCGCTTGGCAGAGCATCCTGTAGTAACCACAGCTGGCAGGTGCCAGAAGAAGAAGGTGATAAAGAGATTTCTAGATCTACTGACTTGTCTTTGGGTGCTCGGTGGTGTGTTTACATTGCTGCATCTTCTGTGGCTGTTCTGGCAGCCCCACTGCAATTTAGTTGTAGAAATACAGATGTGAAAATAGACCTCAGAGCCTAGCTGGTGGGGAACTGAGAGGAGGTGAATTTTCCCTTTTTCTCACTAGTATTTTCTGACAGCAAAGTGAAGTTGCATTGGTACTTCACTCATTTGTTGAGAAAGGTTGGTCTGGGAGGCCTGGGCCTGCCAGATATAAATGAAGTCAGTTTTATGATTGCCGATGGCACACCCCCCCCCCCTTCCCCCAATATTGTTTTGTAATGCCTTCATTTGATTTGTGGACAAAATATAGGCATCACCCCTAAAAAGTGTCTAAATTACATCCCTAACTACTATTAAAGAGACCCTTTTAGACCCTTCAGGCTGTTAGGTGTTACTTGTAAAAACTACTAACATTTGGTATCTTATCTCCATAGATAACAAATCTCTTTAAGCTGACTGATCTCTTTGGTTCTACAGATCAGACTTGTGGTTGAAGAGGGACTGAATCAACTGCCATACACAGAATGCACCGTCACCACTCCAACAGGTATTTGGGAAATTACTCCTCCCCTAGGTAGGACTGGAAGTGGAAGCTTAACTAATATAAAAGAATACAGAACTCTTACAAGAATCATAGAGTATCTCGAGTTGGAAGGGACCCATAAGGATTGTCGAGTCCAACTCCCTGCTCCTCACAGGACTACCTAAAATTGAGCCATGTGACCAAGAGCATTGTCCAGACGCTCCTTGAACTCTTGACAGGCTTGGTGCTATGACCACTTCCCTGGGGAGCCCAAGGCTGAAACCATTTTAACATTCAGGGTAGAGTACAGAGTTAAGGTCCCTTCTGTATTTAAAAAGCTAGAAGGTGCATAACAACAAACTGAGCAAAACATACAGTCATATAGTTGTCACTTTACTGAGGTTTTTGATTGGTCTTGCAAAACTGTGATGAAAATTTATCGGTGTACATGGAAGATCAGTTTACTTGCCCATACTGCAGTGCTGAATTAAAACTGATGACGTTTCACATGCCCGTTAAAGAAAAAGTACTTGGCACAAGCAGTTTTGCCGTGCCAGCCTAAATCTGTCTCTGCTTTCAACTGGGGGTGATGATAAGCAGGTGTTGTTGTTTCAGCCCAGCCAAGTAACAAAGGACCACGCAGCCGCTTGCTCACTCCCCCCGCCAGCCTCTGGTGGGATGGGGAGGAGAATCGGAAAGAGAAAAGAAAAAAATAACTGGAACCTCGAGGGTTGAGATTAGGACACTTTACTGGGGCAACACAAAAAGAGAAGTAGAACAACAACGATACAGATAAAAGAATATATAAAACGAGTGATGCACAGTGCAACCGCTCGCTACCCAGAACCCGACGCAAGCTGAGAGACCCCCACCGCCTGCTCCCCATTTATATACTGGGCATGGTGTCACATGGTATGGAATAGCTCCTTGGCTAGTTCAGGTCAGCTGTCCTGGCTGTGCTCCCTCCCAGGTTCCTATGAAAATTAACTCTATCCCAGCTGAACCCAGGACAGCAGGAGATAAAAAGTGGCTGTGTTGACATTAAAGGAAGCCCATTGCAGTAATTTTGGTTTGCTCCTGTTAAGTGTAAAGATATGTGAGGTTGCGTGCATTACTCAGAGGTAGCAGCTTACTGCATCATCAGCTTCTTGGGAACCGCTCAAGTACACGCTGTGAACCCACAGCACACCTCTAAGACCAAGCGAGTCCTCTTGCCCACGAGAATTTCACTGGCATTTCTGCAGGGTGAGAGCAGCTCCTACATTCACACCCCTTCTCCTCCGACCTTTGCAGTAAGTCATTTGTATATCTTTACTTTTAATTAGAGAAAAGATGAACTGAAAACACTCAATTCTGAAACCAGACAGAGTTTAGGAAGGCACTCAGGAGGCACAATCACTTACCTTTGCTCCTTTCTAAATAAAACAGCAGCTACTTTACTTCTTGAGCATTGGCATCGCATCTGTTCCAGGTCAGTCGGTGATGGATAGATTGATGACCATCTTCTGTCTCTGTTACACAGTTTGACTGGCAGGTCTCCTGCAAGTATCATCACTGGGAAGCTCTACAGCTCTGTTTGAGTGGGCCTCTGTCCTGGCTATGGGTAAAGAGAGGATCAGAGCTTGCCCTCTGAGCACGTCACCTTGGTGAAAAGTCTTTGTTTCCTGCCCTTAACTCCTCGCTGTGCTGTAGGCAGAGTCTCACTGTCTGAAACTGTCCTAGCTCTGCAGTTGGTGTGTTTGCCCTTTCATTCCAACACCTGTGTCCAGCAAGGGAGCTAAAATGGCCTCAGCTGAGTTCTTCCAGAAGGAAGTGTCCCTTGAGAACTCAAACACTTCTGCATCAATTCCTGCTTACCTATACAGAGCTCTTTCGCTCCGAGCATTTGTAAGATGCCACAAGCACAGGTGATTTGTGCTGTTCCAGGCTCAGAAGCAGAACACCACTCAAGGGACATTAGTGAAACACCCTTTTCTTTCTCCTTAAGGGAGCCTCTGGACTTTTTTCAGTCAGACAGGGGAATATGCAACACCTGTGGGGAACATCACCAGGTGTTCTTGTTCTTCCCAGCAGTGGTGCTGGCCAAGGTCGTTACCAGCTTCTGGGGTTAGACTTGGAGAACTGGGACAATACCACATTGCCATCGTTGTGTTTGAACTAACAAGAGACCTGAGCTCACAGTACTGATGATCATATCTCTCATGTACATACCACTGCCCACTTTTTTCTTGCAGTGATGAAGAATACAGTGACAGTACCACTGTAGCATCATTCTAACTCTTCCACCTGCAGCCCTGGACTGCGTCCACCAGGGTCCTTAGGGGACATACTGTTTACCTTTATTTTGCTTAGTGTCCTGCATTTAAAATAATCACAGAATACCCGAGTTACAAAATGCATACTTCGAAAGGATCACTTCTCTGCCACTTTTCTGATGTGCCTTTCAAAGGTAAAAAAAAGGATGAGTTCTTTACAAATTACAATTTTGGCCCTGTTCCCATAGCTAGTTTGAGGGCTGCAGGATCTGGTGTGCAGATTGGTTCATGCCACCTGTTGAGAGGTGTGCAGCTTGCTGTTGTCCTCTGGGTATTTGGGGGATCTTGGTTCCATTCACACCAACGTCACTTAAAACACCGTCCCCCAACGGGGCATTAAGATGGGGCAGAAAAGAGCAATCACTGCCACTGACGTCTGGTTTCTTTCCTCACAGGGCACAAGTACGAAGGAGTGAGATTTGAAAAGGGAAACTGCGGCGTCAGCATAATGAGAAGCGGTAGGCAGTTTCTGGTTGTTGAATGAGAACGAATTAAAGGTTGTGGAAACCTGTAAGCAACT
>JANZLQ010000040.1:3074955-3087199 GCA_026212715.1 Elanus axillaris
ACTGCCATCTTTCACCAAACACAGCTGAAGGTCCACCTCAAGATTTACATTAGAAATGCAGGTTTAGATTGATAGGAAAAATAGCTTCAGCACTTGACAACCATTTGAGGACAGAACCAGCCCAACAGACACGGTTCAAGTGGTTGAAGCAGGACCATTCGGTGTGTTCAGTGCTGCTCTGAGGAGATGAGAGCGTAACCTACGCTAAGCCTGGGAGAGCCCACCCTGAGTCCTAACAACTAAGCTTCAGCAGTAAGACATCCTACAGAGGTCACTGCCTGCTCGACATCAAACTACAGAGGCTGATGTATAAAATATCTGTTGGCAGGGCACAGTTTGTACCAGGGAGTTAAACATCTCTGCGAGACTCTCTTCTGTCTCACAAACACATCTCCACTGGTAGCAGCAGCAGAGTAAAGAGAGGAAAAAAGGATTTAGTACGTAGGCAAGGCCTTTGTCACCAAACATACTTATCAGGTAATTTCTCATGACATGCACAACTGCTTCTGTAGTCACTGTCAACACAAATGGGCTGATAAACAAACACAAAAACAGGGTAGAAAATGGTAACAAATGATCTTAAAGGCAGTATACTAATACTTTAAGCATGCACCTAATTCAAATGTGAGCGATGGAGTTGCCAGGTCTGAAGCATGCAGCTAAAAAAAAAAAAGTCAGGTCTAGAAAAACGCATATAACCCTGCCAGCAAATTCTCAGTTCCATTCCACAGAATTAAAACAGTGATACATTCCTTTGACTGCAAATGGAGCAAAAAGAAGAAAAAATCTGATCACCTCTTTGTGCTAAAAAACCTTTAAACCGCCAGTCAACACATTTACTTAGGAAGAAGTTTGAAAAAATTCAATACATCAATTGTCTCTTCAGCATTATGGGACTAAAACCACCTTTGTGGAGTGTAAACTCCAAACACTACTGTTGGAGCTAAACCTTCAGTGCACATTTCCAACTCGTGTTATGAATTTACATCTTCCTTCCTGACTCCATAAAAACCAAACTTCCATCAAACACTGATCCAGGAATGAGTTGATATTTTAGCCCTAGGAATTAATGCAAACTCTACTGTCTAGAGTTCGCTTTTGCATTTTAGGTGCCTGCAAGTAGGACTGGGCTTAAAGGGCACTAAAACTCTAAGACAATTACACCCTCCTAAAGATTTTTTTACAAAAATCTGTGGCCACAATATTCTTGAATCTCGATACTGGCAATGCGAATATTTTATTTTCATATACAGCTGCACATGTATATATGCATGTTCAGCACTTTTTCTTTCAACACACTTACATCCAACTATCAATTTAGTGCCAAATTCAAGTGGGTCTGTCTCTCACTGAGTTGCAGTGACTCAGACAGAACTTTAAACACGTTAGAAAATGCCACTTGTCAGAGAAGGGTGGACAATCAGTCTTAAAATAAATACCATCCCCAAGAATATTATGGCTTGGAAGAATTTCAAGAACTCAAGTCCCTGATGTCTGCAAAATGAAAAGGCCTTTGGAAATGCACTCGCATCAATATTTTTACCTATTTTGAATAAAAAAAATATATTATTTATAAAATAAAGAGAGCAGGCCAAAGAAGATTGGCCAGAATCACTCTATAAAACTGTTCTCTTCACTCCGTAACTTAAACTTATAAAGCCTTGAAACATCTGGATAGCAGGATTTCCGGAGAAGCACTCTAGAATGCAGATTCCAATCAGACAATACTTCATGATGTCTTCTCATCTTGAAGATCCACTTGTTTTCTGCCCCCCAAAGCTGAAGTCCATGCCAAGAGAAGGGATGTCGACTCCTGAGAGGGAAGCTGGAATTTAAATAAAGAAAAATGTGCAACTATAAGCACTGATCTAATGAGCTGTCTAATCTTGACTTTAAGCATCATTTTAAAGTCATGTAGAACAACAGAGAAAACACTGGTTCTTCGCTCCCTCAGCAGAATGGCAGTATGCAGTCCTCAGTGCCTATTGACAGAAAAAATAGTTTGGGCTTTTTCTTCTCAGTGGAAGAAAATGGATTTGCATCAACAATATGCAGGAAGCCCCTTTATAAAAATCTTGTTGCCCTATTCATGTGCAGAACTAGGCAAGGGATTACAGTGCTTTGCCATACAATACAGTTATTCAACACCCACAGAAAATTGAGGGGCAAATTCTATTTGACTAGTCCACTGTCTGCAAGTGGGACAGCAGAGGATGCTGCTTGAATCTTGGTCAATTCCACTCCACTATGAAAATGTTTCTATGAAAATGTTTCAGGGAGACTGAAGAGGACATAGCCTGCAGCTTACTGCAACAGTACGTGTGCAGGGTATCTCCCCACTGTTACAAGAGTCAGAACAGATTATAGACCACTGAACATTCTGGTAGTAGCATCTTCTCCAAACTATCGTCTGTTGTAGCCAAGCTTCTCCAGGATGGGAGAAAAAAAATAAATAGATAAGAGAGTAGCAGCTGATGTGGGCGTTACAAGTTACTTCCATTTATTCCTAGCTGCAGCTTGGCTGTTCTCAACTTCAGTTTCTTTTAAGACTGCATCTGCACCTTCCTACACCTTTCACAAATCACTGAACAAACTTCCAATCTTGTAATTGTACAAGTCAGTGGCAAAAGTCGTTCCTCCCACATTTGCCAGAAGGGCTGCAGGGTTTGTATCCTCATGTACCAACAGTGCCTTTGGCTCTTTTGTTAACTGTGTCAGCATCCAGCCCAGGGCTACTGGATAGCCACTGTTTTCTTTTAGGTTCTCTTAAACAATGTATTTCTGGACAAGATGGAAAATATTGGTGAAATACTACCATGCATAGATGCATCAACACAGTACTCTGGTGAGAGGGTCTCTGCCCTTCTGTGGGCTCAAAAAACCTGTCCAATGTTGCTGACCAATTTCCCTGCAGAGTGCCCATTTTGAAGGTAATGAAGAAAGAAATACTGACCTTTCTGAACAAGCTTTATACCGCTGCATTTTCAATCTGCTATGTCTCCCTTTCTATGGCAAGGGATGAAGCTTCACCAGAATCTATACAGTGAAAAACAAAGCAGTTAGAAGTAAGTCAGTCTGTTTTTTCTCACTGAGAATGCATTTTTCACTAAGTATGGGAGTGTGTTTTTAAGAATCATTCCAAATAAAAATAGACAACCACTTGTCAGAGATAGCTGAACAGCAGTTCTTAAACCAAGATTACTCTATTGCTGGCTTTATCTACTTCATAACTGTGTCACAAGCTTTAACAGCCACAAAGACAATAAAGCTCTTTCCATTTTAATTGAACATTTCAGGCCTTTCTGGTTAGAAAATTGTACTGGTTTACTTCTGTTGTGTAAGGTGGAATCTGAAAACTCGAAGCTTAGAGCACTTCATTTGCTGATGCCTTACAAAAATGAAAAGCAGCGGTGAGAAAACAAGGAAGAGTAAAACATCATTTGTGCCTACAACGCAGTCTCCTAAAACCCTTCTGTCAGATGAAAGTGAGGGTGCCAAAGCTTAATGAACCGAGAAATCATGTTCTCTGGATACTGTTGGGTTAATGCTGCAGCCATGGTAGAAATATATGATAATACATTTCATGCACTCATGGTAAGTTTATTCCTAAACATTTTCACTTGCAAAATAAAAACATCATTTTTCTATGGAGACACACAGTTTCAGCCCAAATCTTGGAAAACTGAAAGCTGTGAAGGTCAGACTTAAGCAGCACAGAAATTTCAACTTTAAACCTATGTGGACAGGTTGAGGCAGTTGGACTTGTTTGTTCTGATGAAGAAGAAGCTCGAGGTCAATCTAACAGCAGTCTACAACTACGCAGAGATTGTTTAAAATGACAACTGGCCTGAACTCAGCTCATACCTCACATTCAGTAGAAACAGCATCCTGCTGAGCGTGGGCAAGAACAACATTTTGCTCTACTGTAGAACTGTGTTACTACAGTAACTAATACCCAAGAAACTCAAAGCAACTTATATGAATAAATCTACACTCACAGCCTGCCTGAGGTAGGAAGGTTATCATGCTGTATTCCTCGCCACCTGCAAAACATGGTTAAGTGAAACACGCCGACCTATAAATAAAATAAAAATCTGTGGCAACCATAGGAATAAGATCCATTTCCCAAATCTTCTAGACCTCTTCCCATGCCTGCCAAAAACAGGACTTCAAAACTGTGTTGCTCTATAGACATCTTATACTGATCTTGTGCTGTTCAGTTTTAAGATCCAGAGCTCGTTGTAAGACACAATGGTCAAAATGCAAGAATGGCATCAAGCAGTATCAAATACCAATTTGCCACAGAACTTTCTTTAATTTTCTGCAAATGAATTTTCTCTGAAGTTAAAGAAAGAAAACCAAAAAGCAAACACTTCCCCCTTACCACTCAACAATACATGCACAACAAATAAATATGCCTAGGCCTCTTGTTTCCTTATCATGTATAAAAAAAATTGGTACTGTTTCCATTATCAAGTGATTTCCATATTTATTAGCACAGACATCTGTTTTACCATGCAAAATGTAATTCAGATGTGAAGTTCCAGAGAACAGTCCTTTATTTTGCATACCTTTAGGAAAGCATATGATCTAAATGTCAAAGGAAACTGATAAAAGGATATATAAGACCTGCTGGGTCTGGGACATTAGTCTCACTGAGATTTCGCTACCAAGTTTTTATGGAATATCTTTTTCCATGAAATTGACTTAGCAGCTGCAGGTCTGATCCACACAAACCCATATTGGTTTTACCAAATCTATTCACTAATTAATTTAGCCAAACTGACACAGATTCCTCCACAGGTATCAAAACTGATTTTAGGGCAGTCATTGATGCCAGGTTTAGCACTGCTTTAACTTAATCTTTTTCAGTCAGACACAATTTAACCATTTATATCATGCCTAAAATCCAGAGATGCAAACCCAGTCTTTTGTCTCAGTTTACTGTATTGGCCAAAACACTGTTGTAACATCTGAGCAATCTCTGCTCACTTCTGACATTTAAGTAGCTTTTTAAATTTCTCAATGGATAGAAATTCAATCCCTACAGTCACAAATGACTTGTCTACTCAAAGGGCTGCTATGCCAAATTAGCTGGCATCTCAGGACGTGAAGCTCCTTTAATTAGAATCCTACCAATTTGAATTTAAATTCAAATCACGCGCCTTCAGACACCTGAAGCTTTATCACACCACGGGAGATATCAGCTTTCACCTATTACTCAGGCTATGCTGGTTTCGGCTAGAAAGATGTTACTTAGTACACGTGACAGATTTTTGGAGGTCAGAACAATTTGGGAAAGATTTGATTCATACTCAAACCTTTTGTACAAGCTTAAATGAAACACATGATTAAATTAATAATTCGGTCTAAGAGATGAGATATTGCTATAAATGTACAGAAATGGCTGTCCTGTTCTAGGCTCTGCAAGACAAAGAGTGCAAGCATTCACAGTACTGACACACCCACGACAAACATGTCAAATATATTCTAGAGTTCTTTGAAAAAAATGATAACCTTACAAGCTGCCTGCATGTGATTTGGGGTAGCTCTCTGGCTAGACAGATTAAACAGATGCCTGTGAATAAGGGATGAGCATTAATAAATCTGAAAAAAATTCAAATTACCATGAATTTAGAAGCAAGTGTTTTCAGTCTCTGGCTAAGAAATTAAACAAAAGGTTCCCCACAATATTTTTCTCCCTACATGAAACAATAAAAGCCTTAGCAAGGCCAGGATTAAGAGGGGAAAAAAAAATCCAACCCAGAGGGGCACATTTAAACGTCCACATCACATTAAAAAGGACAATCCTGGGGATAAGACGACTGAGAAGATGGCCTGTTACACTCCTGGGACCTAGACAGAGCTACCTCATCTCCTTGCTCTCAACTGGGCCTGCCCTCTCCTCATGAATCTCCCAGTCCCTTAATGCTCATCTCCCCCAATACTCACATGTGAGCAAGCTGATTTTGCAACTGTGGGTGCTTAAAAATGTCCTGCTTTATGTAAGCACAGAATAATCAGGGTGGAAGCAAAAGGCTGCAATAATGCAGTCAGGCACAGTAACATTACACACAGATACATTTCATCAAGCTCCTCATTTTTTCATTATTTCTGTGGTGTTTCTCTCTTCTGCACGACCCTGGAGTGAGGGACTCGGCTGATGAAGAGACCCCTCATGACTCCTGCTACGTAACACAAGTGCATAAGCAATTACAGGTGAAACTCCAGGAGGCGAGAGACCCCACTTACATACAAGAGGGCAGTTATTATTCTGACCTTGGTGCAGCTGGCACAGCCATCTCCTGAGACTGTAGGATTGAAAAATCTAAACTCTCACATTTCCTCAACTCCTGCTTTGCCTGCTGACCAGGTAATAGGAAAAAGTACAAACCTGATACCTTTTCTTCTACAATTCCCTCCCCCCAACATCTTTTACATTAATCAAAATGATACACAGACATTTCTTACCTGTGCTAGCAGAATGGTACAGTCAAAAGCTTAGAGCAAAATGCTCCACAAGACATGTATGCTGTATCACAAAACTACTTACTCAAAAATATTTTACATGTGTTATACATTTGGACTCAATGATCTTAAAGGTCTTTTCCAATCTAAATGATTCTATGCTTACTGAATCAACTCTGACCCTACCTGGTGGTCACGGACAGCCACAGAACTTGTAGAGCATAAGATTCAGGCAACCCTGCCTGTTGTGCAGCTTTCTGATGAAAGCTCTGTGCATCACTCGGCTCACAAAACTGGATCAGCGGCAGGGCTGAAAGCTGCATTGCAAGTGTCAGCTACTCTCAGTCCTGCAGCACCGACCACAGAAACATCCAGGGAAGGGTGTTAGCTTCCTCTCCTCCCAACCACATACACTCCCCCCAGTCTCCATGTAGGATTTCATCTTGCAAAATTCAGATGTTCAGACTGAGCTGAGAGGAGGATTTACCTGTTTGTAAGAAAAATAAAGGGAAGTGGATTTCCCCCAATGTTCACTCTAGCAGCTGAATTACAGTTCCACATCGCTGATTTGTAGACATACAAAGGACACAATCTCCTTATCTAGGGCATTCTTTTATTTGTAGTTCCCACCTTTATCTCACAGCTGCTGCAAAAAAATTAACGCTTCTCCCGTCATGGACCAAGATCAACATACTAACAGCTAGCCATCTGCTCACAGTGTGTGTTCAGCCTGTTTTTTCACTTTTGTCTGTAATGTTGTATAGGCTCAGTTTGGCTTTTACATTACAGTAAAAGGTTCTAATTTTACCAATATTACAGTTCTACAGCTTCTTGGAATATGATTACAAACTACTTTTTCACTGAGAAAGACTAGTAGAGTAGAGTAGAAAGAATAGAATATTTCAGTTGGAAGGGACCTACAACGATTATCTAGTCCAACTGCCTGTAAATGTCAGTATTTTATAAGCACTACAAATTGTGGGACTTCATATAAACAGCAGATTCAGGTTCTGAGGTCTCATCTGGCCAAAAATCATCTCACTGTCAAATGTTTTCATACTTAAGAATTATTTTTTTATTCAGGGAATTTATACTTTGTAAAAGTTGGAAGAAGTTCTGACTCTTTCCTAAAGGAATTACTTTACGCATCATGAACAACACACAGGGATGCCATACTTTGTTATTTTTAAAGCCAATTTGTGTTACCTTGTAATTGCCAAAATGTATAGAACAAAACAGGAAGAACAGGTACTTTTCTAATGCAAAAATACAAACTAATTAAAGCAGTTCATCTGACTGAGCCTCTTCAGTCCTATTGACAAAATCCTCGAGAGTGTATTTTCCCAGCTGTATGCGAAGTGTGTGCCTTGGAAAAAACACAGACTGTTTATTTTGCAGTGGAATAACTTGAACAAACAGCTGCAGGTAAGATGTAACCAGAGACTGAACAGCAAATACTGTGCTTTTAGGATTAAAGAGCTCATGGCACAGTACATTGCACATATCTAAGAATGTTCACATGGAATGTTTCTTTACCCCCTTTAACCAAGACTATAGTCTCCCTCACAGGTTCCCAAACATACATTGTGCTCATGTGACTGAAACATATAGCCTGAAAGGGAACTTCATCAGCAAAGTTTCTGAAATCTATTCTGAGGCAATAAAGCGCGCGACTATGGAAATCATGTCTCTGAACAATAAGGCAGTGACATTTAGTTCTCCAAATTTTGCTTGATCCACTAATTATAGTAACCTGAGAATTCATTAACAATTTCATCATTCCTTAAAGAGAAAAGAAGAGTGAGATTATCATATTTCTTTTAAATGGAACCTGTGAACGGAATCCTTGGTCCACAGGGCAAAATATGAGCAAAGGCTCATACTTACTGAGCTTAATTTACTGACAGCATTTCTGAACTGTCAAACATGGTAACTGGGGCCTCTGACATGAGCCCTGATATTCTAATACATACTGTATTCTACAAAGACCAAAGCTTGGAGGTAAATATGCCAGGAAAAAAAAATCAAGTTCATACAGAGAAATGTAACAGTAAAGAATCATTAAACTAATTTTGAATCCATCTCACAAAAATCATCAAAGAACGGATATATATATATAAGTCTTTTTTTCCAATAGGACATCCATAGCATAAAAGGTATATTCAGAAACTGATCAAATCTATTGTACAAACGTGCCAGTTCACCTAGAATTGCTCTCAGCATAGATATTTCTTCTATGGAGATTAGTGCATAGCTAGGCAAGCACCAAAACCAAATCAACTTCTTTACTCCTGTAACAAAGCTAACAAAGTATAAAGTAGCTTCCTAAATGTATTGCTGCATTCTGGTGTTTGCATACATGTTTTCACAAACTCTTAGAGGATAAATGCACTTTAAAAAAAATCTGAAGTATTTACATTTTTACAGGCACAACTTTATGTCTCCAACAACTGTGCTGCATGCAGCAACATTTACATGTAAATACACTCAGTTTGTAGAAGTTTCAATTTTTCTCTGCAACCTCTCAGTTCATTTACTTGCAAGTAGAAAGCTACTAAAAAAAAAAAAAGTTGACTCCAAAGCAGGACTTATTTTTAGTCTGTGTTCATTAGTCAAGTCAGAGCTGCCCAGTGACTTAGCCGACACAATTTTTTTATTTGATTAGCTCTTGTAATTCATCCATTAGTCACTGTAGGTCAAGACACAACTAATTTCCTTTAGCGTTACCTTACCATGAGGCTCTTCATCTATTCCATCATCTTCCCACTGCTCTTCATTTGCTAGGAGAGGATTCTGAGCTTCACACAAAGCTCTCATTGGGAAAAAATGTCCATCGCCCTGGCTACATGGAAAAAGGCAGAGAAAGATACTGTAAAAAGCAGCAAGTGACTCTGAAGGATGACAATTTCTACACATTTTATCTGCAGACAAAGTTTTCTGTTGCCTGTATTTCCGATGTTTACTTAATATTATTTTTAAGACTTGAAAAATACTGTATTTATTTTTTGTGGCAGCTCAGATAGCAAGTTTACTAGCAAGCAGTTTTGGTCCTCAGTTCATTCAAACCATAGGTATAAACTTTATCAGTTTATACCATAGATTCTTCAGGGCAGAAATTACACTTCTGTGTTTGAATGACACCCAATAGAAAATAGTGCCAATCTTAGTTAGATGTTACTGAAAGAGAAATACAAGGCTCACTCTCCTGTGACCTAAACCTGTACACAAAATGGGGGAAAAAAACCCCAACAAAAAAACCCACACTGCAAAGATCTAAAGTTGCAAAAAACTTTTTGCTTTACTACTACCCAAATGAAAATGCATATCTGGATATCACACAAGAGTTTGAGACTATGTTCAAATTCATGTAATGTAAACTAACAAAGATAAAAACTAGATGTTCTAGCTTGATCTGCACCATACTGCATTCCCTAACATCCAGCAGCATAGACAGAGGAATGGTAAACTGCTGAAGTGCCTTTTTCCTCTGGTGAGTCATCCTTATGCAAGGAAAATAACCTGCGCGTTCTCCCTCGGATGACTATACACACTGGTAATGCGCCTCTGACTGGCACTTTGATGCTGCCTTTCATTAACAGAAAGGATTTCTTATACGTAAGAGTGGAAAAGAGATGGCAGTGGGGATGCAACTGGGCTTTAGACTTACACATTGCTACTTGAAAAAGTTGTGAATTGCTGTGCTGGTGAGTTATTTTAAATTGTGCCCAATGACTAAAGGAATTAAATTCCAGTGTACTTTAATGCTGGTCTACTATGTGCTAAAACAACATTTTCCCCTACATTAAGAAACATAAACTCTGTTTCAGGCAGAGGATTCTGACAGATGAAGAAAACACCGTCTTTGAAGTGAACACCCCATCCGCACATGTGCCACAGGAGTCCAAGAAGAGTTCAAACACCCTATGCAGTGCATTTAGCCCTCAAAACCCTTCCCTTCCAGAATTCTGGTGAACATGATTAACACAGATGATGTTTGCTGGTGCATTTACAATGACGCTCAACAGCAGTCAGCCAAGCCACACAATAATAGGCGTAACACATGAGGTTATAGTAGATATTTAGAAGTCAGTCCCTTCAGTTAATTGTATCAGCTTTTAGCACTGACTGACTTACTACTTACCTAGAGGCAATAGGTAGTAACCAGAGCTTTTTTTCTTCTCCAAACACTTGCTGAAGATTCCTTACAAAGCCAAGATTGAATCCATTTTTATCTGGCCCATTTTGAAACACTGGAGCTGAGAAAGCCTCTACACAGAGATGCAATTTCAGTGAAAAAAAAATTAAAATCAATGCCAAATACTCTGAAACAGGATTGTGCATCTTGTAGCCTTCTAAACACAACATGACTTAACAGATTATGAACTAGCATTACAAAGATACAAAGCTTGAAAATAGTTTTTTCATTTTGCAAGCCTGTAAAGACTTTCAAAGTGAAGGCAGGAATTTAGTCTTGCAACTGAACCATATGGAACAGTCAAACTGAACTACAAATGGTTTGTTTAATCTAGAGAACAGAGTTATAAGATCTTTGTGTAAGTCTTGTTGTAAGATCTTGTGTAAGTTGAAATTCAGTGTGTAGAAATTTCTAAGTATAAAATTTGCAAAATTAAGTAGGTTGGTCTTCAATACGTATTTCAGAAGTGGCACTGGTGATTGAAATTGCCTCATTCATTAATGATATAATGAACACACATTAGGAACAAACATATGCAAATAGATCCTCTGTTATGGTGAGACATAAAATTAAGAAAAGAGAGGGGAGGAGAACCTAGAGTGCACTAGAAACAATTTTATCTACCTTCTAAGCTGCTGCAGAAGTCTGATGTTTTGGGATAGATGAGCTTCAGTGCCCCACGAAATGAGTTTTAAAGTTAGTAACTCTACAAAAATCTGAGTATTTGCTCAAACTCTTGATAGTGTATGTTTTGTTATAAAACTTCATCCAAAAGGCTTTGAAAATTGAACATTTATCTGAGGAAAGACAGAAATCACTCGACAAAATCATACTGTTTCAGATTTTCATTTCATTGGATTTACAGTCATAACTTCTTTGCCTTTGTCAATGAAGATGGACACTGTTGTTCCCAACCTCACTAAAGCTGTTTTAGGATGCGCTCCAGCATACGAGCACAAAGAACCATTATTCCTGAAAAGCTGCACTCATTTCACAGCAAATGTAGTTATACATATGCATAACATTTTTATAATTGGACTTTTACACTTTAAGGCTCTCGTTTCCCTAACAAAGCTTTTGTCACACCAGCTAATAAATGCAGCTCATCTGAAGTGACAAATTTCTGCAGCATTGTGCCAAAATCTTAAATCTTCCTCCCCTCAAAAGCCAGCAGGCATGTATAGAATGCAAATGCCTTTTTTTTTTTTTCTTCTTACATCACTTTTGGTGTGTCTTACTTAAAGAAAAAAGACACAAGAGACTTACCTAACGTAGATCTGTTTCTACTAACGAGCCAACAATGGTAGCCAAACAGAAACATAAGGCTTACAAAGAACATGACCGCCACAAAGAGAAGGAAAAGGACATGAAATTTGGAACGTCCATTTGTCAGTTCACCCTGGAAAGAAAAGCAACACAGAGCAAGTGATAGGAACAAATAAAAGCTGGAAATTCTTTGTTCCTAGAGAGAAGAAAGATAACCCTCTCAAACTCCTACTTGGAGTTCTCAAAATTGTATACTCAAAAGTCACACCTTACTATAGAAAGCAAGAACAGACAAAGAAATTATCTGGTTCATTT
>JANZLQ010000040.1:3098892-3134508 GCA_026212715.1 Elanus axillaris
CCACCGGCCCCTCCGCCGAGGCGGGGTCCGTCGCCGAGCCGGGGTCCGGCCCCGGCGGGCCGCCGGGCACGGGGAGCTGCCGCAGGGCCTGGCTTTCCGAGGGGGGTGGGCGCCTCCGAAACTATTTCCGACCCAGGCTCCCAGGAGGCGGTGGCAGGGTCGCCTCGTCCCCTCCCCGCCACCGTTGGATGAAGAGGAAGGAGCTGCTTTTCTGAGAACAGGGAAATAGATTGAAGATGCTCCTAGAATTCATTCCCAGTTACGTAGGCACGAGCCTACGTACCTCGTTACTCGCCCTAATTTAAGCCCATCGGCCGCGTTGAGGCTCCGACAGCCGGCCCTGGCACTGCGGCACTCGGCCGTCCTTGGCCCTGCTAGAAATTCCCCACGGAGAGCCCACGGGAGACGGTTCTTCCACGGTAGCATCCCTGGGGCAGTTCACGGGTGTGGTGTCCAACACCTGGTAACGTGGCATTTAGAAAAAAAGAAGGAGAAAAAAAAAAAAGGACCACTCGCCCAGTCTGCTCCACACCCCCCTTTGAATTCCTGTAGGAATCCCCCTCATTTCCACATTCGGTGACGTGGTTTGAGTTAAAGTTGCAGTTAATTAATCCCCTGTATTGCCTCTGTTAAGGAAATTAGTTTTCTCATCAAGAGAGCAACTTATCTAACAGAATGTACTTCTGATAGAACCCTGGTGTGATTTACCACTCTTTCCAGTCATCTCTTCGTTCATCAGTTTTTTCCCCTCAGAATTTGTTCTAAAACTTTCCTTCTTGTTGGTATCAAACTTGCAGGCTGTACTGCCTCTAGCAACTTTACTCTCTTTTTGAGTATAGGTACCACATTGGCCGTTCTCCTGCCCAAATCCCTGGATTTAGACATCACCTACAAATCCTTAGACCACACTTGCAACTTGTATTTAGTTCTTTCAATATTTTAAGATGGAGATGATCTACAACCTTTGATTTTCTCAAAAAATTTGTTCAGTAATGAGGCAACAGCTGTCTTAACCTCTTCTCCACCCTGCTCGCAGTCTATAGGGTCACTGTTCTCCTCTTTTTCAGGCTACTGAACTTTGTCTTTAATACAAAACCTGAACCTTTTGGCACTTGTTTTAATTTTCTGTGTGTGGTCCAGCTTAACCAAGCTTTTGGATAGGCCCTGCTGTAGCAAAAGTGCTCTGCAGATACCGTAACATACGTTGGTCTCAGCTGCATGTAAACCTAAACATGAAATCTCAGACATCTGACTTAGATTGTGAAATCCAGAGTCTGTATTTTATATATACATATATATACACATAGTTGATGGAAAGAGAAATGCCCCCTTCCGTGGCATTCAGGGAGGGGACTCAGGACACGTACGGTCAATGTTTTGGGGATTTGGAAGATGAGGATGCTCACTTGCTTTCTCCTCCTTCCCCACACTGGGTAGAGCTGAGAAGCCAACATTTTTGCCAGCAATACTTTTTACAAACAGCAATATAAAAAAATCATTCTTGTGAGATAAATCACTACCTGAAGCAACTCACAGAATCTCATCTCCTAAAATCTCAGAACTACTTATCATATAGATGGGAGGCACAGCACATCCATGATACATTTTTCCTGTGTGTGTGTGTGTATAGAGCAGGAAGGCAACCTCTCTGACAGACAGCAATAGAACACTGTAAAAGTGAGCAGACGTTTTCAGATAATGCCTGTGTAAATAAAGTTAAGACTATTTTTTTTGTTCAACAGCCAGTTTTTCTATGTGTTCTAAGATCCACATGGATTATCTTCAAATTTCTTCTGTTTCATGGGCTTCCAGGGGAGACTTAGTCATATAAACATGAGCTCATCTGAGGCAAGAGGTTCCCAAATACAGCTCTTTAAAACAAAAATAATCATGCGACCTTGAAATCTTGTGATTCTTACAATGTATTTTTTGCACTCGCGGTTCAAATGGTAGCTCTCCATTTGAAATTGCCAGCTGGAGTTAGATAGAACTGGTATAAAGTAGCTTGTGCCCTTTTCAGAAATCCAGACTACGGATGATATTCAAAATAAATGTTGAATCTAAAGTTGAGCTTCAGCCCATTTTTCAAAGTAAAGAAAGTCCTCTCTGGATGTGCAGCCTCACCGGGCTCCACAGCAGCTACAACATTTGCAAGTAGCCCGACTTGAGAGAGTGGTTTGGGAAGACGTGGGATTATCCTAAGTACTATCTCTAAGTTTCATTCTGAACATGAGCAGTTTCCTACTAATACATCACACACAACTCTTTAAACAGAGAACTAAACTTCTGCAGGGTTCAGACAGCTGTGATTTCATCCACATGTGTAACTAGACTGTTTAAAACTATTGTCAAAGACTGCAGCACTAAGGAAGGCAGGTAAGAAAATCAAGCGCTAGCAGCTTTAGGGTAATTTAAGCAAGGGTCATCATCATTGGCTTTTTCTCGAAAAACATAACTTTTTGG
The DNA here is from genome assembly GCA_026212715.1 of Elanus axillaris. Classification (NCBI taxonomy): domain Eukaryota; kingdom Metazoa; phylum Chordata; class Aves; order Accipitriformes; family Accipitridae; genus Elanus; species Elanus axillaris. Next base: position 3,101,356 of record JANZLQ010000040.1, read on the forward strand.
ATGCTCAAGGAAAGGAGCGTGGTGGTGACTCACCAGTGCCACAGAGACTCTGGCCATCAGGAAACGCATCACTACAAAGAGCTGTAGTCTGAAGACTAGAGTAAGACTGACAACAGCTAAGATAGCACTGGCTTTGTTATTGCTCCAAAAAAATAGCTGAAATACAGCAGGAAACAATTTTTATTATATGCCAGTTTTTATAACAATTTACCTATTGCAGAAAAACCCAAAGGACCATATGTCTTTCATATGAGAAAAAGCTCTTAAAAAATTACACATACTAGAAAATGCTTAATTGTATTGTCCTGTACAATAACACAACCAGAAAATGCGGTTTATATTTCCAGTGCTGAACGTGAAACTGTGCACAGACTACAGGAGGCATTTCAAAATTATATTCTAATCCGGAAAATCAAAGTTGCGCAAGTTACTCTCCCCACTGTTCATTTCAAAATCTTGCTAAGCTCGTAATGTATGCAAGCCCTGAAGGTATGTGGGAAGATAGCTACCAAGCAGACATGAACAGTAAATGAGCCAAACCTTGTGACGATCTCACTTTTCAAACCACTTTTAACCTAGTGTGTGTAAAATAAAGGCGTAACCTTTCTTTTTATTGTCAGACGTATTTATACCTGGGTAGGTTACACATGGTTTTGCTTATCAGTGACAGAGATATTCAAGAAGATGTGATAATCCATGACCTAAAAAGGGAACCAAAACCAACTGGCAGCTGAGAGCCCTGGCTTCTGACCTCCCTGATGATCTGAAAAAAGGATTGTGGGCCTAAAGGCTGGCCCGTTTTGTTATTTACTGTGGGAAAATACAGCAACCCTCCCTACCTTGATCGTATCTTGGACCATCGCATACTGTACTTGTAGATAAAGTAGATAAATCTTACAACACATGCTAAATCTAATCATATCAGATTTGGGCTTTGTATCAAAAATGCTGCACCCCAGCTCAGGCAGAGGAGTTAGACCAAGCTTTTTCAGAAAAATGGAAATTTAACAGCTGATTGCAGAGTTAAAAAAGAGCTGGTTGAGAGACTGGCCGTGCAGAGCCCCATAACTACTGATTAGTATCTTGGCTGCCATCCAGACTGTTGTGCGTAGTTATTGCAGCACGAAGGGCAGCTTGCTCAGTTTTCAATGGCAGTGGCAGTTTTTGCTGTAGCTGGTGCTTTTCAGTAGCCTTCACGGTTAGTTTCAAACAGGCCAGAATTCAGCAATTTTGTTTGATTGCTGTTGTGTCAGAAAGTTCAAAGGACAAATGGGCCAAAGAATCAGGATTAGAGAATATTTTTAAAAGGAAAAGTACATGCAACTGCTCATCTTCAGATTTAACAAGAGATCCTATTATTTTTACTGGTGACTTCTGAGAGAGAGAGCCCTATTTTACAAAAGCTCTCCCTTCTCTTCCCGTTTTTCCAGCTAAGTACTGGGCCATGGTGAAAGTGACCTATGAGCAAGCTGTATTTTTGTTGTATTCAGTGAGAACTCTCCACTACGTGTGATAAGCTGCCACATTTACACATTAACACCTTCCCAGAAACCCTGGGAAAACTTATTTTTTTGTTACTTTCAGCAGGACTTTGCAGCTCTGTACTGGGACTCCTGCGCTTTACATGAGTTTCTGCACACCTACAATGGTCCTGTCATACATTTATGCACATAATCTGTATACAATATCATAATACTATCTTGCAGTGGATAAAGTAAATTAAGGAAACCACTACAACAGACTCACTTGATGTAAACCAGCAGAGCTCTAATGAAGTGAGCGGAGCTGTGTTTGTACATACCAGTTTTAAGATCTCTCAAACACAGGTCTGGGACAAAAGTTAGATTTAGAGAATTATCCTACCACTAATATTGAAAGCCAAGTGGATTGACTTTTGCCCCCATAGGTTTCCCAGCTTTCTTTGTCCCACACGGCCGTACCTGACTTGCCTTTGACTGTAAGCTGCATGCATGGTGTCGTTGCTCTTAGCCATCACCTGCCTCCTGCTCTCTCAGATTTATTTCTCAGTTGTCTCATCCCCCACTTGAAAGTTTTTTCATAACTTAATGTGGAAATATGGGCAGGGTACATGGAGTTAGTAGCAAGGTCTGTCAGCACAGATTGCAAGTAAAGCTGTTCAAAATATTACAAAACTTATAATTGTCACCAAGTGAAAAAGTGGCCATTTGCAGCAAAATTGGTCTCATTATTACAACTGCAGCGATTTGTCAGGGTACAGGAACATATGGTGAGCGAGTGCTTGCACCATTAGAGGGTGCTGGAGTCCACACAATACTGATCTGCATTCCAGTCCGTCCAGCTCAAGAACTGCTCATTCTCCATAGGGACAGGAGACTGACCTATACAAGTCAATGCTCATAACTACAGAAAGATGAATCGCTGGGGATGAAAACCCATAATCTTGTTTTGTCACATTTATAGCCTTGCCCAAATATTGTTCGAAATATTTTCCCGCAACTATTGTTTTTGTATACTCGAGAGGGACTGGAAATCTGATCAAATGCACTTACAGTACGGATTTAGGTAAAAAGTCACATGAAATACCATGAATGTGACATTTTCTATTTTCCGAGTTCTTCGTTTTGCACTCTTAATAACATCCTTTTAATTAGTCAGTGGATATATATCCTTCCATATCTTTTTAAAGGCAAAACATTAAAAACAAATTTCATTCTATATGCCTGCAGCAAACCTGCCTTCCCCATCCCTCTTCCTCTCCTGCAATTACCAAATGAATCCTGAACTTCTGTCACAGGCATTTGCTATTTGACACTGGACTAACTACATTAGTTGGGAGTACCTAAGTCTACTAACCTAATGGATGAGCCTTTTTTTCTTGCCTCTGCAAAGCAGAGGGGGGCCTTCCTCATACAGCATCCTTGGAGAAGAATAGATAGGGAGAGAAATGCGCTACGTCCGGGGAGACGCTTCTGCGATGTCTTAAATCTCTGTATCTTTTCAGCAAATGGAGTCCTTGCCCACGTGGCACCCTCAAAAGAGGGGATGGGATGCTGGGGACGAACCCTGGGTAAGAACCTGTTGCTACAGCGGTTAAAGCAATCCTACATGCAGCGTGTGCTGCTGCTGCTTTGGTGCTACACAAACCTCCGTCTTTGAAATGTGCACGCACATAATAGTTGCAGCACAGAAATTTTCACAAAGGGCATATAAATAAGAGAAAATGCTGCTTTTCAGCAGTTTAAATTAGCTAAGCATCAGAGCAGCTCTCTAAAACAAACCAGAAACATTTCCCAAGCCAAAAGGCATCACCAACCCAGAGCCCTGCTGCAAAGAGTGAATTTGCTCAGAAGGTTTCAAAAGAGCATCCCATAGCCTTTTCTAATGGATTGGCCCACGTGATCCTGGCTAGCAGCCCTACGCATCTGAGCCCAGTTCTCTCCTCCGACACGCAGACAGACGTGGGAACGATGTCCGACAGAAGTATGGTCTTTTTGATCCCTGGTTCTTATGTGGATCCAGTTCTTATGCTTATGGGAGTACGGTAGCAGGATCCACAGTTTCTGCTTTCTAAAATAGCTGTAGTCTGCGATTACTTTTTTTTTAGATCTACGTTTTTTTTTCAATCACTTTCCACTATCTTTTTTTCCTCTCACACTACTGAACTTTGAGATCAGATAAGCACACTTTTAGCCAATTCATTATTTCCTTATCTTTTAAAACAACATCTTGAGGAGCTTTGAGTCCTCTGACCATGATGAAGCTTCATCAAAGCTCAGGTTTTTTAACTTAAGTCTACGCCATCTTTCAAGAATGAGATATACACAGTTATGGGATTCTTTAGAGTTTTGTTTAAAACCAGAAAAATAAGTATGTAGTCTCAGGGATGCACAGAAGAGAATGACATTTTTTGTAATCTCACCAGATTTTGCAAATATTTTTTTTTGCAAATGAATTTGCTTGGTTTTCTTTGTACCTGGTGGACATGATTTCAGAGCTGAACAGCAGTACTGATTGTAGGCAGGCAGCATATGCCATGTGTAATTTTTTAATTTCCTGGTAGCAGCAATTCTTACAGGCACGATAGCAGTTTTGTTTATTTTTTGTTCTTCATCAGAACTTTTATTAACATTGTTAGATCTCTTCGCTGCACCTGGTTTGTTAGTGACTGAGTATAATGGCATCTTTGCCCTGGGCTCTTGGAGACGGTGCATATGGATAGGGAAAGCAACAGATAATATGGATGCAAATTTCAAATTACTGGTTTCATCCCTGAGGCACTTAGAGGACAAATCTCAAGGAAACAGGGAGAACGGCATGACTGTGCTTTTAGTTCCTACTGAAGGTATAGACTTGAAAACACTCTTCATGGTCCTTGCAGTATTTTCCTTTGCAAAATAACGGAACATAAATGTATTTCAGACAGGAGTACCTGTACTCTCCTGATGAAAGCTTAGTCCAGTGGCAGATCATCAAGAGCACTATATTTATCAGCCAGTGCTTGAAGAAGAGCCTGTCACTTGCACAGGCTCAAGATACCAGAAATCCAAATGATGGTCTTTCTGATGAGGACCCATTAACGATCACTGGCACAGAACACACACTGATTTGGACTAGTCACTGCAAGGAGCAGTCTTTAATGAACTGAAAGGGAGGCATCTTCAACATTCAAGTCAATGTTCTCTTGCCTACAGAACCACTCATATGGAAAAAGCAACTGTCGTCTTCTATTTATGTAGTTTTGTCTATCTTACTGGGGCTTTCTTTTTTCTTTTTTTTTTTTTTTCTTTTAAATGGTTTCATACTGATAAAACCCCTACATATCCCACAGAACAGATCTGGTGTGACCCCAGCAGCACCCTGGTATTCAAACTCTGAAAGTAACACACAAACTGAAGCTGCTGAGCTGGAAAGATTTATCAGGTTTTGCACTTCCTAAGACAGAGTCGTCTTGAGCAGTACTGTACATACTTCTTTAGCTAACTGCCTCGAATCTTCCACTGCGTTCAAACACATGATAAATAGCAGTGCTGTACAAGTCTCTCAAACATACTGCTACCTCCTCCACAAACTGCCAAGAGAGGCTTTGTAAGAAAAATGAGCTTCATTTTGGGGTATTTTTTAAAATCAGTGCCACGATTACTGACTTGATGTGTTTTCTTACTCGTTTCTCCACTGATGCATACCCGTCTCCTGGAGGATGCTCCAGTCTCATTTACATCTGCTGTTTCTTCTAAACTTTAGAACCTGTGTCAGTCTGATAATTAGTTTGAAGACAGAATTAGTTAAATTGGATTGCTAGAATGAATTCCATAATACCCTGGGAAGTCTGATATTTGTAATCAGCTATGTAACTGTTGCTAGGTTACTGGAATTTTTTTTTTTTTTTGAAAAAAGATCTATTAAAATATTTACCTTTCTAAAATGACAAATTCAAGATATACAAAAGTTTAGTTGGTCCCATGAACAATTTTTTTGTGCTTTCATATATACGTAATATATTAACGCTTAACTCAGAAAACGTATGGAAAACCCCAAGAGAATCTACTAATATATCTATCAGATATATTCCTGAAAAGAAGAATGTTATAGCTGATGAATGTTTACTTCCATGATCTTTTTCCTCTGCTAGCCTCTGAGCTGCATCTACCCAGAAAGCACTGCATACACAGAAGACAATAAACATCTATTAAGTATCTTAGATTTAGTTTGTACGTCTGACAGTAACAGATCATCCTCTACAGTATAAAAATATATATAACAATGAAATATAAAGGACTCGGTGATGAAGCTTGTACCACCTTAACTAGAATGACTGGACCAAATTTCAGGTTTTACCCTCAGGTTCTTTTTCTCAGTTTCCTACCTGTGGCCCCACAGAAAATACTGAATAGTTCTGCTCCCTCTCCAGATCTCAACTTCAATTACTTTAAGAAGGTTTCCTCATCCTTAATTGTCATTTATCCAAGTTATAATTATTTAATCCTTTAATCTCTTTTCAAAAGTCAATCATGAGCTCTTCCCTACTGTTTTTCTTTTCACAATGTTCAGCCACCTCAGCCGTGACAGACAGACTCCAGCACGATTGCGATCCAGGCCAGGAATCATTTCCTAGGAGGAATCATCTAGAGATAGGTCTTCTCAGCTGTCCTTAACAGACTGAGTTCACTGCATTGCTCTCTCTACATCGTACTCTAATGGATAAAATTGGTAATTTTACTAAGTTTTAGAGATAATGTCCATTCTCTTCATTATTATTTTGCCTTCAATTCCAGTGTACATTTCCTTTGCTTTCATTATCTGATAAAGACTTTGGGGTAGAGAAGCTGGGGGTATAGAGAAATCTGTAACTGATGAGATGTAATTAAAGCAATCGGAAGAAAAGGCCGTATTATCCATGTGGCTTTATTCCTAAACTTATTTGGAACTGCCAAAATGTTGGTGAGTCTGGTTGCACTGAAATTGCTTTCCAAGATCATGATTTAATTCTTCACCTCTGTTTCTCCATCAATTTATTTTTCCTGTTGATATTCCATTCATCAGATACTAAAGAAGATTTGGTGGGTATTGTGTAATTCAAATTGTTCTCTATTCCCAGCAGAGACTATTTTCTCTTCTAATCTGGCATGTAATCTATTTTAGCTTCAGCCTGAGTAACAGCAAATTCTATTCACTGGGATACAACCGAGTCCACCAGCGATGAATGTTCTATTCACATTGTTATGAATCTCCAATAAATTAATTTCATATAAAACTCGAAAACTTTAAAATACCTGTAATTGTCACTTTTCGTCTTCAATGTACAAAAAAAGGGGCAGTGACTGCTGCTGCTGGTTAAACCTGCCTTTGACAGTCCATGTCCGTTTTCTCTTGCCTGATGCAAGCTTCAGCCAGTCTAGATCCTGACTGCTAATGGGCGTTGTGAATTATAGCTGATGGCCCTGAGAAAAATGCAATTTATTGTCAATTGTCCATTATAATCTGTGGGAAAAACAAAATACTTTTCTTGAAATGCTGTGTGAAAAACAAGTTTTGGCCCAAAATTTTCGGAACATAATATAACCACTAGATTGACTCTTCTCTTGTAATGCCGATGAGCCCCAAGAGTACTCATAAATATTGGCAGACTGAAGTAGGTAGTATTTTGCCAGCTTTCTCCTGCTAAACTGTAGTTAGTGTTTTTAACATAGTGATACATAACAACGCCCTTAATGCTGTTCCTTGGATCTTCGTCCTGAAATTCTGTTTCAACTCACTTAGGTCCTAGGACATGTAGATCAGCTAGCGATATTGCTGCCAGAAAATAGTTAATGGATTTGCTGATAGACCCCAAGAAAGGGGGGAGAGGGGGGAGGTCGGGGGGGTCTGCATTTCAAACAGCTGCATTTCAACTGTAGCAGGAGGAAGAAAACTAATTTTTGTACTTCCAAGTTTTATTCAGTTTAGTTCCACATGTATCAGTGAGACTTTCATTTAAATGTAGCGTTCAAGGTATCCTATTTCTAAAATTCGTATAAAACCAGTTTTTGTGTCTGTGCCAAGCTCTATTCATACTAAGACGTATGTAGAAGAAGACAGCTGAAAGACACTGTAGACATATCCTCCTAAGACTTCACAAGAGGCTAGGAGCCTGTTGCTTTTCTTTCAATAATTCAGAGCCAGTTCATTATTATGTTGAGATTTAAAATGTCATTTCAACTCGATTGGTATTTGCCTCCTTATCTGGACACTCTCTAGATTAACACTGTCACATTATCTCAACAGAAGTCTTGTGAATGAAGAAATGAAATGGAAGTGGGGATATACAACTCATTTATCACCACGGCTATGTTACTTACAACCTCTGGTCTGCTGTTTTCCCAGTAATGCAGTTTTATTTGTCAAGTCTGTTCCTGACATTTGTATCAGCGGACAGTTTGCTGCTTTAGAGTTCCTGCTTGGATACCAACATATTTTGGAATACTTGTAAAGAACCATATACAAAGTCAGTGGCTACACTGCATCAGGGACAACAGATACATTATTAGCGCATTAAGCGTAATTAAGTTTGTGAGATGCTAGCTACTGTGGAAATGGCACAGTATCACCGCTGAGACCTGGGCACCAGACGCAGACCTGCCTGGATCCTTAGCACGTTGAATCACAAGTTGTATGTTTAAAGTATCGGACTTCTCATGGTTGCTGTTTTGTTCAGGACAAAAGCCCACACATGGAATATTATCCTGTTTTTCAACCTTCTAGTTTGGTCGAAGTTCTTTCTCCTAACAAACCCTTTTCATCCCCAAATTGAAACCATGGCTAGCGCAGCCTTCTGAACCACTAATGAGATGTGGCTGTGGGAATCCTCAAGACCAGTAAGTTTGAATCTTAAAAGATATTTGTGTTTATGTAGTGGAAATATGAGAAAGCATATTTTGACTAATGGTAACACCCTAGAGAGAAACATACTTGTTATAAATATGTTCCATTGCAATTGCTGGAAATCTAACAAAATTGCCATAAACAGGACTTGCATCAATGTTTCTGCTTGACCTTTCTGGGAGAATAAAAGTACCTTCTGGGAATGCAAAACAAATGAATTTTTTCGAAACAAAATGAGTAACACAGCCCTTCCTCTTTATAAAATGGAGCCCCGATATAGCTGCTGCGGCTGCTTAGTAACAGTTCCTCAAAACGATTCATAAAAGCACCAGATGTAAAGGTGCGCACGTGTGTTTCTTAACTCCAGGCTCTGATGCAAAACTCAGAAACACTCATGCTGTGGGTATAAGAATTTGAGATTTTAGATGAATAGCATTTTCAAAATGAAAACCATATCCTTCTAGACATGGATAAGCTATGCAATCAACTCCCCTGACATTCTTGTTTTTGCCAGTTGATCTGTTGTTGGAATTGCGATAGCTGTTGCATACCATTTCCTGGTGCTTCCCGACAACAGCTAGCTCTCTTCTACATTTTCCCCTTAGGAGAAAGAGATCCTGTCTAGCACAGACAACATGCTAGAAATAGCGTGATAAAAACCCCAGGTTTTGAGAACTTGGTTAACCTACAGAAATACTATGAGCACCACTGAAGTTGAGCGTATTTAATAGGACCAGAAGGGTACCAAGATGGTTAATGTAAATAATAGTTAGTGTTTCTGCTCATAATTAAATACTATAGATAAATGTAAATGCAGAACTGAACTAGCACTAAGAAAATTGCATTTTTCCCTTCAGACATTATTCCAAATGACCCGCTAATTTGAATTAATTATCACAATCCCAATTAAAGTATTTTATAATATCTTATACAAATAGCTAAAAAGACTATTTAGTACTGCTACTAAACCCCATATTTTTTTATACATGCCTAGTAGCAGATGCAGTATGTTCACATAAGGAATACTGTTAGGCTAAAAGTGTAACAAAGCTCCTAGAAACATCCTCATTTCTTGCAGCCAGTGACTGCTGAAGCAGTTTGACCCCTTACCCAGGTCCTCAAGTCGGTGAAGTAAGAAACTTGAATCCCTCATTGCAATATAGAGTTCCCTCACAGAGTTTCTTTTAAAGAGAGGAAATAATTTAAAGCCAATTAGAATTTCTGATGCATTTATTACCCAGCAATCACAAAAAAAAAAAAAAAAAAAAAAATCACTATGTCTGTCCTGCAGAGCCTGATAAAGCAAAGTGAGCAACTCCCCACCCCACTCCCAAACCATCCTGAGCAGAACTCTGCTTTGGCAAGGCAGGTTTAAAACCAGCCAGGAGCCTTGCCAGCAAAAGTACAGAACCAGTGCATTTTTAGATTGGCTCTTCTTCTGTGGCCTCTGCCAACTGGCTCCCATCACCACGGCAGAGCAGAGACTGAGCTCCTTCGCTTAACCCTCTGCTACAACCAGGCAGAGTTGAAAGGCTGACTCTCACCATCTCGATACGAAAATCTCATCTTTCATACAAAGTCATGGACTGGAGAGTGTGGGTTGCACAGCAGTATTCGTGCAATCGTTAGCAAATACACACTGTTCAGATTTTCGGAAGACATCAGTTGATAGAGCTATTCCTGCTCACCCCATCCTACAACTCTCCTCTCCTTCCTCTCTCTCCACACTTCCACATGTTAAAATTAAGCGGGTCTTAACAGATCCGTAAGTGGGATATACCCAAGTGTTTCCAATTTACCTCAGTGAACTTGAATGAAAAACATTTGAAAATGAAATTCTGGGTGAAATCTTACAGCATTGCTACAGCATATGGAGCTAATTTCAAATAGCACTTTGATAATGTCATGATCTGTTAGAAAGTGTTCACCTTATACCGAAGATATTATAAACTCAGTTGCCTCACTCAGTATATGTTCATCTTATGATCCATAAGAAAGCTATTTAGTGGATTGTGAAATACGAACTTTGGCCAGAGCTAATTTAGAAAGATCGTTATACTATGGATGGTGCAGCTTGTTTCTTCTATGAGTTTCATATTATTCAACTATTCACAGCTAGTAAATTCACATCTAATAAGCTGCAAAAGTTATCAGATGAAACACAGCCCATTGTAATCCCCACATGAAGTAAATAACTGATGAAAAATTAGTTCCAGCATGTGTTAACAAATATTTTTGCAAACAACATCTGATAAAGGAATTGGCTTTATTAACAACTAACTTATTCACACAATGCAGAAAATGCAAAAATCTGTTCTATCTCTACAGGCCACAGGATTTCTGAAGTGCTTACCAGGAAAAAAAAAGACTTAACTGGAAACAAAAGCACATATAGACCACATCTCCTGGCAGGCACGTAACTTGGCATTGGGAATGCAGTGGTAGAAATAAGTTGAAGGGATTTGCAGGACGTGAAACACAGGCGAAAAGGCACTTGTGCTAATGAAAGCCTTGTCGTAGGGCTGCTGTAGGATGCACTGACAACACCGAGGAGGCCGTATTCGTTAAGTTCAGACAAACTATTCATTGCTCTGCATTTAAGGTCAAAGAAAGTAGTAAATTTACACCCCGCTTCTTGAGACAAAACAAGGGCCCAGCGACTCCTACCGTGAGTCCAACTAACTTCTGGTTCTGCCAAACCCGAACAGGCAGTAGTATCACCCAAAGGGCTGGTCCAGCGACCAGGGCAAATGCCAACGCAAGCACATATTTGTGCTCGTTTTGAGCCTTCCCCTCTGCCACTGGCAGGCAGGCGGGTGGTCTGAACCTGGCTAGGACAGATCCACACTCCTCAGAAGATCCCCAGTTCGTAGGCAGTTCTTAAGAGCCTCTTGACTCCATATACAATACAGGGTGAAAGAGTCTAAAAATCCTCAGGTTCTCCCTAGAACAGTAAGTCTTCAGGCACTATAAATTAAAATCCGGAGCACTCTCAGAAATCTACTTCTTTGCAGTGCACCAAATTGAAGTCCGTTGCTGAATTTGTTTTAGAAGTCTGCTTGCTGTGTAATACTTGAGACAACACCCGAGGTCCCTAATGTAGCAGCAAGCCTACTGCGGTTTACCTTCAACGAGTTTCCAATAAACAGCACATGAGCAAACAGTAACCACCAGGAGCTTACACAATGGTTCTGGTATGATGCACCAGAAGGGATGCTCAAGAGTAGAACTGATACATGAAACAAACTATTCAGAAGAGCAGGAAGCTCAAGCAGTTGTTTGGAGCTAAAGGTGTTAAAGAAACGTCCGCTGTACGTAGCTATTGCTCCAAGCACTGAGAAGTCCACTGAGTGATTTAAGTGAAAGGCACCAGGTACACGCAGAGCCAGATAAATGTGCTGACATGAGAACAAGCACTAAGCTAAACAGAAATCTCATTTCACTAAGTGCTGAGTCCTGGGAACTTCACTCCATTTTTTTCTTGCTTTCACAAACTTCCGCTATTGTTAGAGACAGCTGGAATAAGAATTAAGAAAGGTCTTTCAAGATTCAACCCTCAGAAAATCAGTGTTAAGCCTTGTACTAGGGACAACCTCATACACCAGAGATGGTAGGATTTTTGTGCAGCTGTGATGGAATTTCTTCTTTCCCCTTCCTTAAGTCAGTCCCTTAGCCTGCAGCAATACCTCTGCCTAACAGGCCAGCGGTTTCTCAGGTACTAGCAGGAACAGCCCCTTTCCTCTGCCTCATTTCTCCTTTACTCCAGCAGCAATTCCTCTGCCTCTTTTCTGTCTGTCATCTTTTCTTGCCAGAGAAAAAGGAATGACAAAAGCATTCAAAGAAAAAGAAAAACAGAGAAATCCCAAGCCTCATGTGTGACATAAAGAAAACAATTCACATGATCCTTATTTTTGTAACCCTCGTCCTCCTCTCACCCCCATGCCTGTTGTTATCACTCAGCATGTTATTGTTATTACTTGAAATTTGTTTTAAAAAGTGCCTATCCAGTGCTGGAGGTGCTTGAATACACATTGAAAATATACAAAACATATGTCTAACTCAGACCCTATGTTCCCTGAGGAAGGGCTGGTATCCTCTGTAGTGCACTCAGCACACTTAGGGCATGAACAAATTATGAACAATAATAATAAAGACTAACTTGTGCCTATTTATCTGTTTGGTCTATGAAACTGATCTGTCAATGACCCTGAAAACTCTCAGTGACACACACTGCGGTTGAGTTAAAACCAAGCTGCTCTTTCCATTATTTTTTTTCCGAATAGCTTGAGTCAAAATCCCAGGGTAGGTGACACAGAGCGACCCTCCTGCTTTTGATGTGAATGGGAAAGGATTTGTCTTTTTATATCAAAGCTAGCTGGGAAGAGGAGGTGGGTGGCCACGAAAGGGAAAAGCCATGAAATTATCTCCATTGGTTTATAAGAAACAGCCATTCGATTGGGATTTTGGGAGGGGGAAACCTTCTGAAAAATGTGCTCGTGTGATTCCTCTAGAGGCCAGCACATCTGAGCCAAGCGCTCGTATCAAGGGTGGGGGGGGGCAGGAGAAGTTCTTCACTTAATTGAGAACACACTTGTTTGCAGAGTTCAATGTCGGGAACTCCAACATTGTTTTTAAAAGACAAAGTATTGTGTAGGTGTCGGAATTCAGAAGAGGCAAAACAAAAACGGATGGAAAAAGGCAGCTGTGATGATTTAACTCTCTGAACACCTTCAGCCATTTCCCTCCCTGTGCCCCACCAAGTGGGATCTCGCTCTTCTCTCTTGGCGGCGGGGAAGAGAAGCAAGCCGGTCTCTCTGACCCTCTCCCCGCTCACCTCTCTCGCATGTTCTTCCTGCAGCAGCCTCCTCCTGCCTCCACCCGCTTTCCTGCATCTATAGCCCTTCTTCCCTCCTGCCTCCCACAGCCACTTCCCCGGCTGCCGCCGCGGCTTCCAAGCCGAAGCAAATCCGCCGGCATGACATACCCATTCCTCCTTGTGCTGGTCCTGCCTCGAGAGAGGAGGCAGGGATCGGTGGCACTGAAAGGGCTTGTGGCAGAACTGACGGTCAGAAGAAGAGACAGTTTCGGGTGGGTGACGTTCAGGTCAACAGCGGCACGCTACCTCAGCGGGCAGGAGCCAGCCTTCCCCGGAGAGCAATCTTTGGCACCGCAGGATACTTAAAATTCATGTAGTTCTCACGAGTTAACTGAGGAATGAGCTATGCTTCACACGGACAAACCCAAATGGTATCTTCTTGCTGCACAGAGCCTATAGCCTACGTCTTTGATCTTCTACCTCAGGGGTCTTCTGAACGCAGAAGTAAAAGGACACACTTCCATTGACTATCCTATCCGCCAATTCTAATAGGACACAAAACCAAAAGAGACATCACTGAAAACCAAAAAAATGCTTTACAAACCCTGATCATTTTTCTTTACTAGGGTAAAGGTTCTATATATTAGTGGGAGTCCTGTCAAAATACAGACGATCCGTAGAAAGAGGCTGAAGGTAATTAGCATCCTCCCGTGTTTCAGAATTCAATTGCTGCTGGTCTGATTCAATGACAGTTTTGTACTCCTGCTTTGAGGTTGACAAATTAAGACAAGGCAGTTCTGCGTAACTCAGATCAGGTTAAATTTACGTAAATATCACCCTTAGCTGCTAGTGGATGCCTTGGCCCTTTTAAATGCATTGCAAAACTGGAACAGAGTAAAACCATTGTAAGGGATGAGTCTTTTTCTCAAAGGTTATAATATTCCTAGTCCTAATCAATAAACTAATTGACCTATGTCAAGGCGATGAACTAGGATTCATTTTGGTTGGAAATAATTAATCGTTATTGAAAGCTACTTATAATGCCTACGTATGGCCAGTTATAATGACTAGGTATGGTTGAAGCAACTGAACTGGTGTAGCAACCGCCTTATAATTCTGATCAGAATTTTCTATATAACACTTATTTTTCTAAAATATGTAATTTTGCCTGCTCAACAGTTGCTTTCTTTTTAAACAAAGCAAGCTATCTTTCAACACAGCTGACCTGGCAGCAGAACAATGACATAATACTTCTGACTTAAAAAAGGTAAGGAGAGACAAGCAGGTACCAATGTGGTAAAGGAGCGAGAATAAAAGACGCAAGGGAGAAAGCCAGATTCAGGTTGATGTGATCTATTCTTCTGCGTGAGTCTTTTTATCTCACCTTTAGTATCTTGGCTGCCTTTATGGTTACAAATGTGGCTCCTCTTTCCCATCATCATACAGTTTAAACTGATGTACCACTATTTTATTAGAGGAATTTTGCCAGGAGAGAGAAAACAGGAAGGAGGACATTCTGAATTTGAAGATAATTAGCACGGTTTTACATAATAAATGACATGACTAAAGCTTTTGAAAGTCTTACTTAAAAGGTGACCCAGCAGAATACTAAGTGCTCAGTGGCAGGCAATTTTGCTTACAATAATACTGAAGGACAAGAATGTGTAAATCTCTCTGTGTTTTAACCACACTACTTAAATCACAACAGGTAATTGGAGTTGTATCACAAACAAATACCTCTGGCATAAATACATTTTCTTCTATAGTGCATGTACTTCTGGCCAACTCAAGATAGGCAGGATATATTGCCACTGAAAATTGTTTTCATTTAATTATCATAACAATACTAATTTTTTAATCTTAAACGTTGATACGCAGGAAGGGGAAAGAGATATATTACAACTTGCTCTCACCTAATGTCATCCTGATATTTAGAAATAAAAAGCAGTATCACAAGTTTCTGACATAAATATTAATTGTTGTGGAAATCCAAATAGTGAGGATAAAGGGTTGGATTGTTTAGTTAAACGCAGCTTCTGGTATTATCTTGTGGTTGGCTTGGTTTGGAATCAAATTAGTTTTTCAAACTAAAAACCCTCTAAGTTTCAGTCCAAAAGTTGACATGTTTGCCCATCTCTTGCCACCAGTAATTTATTTTTTATCAGTTTAAGGGCCAGAGGGGAAGCAAGTTCAATGATTTTCTTAGATTTCATTTAAAAGCAGGAAACATCTCACAATGGTTTTGCAGGCAGCTCAGTAATATTTAGCAGAACTGCCAGTTTCAAACAATGCATTAAAATAATGGGAAAAAAATGGGAAGAAATTGCATTTATGTGTAGTCTGACTGCAAATGCTATTGTTATGGTCAAGTATGACAATCAGATATAGATATTGCTCATATTAACATTTATTAAGAGATTATCAGTATAATCAGACTGTGGAGAGATGGGTTGAAATAAAAAAACTTAATCCAAACTTGTGGTATTTCAGTTCTGAAATTTTCATCCCCTTAGGGGTGAGGCTGAAGGATATGGAATCTGGATCTAGTTCTTACTTTTGTGGCTTGGTCTCTTTTCCAGTTCCCGCAGAAACATGTTCACCAAGATCTCCTGACATTTCTCTGCATTTTTTATGATAATTTGAAGCAAGCCCTGCCCTTTTCCCCATAACATTATGCTTTTTACATGACTGCAGCATGTAAACATTAAAAAACGCAAGCATAGCAACTCTGTGAAACACACAGAAACAAATGTTAACAGAACTGCCTTTTCCACATTTTTATAGGATTTCCACAGACCTGGGATTGCACATGCAAACCAAAGCAGAGTTACATATAAACCAGAGTGTTCCTGTCCTGAGTGAATAAACAGACTGTGACTCTGTGGACTAAGATTAAGGAATATGAGATTTCAGCCCTGGCCTGCCAATGAATCGTTTTGCAACGGCGGGTCTGTGTGTAATATGAAGTAGTATGATTATAGAAGCCCATGCCTTGGGAACGTAGGTAAAAGCTTCATAGAAATGGGTAGTTTGACTCTCTTAAAGGATTACCAGCGCTTTAAAAATTGTTCCAATAAATGGAAAATATGGACTAAAAAATAGGCTCACTTCCAGAAGATGAAATCAAAGCCCTGATACCTTTTATCATTTTTTCATCATAGCTAATAAAATGTCCATAATTATCTCAGGACACTGAAGCCTTTTATCTGTGATGAGTGACACAGCATTGTGTGTCTTGAGTTAGTAAGGTAAATACAATACATGCCTGTGACAGCACCTCAAGAAACAAAAATAAACAGAGATCCAATTACAGATGAATACTAGCATAATCCTGAAATTGTTATCTCCCCTTCCATGCTATGCACCTTCTCAACCTCCAAAATGACTATTGACCTGCTTGCTTTTTCGTGTGCTTTAATAGCTGTCTACTTTAGCCCAAGCTTCTGCAGAAAGTGGCCCCCAAAATAGCTTTTTTGTTTAATCGCTGAAAGTAGCCTCATCATTTAATCAAAAGCCTCTGCTTTAATCAGTGACCTCCTTCCACTCTAGGCTTACAAGGAACAGAGAGCATTCTTCTGTAACAAGCCTCTGCTCCTGAAAAATGAGGGATTGTGTAGACATTGAAGGCTGAAATTCTCCCAATTTGCCCCAAGGGATGCCAAGTGTAGCTCACAGAAGTACAAAGAGAACCTGTTCTTGCTGCTTTTCAACTGTGGCCCTACTTAAATTGCCACGGGGGTTTCACATTTCATTCTCCTAAGGTTACTGTCTCGGGCTTTTCTGTAGAAAACATTAAGGACGTAGGCCTTGCTTTAAACCAACTTCCCTGGGAATAAGATTGGGCTCATAATCTTATAGTAACTAACGACTCACATGTTTGGTATTGTCTGTTTTTCAGGCGTGAATCAACCAGCCAGATATTTAGAAAAAGCTCCTAATTTAATCTGTTGATATATATACACACGTAAACACACATGCACACATAGACATGGAATGGAAAGAAGGTAAAATCAAATAAAAACAGCACTTTGTACTTCACAAAGGCTTACCATCTGAAAACTTCACGTTCTTCTTAGACATTCAATTAAAATTCTCACTACGATCTTAGAAGGCACAAGCCAGTAATAGACATTATGCAGGAGGATCACTTGATCTACTGTTGAAATGCTGCCACTTCAGAGTGGAACAGAGCGTCTGTTTTACACATTATAATAGTTTGGGACATGAAATGAAGGTTCTTATAACCACCTGAAGCTGTAAAGGAAAATGTAGGTAAAAGGAATTTTAATTAGCTGAATCACTACAGCAAGAGCCCTGGGAATGCCGATGAAGAAAGCAGGTTAGATCCTATTGCTAATGTTTTGACTCTTCTGACAAGCCCCCAAATCATTTCACCTCTAAAAGATGTTCTCCCTTACCTCAGCTTAAATTAAGACCGAGTCTACTAAAGCTGTAGATTCATGCCAGATTTAAACAGAGGCAAAGGACAGCGGTACAGTAACTGGCAACTGCGGCATTTCCTATACCGTTAGTTGCATCCCGGCTGCAGCTGAGGGATGCCATGGCCGCACCGCACTCTCGGCGGTACAGAGTCAAACCAGAAAGACGATTCCTGCCCAGGGGAGCAGCAGTAATTTTAGAGTACGTCTACACAGACAGGTGCAGCCGGACGAGCGGTCCTCTGTCTGCTCTCCAGGCTGGCTGTAGGCAAGGCCGCTTCAGCCTCAAAGCCCAAGTCAGCCGTGCTGGCACGTTGCCACATTCTCAGGCCTGGAGCAGGCTCTTGTCTCACCAGTTCAAAGCACGGAGAGAAGAGCTCGTGTCTGCACCTACCAGCATGACCTGTCCTCAGCGCTGGTGCCCCTGGTTGGTGATAGTGGTCAAGAACTGAAAAAGAAGGGTACTATTTACTGAATTACATGAATTTACATTAATTGTGGCACTGAAGGAAGAGTGACTGAATAAAGTAGGAGGCCTTTTCTATTCTGTCTCGTTTTTTAAAAGAAGAAGCGTTTGCGAGAGAGAGAGAACAAAAGAGAAAACTGATTTTCAAGGGTCGGTAAAGTGCAGGTACTGCTGTCTTCCCTTTCCTCCCTCCTCTGCTTTTGACAGACCCAATCTTTCTCCCCCTGAACATAATGATCCCATAACAGATCCCGTAACTCCAATTGGAAAAGGCTGTTGTTTCCAGCACGTGAGAAGATGAAGAAAAAATTACACCACAGCCTGCTCTGTCACAGCGCACAAACAATAAATCGTGGATGGGGTGATCTGAGACATTTAATATGGTTTCCAACAAATTCAACTAGATCCCTGGGTTCTCATTGGCACTAGCAATGTGTAATAGCCAAATAAACAGAAAATTGCCAACACGTCCTCTCACCCAACAGATGTGCGGTTCTTGTTCTTATTTCTAGTGAAGATACAATATAATACATGTGCAGAAGATGACTACAATTTAATTTACACCAGTTGTAGTATAGAAATACAAGCCACCACACAGAGCTGAAATCATGGGGATGGTGCCATCTGTATGTAATTGTTAGGGTTACGTTTTCCATTACATTTTCTTCTGCAGGAAGGGGAGGATATACAACTGGGTAGCAATCATAACAATCAGGCCTCACAAAATATCAGTCAGAAATCACACTTTTGGTTGCTACAGGGGTGATTTGCATTTCATTCTGACACATAAGAATGGTCTATTTCTAAACAATGTCACAGAAAATTATATGAAATTAAATTTTTATTCCAAATATTGTAAAGCAATAGGCCAAACAGATGGACAGGTATGGCATTACTTCATCTGTGGCATGCTAAGCTTGGCTAAGGGCCTACGGAGTACAAATGTTTCAGCAGTCCTTAGGGGTTAACAGGCATTACATTCAGCGAGGCCCAGAAATTAAAGATCTAGCAATTGTTGCTTTTTGTTTTAACCCTGGAAGAGGCTGCTAGACTGGGAAAACAGCTAGCAAGACTAATCAGCTTGTCATTTTTAAAGAAAAAACTTCAGAAATGAAGAAAATTTAATTGCAACAACTGAAAACCAAAACCCAAAATACATTGAGCCTGAACTTATTTGTTCTGTTGCACATGTTTTCTTGGAAAGCGAATACTTAAAAAGACCCTGAAAACCCACTTACTAATCTATGAATATTACATAAAGACTCTGCCAAGTTTTGAATCTGTTTGCATCTTCCTAAAGAATTCACTAGTAGCTTACAACTAGAAACTGAAGGTGCAGTTCCATGAATATTTTCTGTAGGAGCAAAGCCACTTGAAAAAGCTCCTGATGCCCTCCACACCATCCTCCCCTTTACACTCTGTGCATGCCCTTGTTCTGCAGGTCACCTCTGCCTCAGCAGCACCGACATAACTGCCTGCAGGACTGATCTGTAAGCTCAGGCAGCGATCTGAGGGGATGGAGGAGCCTGGCACTAAATAGGCTGTTTGAGTGGAGATTCTGTTTGCGGAATGCAAGTTCCCCGAGTCTCTGCTGAAGACTAACCTGGAACAGATTATGTTCCTTCCAGAATCCCTGATGGCGTCAGCTCCTGCAAGGGAGTACTACCCAGGCTCTGTAGCAGGAGAGAGAAATAATTTTTATTTTAAATATACTTTTGCTGTGTGTATTTACCTAACAGTTGTGAGTTATGCCAATGGAGCTCATAGTTTTCCAGTGCCCTCTGAAGTTTGCCCAGGTTTTGTGAGGACAGTTTTTTTCCTGTGAGCACTTTTCTGCAGAACCTCAGAATTGCATATGCTATTTGCACTCGTGGCCAGAAAAGGGGAAAAAGGGATAACTACCCAACTGCACAAACTGTGCCCTACAAAATGTCTGTGCTGTTTCACATAAAGCCTCTTGGATAGGCCAAAACAGGGATTAATTTCTTTGAAACTCTGACCTCTGGCAATCCCCTCTAGGTCTGGAAATACAAACACTCTAGGAGAGGAAAGTTCTGCAAAGCATTCACACCTCCAAAACGACAATATACCTGTCGGCGTATGGCCATTCTCTGACATCTTTCAAGATGAGTGTTGCAGCCAACATGCTCTTTTAGTTAGAAAAGGCTACACTAAACAGTTTTACCAACATTTGCCCATCCATCATTCTTCGGAACAAAATCTCTGGCAAAACTGCTGCAGACCAAGACTTTGATGGATAGGGACTGGATGCCCTTCCAGTGAAATCCAAGAACTTCAGCTTAACTGCTTTAACTGTTAAAAGGGGCTTTTTTAGCAAGTGATGCTTGTGAGATAGTACAGTAAAGTAATCTTTGTTACGTTTAGGTTAAAAAATTCTTAAAACCCCTTCTAGACCTGTATATGCATGTTAAAAAAAATTCAGGCCTGCAGAATGTAAGGGTTAAGCTTCTGTCCCCTTAAAGTTAAAGTGTTAAATGTTTCCAGAGAGCCTGGAACTACAACTGGGCAGTGCACACTTCAAGCTGACTGGCAAAGAAGTGTTGCTTTAGGCTTAGAAACACTGTCTTTTCACTTCTGGGGCCTGGGTTTATTCCAGCTTAATCCAACTACAAATTGTTGTCTTGAAAAGCTTGCAGCTTCTTTTAAATGCTTCCCTCCCCCTTGTAGCATATAATTACCCAGCAATTAACATTCTTGTTTACCAGTGGTGATTTCTGAGTTGTGTCAGTACGTGTGTGTTTATGTAAGGGATGGAGTCTTTACTAAAAGCTACATGAACTGACCCAATGCTCTTGGGAAGGATAAGACAAATTGGTGTGGAAAACTGAAAGATCTTAATGATCCAAAGGGGAATTGAGTATTAAGACAAAGCACAAAAATAAAATATCTAATTTGTTTTTGCTTCATTTCTTCCAAAGACCTACCACAGAGTTGTTTCCCCTACCTGATGTAAATAATTGCTTCTGTAATGTTCAGTCATTCGGAGGCTGTTGTGTTAGAATAGTTGCAGGATGATAAAGTACTTTGGAGATAAATTTACATAAAGAGAAATTAGACCTATCCTGCCAGAATAGTGACTCAGCCTAATGTGCTAGTTTATAGGCTGCCCTGCTCTTGAAAATCATGGTTCAAGTCTTGGCAACAAGGACCAGGTGAACATTGTGTTCTTCACATGGAGCATCAGGTTTCTGGGGCTTTGGCTGTCCGGCACATGTGCTTGGAGAGAGCTGCTACTGCACGCTCAATTAAATGGTCTCACTGCCTTAAGCAGCAAAATCCATCTGCTGAGTTTCTGTGCAATTGGGTGCATTCAGCAGCAGAATAATCCTTCAGAAATAACCACCGACTTTAACGAGATGCAGTATTTTCTAGGAGTGTTATGCTCTAGTCTGTAAAAGGACCTGAGAGCGTACAGGACCATTGCCGGATGGGATGCAGTAGAGAATGAGGCTGTCTCTTAACACATACCAAGCAAGATTAAAAGAAGTGGGCCGGCTGCATGAGTCACAGCTCCAGAGACAGCGAAGGAGAACACGATGAGGGTGCTGGTGTGAATCTGAGAGGAACTGACTGGCAGCTGATTCACATCACGAGCACGCTGGGGAACCCTGGTCATCGCCTCTTGCTGCGAACCAGCGAAACATAAGCGCAGGACGGCGCAAGATCAGATGCTGCAGTGCGCAAAGCAGTTCTGTTGGTGCTTGTGACACACTCACAAACCTGTTTTCTTAGCGAGAGTGCTGGTTCATAGATTTTCTGTTGTCTAGGATATTAAAATGTGCCAGCTGCTCGTACTTCAGCAGCCACTGCACATTGATAGGGTGACTTTTATGTCAAGAAGGAAAACAGGCAGTGACAGAAGGGAATTATCAAATGAGTAGAAGGTGAGGAATGAACATATATTCTATTCTGCTTTGTGACTTTATATCTGCCACATATTGAAGCTCCTGTTAATACACTGTATATGTCTTTCAAATGACAAACCAGAGGCCGATGAAACCATTTTAGGAGCGTGGCAATAAATTGCTTTCTATAACAGTTTCTATGTTGAGTTTTTTCCTTTCTGTAGAAGCTCAGTACCTGAGACCCCAGAACTCTGCGGTGACTGAGGAAAGAGGGTATAAATCCAGTAACATGCAACTGAAGACAGTATACCTAGTACATGAAATTAGTGCCCAAACAGCTCCCCACTGTCCACTAATGGTCCAGGTACCTGGGAAAGTGTTCTGCAGCTCTCCCATGGACTGGTATTACCTTTGTTGCCTTTTCAATACATAGTGTAACAGCAAGCATATGTGGCAGTCTAAAAGAAATGTTGAGGTTTGACAACAGCCTTTCCTGCAAGAAAAAGGTGTTCCCCAATAAAAGCAAAGTAGAAAGAGCAATGATGGAAGAACTATTGCAGCTTGTTAGCCAGTTCAAAAGATTTGTTTAACTCTGATGACTGCTAGCTGGCTTCAGCCAAATAAAAGCAACCCGATACCAGCCTGTGCTCTTCCCACTCACACAGTTCCTCCCTTTTGTGCAGTTGACTTCACAAGTGTTGTTGCAAATGAAATGTATGAGAGCATTTATCAGAAGAATATTTTCTTTGCTTAACTCCGCTAGATGCATTGGCCCACTGACATTCACTTGTATCTTCCTTTGCCTGGCACCTAGTAGCTATTCTGACTCTTTCTTCTAAAAATATACACAGTGGGCCTCTAAAATGCAGTCAGTGTAAGCTCGCTTGTGCGTCACAACCAGCTACCGACAACTGCAGAACACCACAAGTACACTGCAGTGCTAGAAGGACATGAAAGTTATTTTAGCTGTTTTACTGAAAAATAAATACAGGTGGCATACTATGGGAAGCCACATTTAACAACTGTCTGTTCCTGTGGGTGTTTGGAGACTGCCCCAGACAGAGGTAATGTGAGAACTCTGTTACATCCATCTATCCGTCCTCCACCAGCCACTGCCACTCCCTGCCTTGCTTTGTGCCCCCAGCTGCGTTCTTCCCCACCTCCCAAATTATTAGTGGCAGCACTGGGATGCTCAGACCCATCTGCAGCCACTGGCACCTCTCTGGCCTCAATCTATTCCTTTTTTTTTCTTTTCTGTAATTCCCTTCTTCCTAAAGGCCTAGGAACCCCTCTCCAGTGCTGCTCTGCCCCTACTTCTCCTGGAAAAGAAAATAATAAATTGGACTTCAGTAAACTGAGGAAATACCTTCCTTAGAAACTCAGTGAAAAACTTGTAATTTCTCTAGCCTATTCATTCATGCTATTTTTCCTATTTTCCTTCCTTGCCTCCTCACCTATCAGCTACGCATAGGCCTGCCAGTACCAGTTATTTAACTCATCTGAGCAAACTTCCATAAGCTGAAGAAGGGCAGAAGAAGTACAGTGAGTGCTCCAACTAGTCTCCTTCAGCTGGAAGATCACAAGTCAAATCAGCAGGTGCTAAACCTCCACTCTGATGGTGATTAATGCCCACACTGAGAACCAGTGAGCTATTTTACAATCTTAGTACCTATTATCAATAATAACATTTATTTTAAATTTACTGTATTCCAGAAGAAACACTCCTCACATCGCTTTCATGTGTGTGACAAAATAAAAACATACAAAATGAGAGAGAGAAAAAAGTACTATTTTAGAGCCTGCTTCAACACCCTTTGCTCACATTAGATAAGGCTCATTTGCAAGAATAGTTTACATGTTTAACCAGTCGGGTTATAAAGCCTTTTGAAAAGTTTGAATCTTTACAAAAGTTTTTTGGGGTGTGCTACAAATCTTTAATTAAGCTCTGCATTATGCCCACACCAAAGACTTATCATGGATTTATA
Organism: Elanus axillaris; assembly: GCA_026212715.1. Taxonomy (NCBI): domain Eukaryota; kingdom Metazoa; phylum Chordata; class Aves; order Accipitriformes; family Accipitridae; genus Elanus; species Elanus axillaris. Next base: position 3,125,268 of record JANZLQ010000040.1, read on the forward strand.
AGTCCATGAGAATTTCTTTGTCGCTTATTATTTCTACTTGTCTTAAAGCACCATCAAAAATGTTAAAAAAAACTTGTCTTAAAGCACCACGGTAAAATGTTTATCTAAAGCTTGGTTTGGGATTTGAGCCATAAGAGTATTTGTTTTCAGGCATGGAGGTATAAGGAAGGCTCTGAAGAAAATACTTCACTCAAGTCATAAGCTGAGAAAATGTAATGGCCTTGCAAATCTTGTGCTGCAATTTAAAACTTAGAAGAATTTAGCTGTGAGGCATTCACTGAAATAATAACAACAACAATAAAAATAATAATAACAATGACAAAGACCTGCATTTCTACAAGTTTGAATACAAGCTTGCATGTAGGAAAACATTACCAAGCCAGGGAGTAGCAAACAAAAAATTTGAAACAGAGGAAGAAAAAAAGCTCTAGATCTGTAGCAATATTTGGCAAGTAGAATTTGGCACTTTGGAACCAACATGCTTTTCTTGTTAAGAGTGCAAACTATACTATTTGTACCAGAGAAGGATGAATCTTCTGGATGCAGCTGGAGGGAGGGAGAATCTCTTGAACAGCCATATGGGTTTTCAAGTCTGCCTTGAAAAAAACCCTTTTTCCTGTAGCTTAAATCATCTCATCTCCCCTCTCTCCCACCCCTGCCCCTAGTTAATGAATTTTCCCTATTCTTATTTTTCTCTTGACTAAAGGAAAAACATTGGTGTACATTAGAGATAACAGCTTACCCCAGCTGTCGTCACTAAGGACACTTAGCCATTCCGAGAGCGGCAGTGCCTTTCAGACCCTCCTGTTTCAAAAGCACAGGTTGCTATTTCCTTAGCTAATGGAGAAACATTATTGGTAGCATAGCACCTTTCTCACCCAGACTTCCTCAGCCCCTGTCATCTTTCAGAGGGCAGTATCAGATACATCCAAGAAAACATCCCACTTCTTAAGGACCCCAGAACTGTGGTTTTGGTTTTTGAGCTTAAGTACGTTAAAGATTGTAAAGAACTTTTTCAGCTGTGGGTGGAAGATGCAATAGAAGGTGAAATTGCTACGTTTTTTGAGTGTGGGGTGCAGGTGAATCCAATTACAAAGCAGAAAATTCAGCTGTGATTTAGTCATTACGAAACTCTACTGCAAATGCAGATGAGGGTACTCATCAGCATTGTGGTGAAAGCACAAAACACCCCAAGAAACCAACCAGGGAACCGCTCCAATCATACAAAGGAAAAACCTAACAAGAATTTAATAAAATAACATAATCTCAGCAGCAAAATGACTGAGGTGTTTCATAGGCGAATGTAATGCTAAAACCACCCTTCCACAGCCTCAAGAAAAACTGTGCGCTACAGCAATGATGAGAACTTGATGCAGTGTATTTTCCAAAGCACAAAGAGCCAAGAATAATATAACATCACCAAGCAGACTTCAAAGCCCAGTTCCTCCACTCACTCTTTGCTCCTGTGCATCCCTCCAATGCCAAAGCACACACGGATCGGAGGGCTCTGCTCAGCAGCTGCTCAGGATGTTTGACAGATTTCCCAAACTCTTACAGCACTTGTAAAAGAAGTTTCCAATAGAGGCAGCGCTTTGACTCTAGCATTTACAAGAACCAAAGATAAAAACAAAAAAGAGGTTTGTTTATTGATTGACTGACAGAATTTGCACTTCTTTCCTGGAAAACTGCATCACTGCAATTGTGCAGAATATTTTCCTGTGGGACTGCAGATGTTTACAGAAGTACATGGAAAGACTTACTGCTCTAGAAGGGAGTAAAGTCATTTTGGGAACCATCTACAGATAACGACAACAAAGACCTGTTAATTCAGTGCATTAATTACCTTACCCTATGAACTATTGTAAGCTGGCAAAACTGAAAGCATCCCATTTTAAGAGCTACTCTATTTTCAATGCCAATAAATTCCTACACCATCTACAAAGACTTTTTAAGAAGTGAAAACATTTGCTATCAGACTGTATAAGAAGCATATTGGCAGAATAAAGATTTACAAACAAAACTGGAAAACAAAACATTGAGGAGTGTTAGCTGAAATCCTCACGACTACTGTGCTAGTCACATAAGTAATACATTTTCCTGAGTTTAATGGTGCGCTTCTGGTCTTGCACAGTGTGGGATAGAGAGGGCTGGAGAAGGGGTGGAAGTGACCCTGCAGAACATGCTGCAGAGCCCTGGGCTGCTGCCCTGGCGGCAGCAGCGGCCAGGATTTCAGACTGAGATCACCAGTGGAAGCTCTGCAGACACACAAGTACGCAGGTTTTGATTTGCACATTTTTAACGAAGCCTGAAACCTAAAGCAGATATGAGTCAAGATCATAAATTTTCATCCGGGTTGTTATTATTGTTATTTAGGGTTTATTGAGTTTTAGAAGTGTGTCTGAAACTGTACGGAAGAGAAAAGTGATAGGACCCCTGACCTAAAAAACATACTGTGAGCACTACTAGAGCCAAGCGGTTGTTTTGCTAACTCCTGTGGCTGCCTAGTGAATTAGGGCTGAATTCACGACTGGTAGCAAATCTCAAAACCAGGTGACTGCCATATAATTTGGATGAACAAAACATTCACCCTCACCATCCCCATCACCCACCCCAAAGATCCCATTTCACTGCCCACTCAGATAATTGGATGGGAAGTGGTTTCCATGAGTCTCAAGCTAATTTTTTTTCCCAGTTTAATAAAAGGTAGCATCAAAAACTCGTTCTCACCCACAAATGCCACACATAGTCAGCAGCCTGATCTGGCAAGGATACTGAAGACTAGCTGTGCTCCCTACAAGGCAGCATTTCCAAATATTCCATTAAGGTCAGATCAGTCCCCATGTTCCTTGACAACAAACCTGGGGCAAGAAAGACTGAAACTGGCTATCGGTTTGCTTGCTGTTGGTTGTTTTGCCCATTTTCATAGGGGTTTGCAAGTTGGCCATACTCTTGTGAGCTCTGGGTTGCACGTAAAAGATTGAAGGCAGAAAGCACATTTGTTAAACAGAAGTTCGCCCCCCAAAATTTCTTTTAATATTAAAGCCACTGATAAAAAAACCTGAAATGCTAGAATAATAGAAGCCATATGAGCTGAGGGAAAGAACAGGGTACTTGAACGTACCCTGATGTTCTATGCTCCAGAGTTTTCCGATCAGCTCTGCCACTGCCGTACTTTATTCATCGGTTTCCTTCAGCTATAGAACAGAGAAAGCGGTACTCATGCTATGAAACTGTTCTCTATTTAATAGGTTACTGTTTTTAAAGTGTTTTAAACACGCAAGCCATATATATACACCACTGAGGCAGTTTCAGTTTTAAATAGACAATAACTGACATTAGTTTAATGTGTGACAATTTATATTGGCATTTTTGAAAACCAAACCACTGAAGGCATCAAGCCTTGGAAAACAACTAAAAGCTTATAGCATGAACCAGTGTTATTAGGAATAAGCATCTGGCCTCTGCTACGCTGTTAAAATAAATTCTTTTTGAGAACAAATAGTTTTATCAAGCACAAGACAACATAGCTGTGTGGCTAAAATGCACACAGATCCTTCAGCTTGCTCGGACAGATGGTCCTCCATGACGTGTTTGCAGCTACTGCTTCTGAAAGACCTTTGAAGGACCTGCTCAAGTGCTAAAATATCTTCCATTCACATCAAAATGGGCAACAGAAGAGGATCAGCTCCAGACAAGATGCTTTTGAACTTTAGAGTATACCTTCAAAAAACACCATGGCTATGATCATCCTTTCCTATGACTGGGACCACACCACTGCGACACTAGGATGGCCTCGCACAGCGACCCTGTTCTTTCCAAGCTATCTGTAATCTCCTCCTCTTACCCTTCAAATCTCAGAACGGCCGTAACCTTGCTGTCAGTCCAACAAATAACTCCAAGTCATCCCAGGGCTCTCCTGACACTTGTCCTTTATGATCTTTCTTCTTCTTTAGGCACTTTGGAGTTGATAACTTGTAGCTTTCTCTTACTTAAACACTCCACGGGTGTTCAACTTCTCTATTTTTTAAAAACTAACCCCTTCTGCAGTGTGTTTTTGATCGGATTCCTTCAACAACTACACATTAGTGCTTTGTGTTTAGATAAATAATGATTTTACTTCAAACAGAAAATTCAATCAGATTCAAACCCTGTATACTTGAGATACAACTTGCCCTAAAATTAATTATCTACACATGTCCAGCTGGAATTTTACTTTTTTCACACAGTATGTTTAAGCATAATAGACACTATAACAATTATTTATACCACAGACTGGAATGGCTTGGGTAGAACAATGAGGATCTTTTAAAAAACATGTTTTTAAAGATAAAGCCAACTAGCTTTTCAGCTTCAAATTTAGGTTTTGCAATAAAAGACATTCTACAAAACATTATACCATTGGAAATGCTTTAAAGAAATAAATTGAATTTAGAAAGTTCATAGTTATTTTTGTGAAGGGAAATGTGGTGGAGAGTTTGGATTCAAGATCGCACGACATCATAAGTCTTGGAATAGTTGGAATTCTTGAAAGACAGTGGAATTTCCAGAGGACTAAAAGAAAGCTGATGGTGTGCCAGTTTTCTGAAAAGGGCAAGTTGGCCAGCCTGGCCAAATACAGCCTGGTCAGCCTCACGTCCCAGACAAGAAAGTATAGAGATAATAGCAAGCACAGTGATTCAACCCATGCAAATCAATTAGACTATTCATACTTAATCCAAATCAATACAGGTTTACACAAAACTTCTGGCTGAAATTCAGCAAGAGCTGTTCGCTGAGAACCCAGAAAGACACAAAATCAACATGATAGCTATTAGGAGGATTTAAAATTAACTAAATGACAGTTCTCTGCATTTAAATGGGGAGTCAGAAATATACTTGCATACTGATAATCACAAAGTGATCTTGAGACTACATTAAAATATTTTATCGGGGACCAGGAAGACACATAAAATCAATATTGACCAAGGATGATTGTAAAAACCACTGTGGGAGCAGAAAGTAGAAAGAGCTTGGTCGCTGATAAAGAGCAATCTGTATCACATGGTAAGCTGGCCAACAACATCAACTTCAGTATAGCCAAATATAATGTCATATGTTTAGCCTACAGCCTCACTGCAGAGGCTTTCATCTGCTCAACAGCGACTCCGAATCCTTTCAGGGATCACAGTGCATAAGCAGTTAAACAAGAACTCCCAAATGCAACAGCACAACCAAATGCAGGATACCCAATATGGGAAGTGTGGTTACATCACCCCTGGGTATGGCACCAGTGCAGCTACGACCCCAACACTGTTACAGATTTGGTACTGACGAATTCTAACTTAATCTTATTCAGTTTGGTTCAGGATTAATAAATAAGTATGTTCTGGGTAAAGGTGTCTAGAAGCTACATCACTTTGACTTATTAAGCGGAGGATTCCATGCTAACTTTGTAAGTACCTAAAAGAAGAGAAATCTAAGAAGAGAAACACTTCAGCCTAGAGACAAGAATGCTTTCAAGTCTAGTGGGTAAAAGGTACACAAATACAGACCAGGAGTTAAGGAGCAAATTTAAACACTCTGGTTACCAACTGTTGGAATAAGCGAAGACAGACTGATGAATCAGTGGAAACTGTAAGATCAGGATTCTTCTAGTTCAACGGGATTAATCCCTGTGATCCATAACTGTTCTACATAACCACAGTGGCCTGCTTTTGACTATAATCTTTACAATCAATAAATCACCAGAACATATCACCTTCCCAAAACTAACAAATGGGAGAAATGCACAATCTAGCCACATCAGAGAAGCAGGGTACACAGAGCATAGGCATCAAGGTTGGCATAGTTATATTGTATTAATATGCAGTCTGGTTTGTGCCTCACTATGTCTACATGGCACCGTTTGTGCCATTCAGGCATCTCATAGGAGGATCAAAGCGGACGCCGTCACATCAGTTTTTGTTGTTAACATTTGAGCAAAATATAATTTGGCATTACTTTCAAGAGAAAATAACATTATGTGATTTAAATATTCAGATTTTAATTATACAGAATGTTTTTATTACTAACATATGCAAAGAAAATATTGCAATGTGAAGGTTATGTGAGTATCACATGCTTTTATAAACAGTGACAGAAGTTTGTATTTGTATTCATTCTTGTCTGTAGAAGAAATCTTCTATGACCTTTCTGGGATGCAGACTATTTTAGATTAATTTTTTCAAAGTTCATAGTTACCTAAGAGCTTTGAGCTGGTATGAAGGCACGTGATGCAGAACATGGACTTTATAAATTTTTATGAAAGATCAAAAGAAAGGAGGAAAGCAGCCGGCATCAAACAGGGACATACGTAATAACAAATAACAAGGATACAACTTTTGTGACCAATACTAACCCAAGGGCTTGGATGTTGAACTTTTAGTCTGAGTGCCCAGAAAGGATGGAGTGAGGACCCTAACTTGGAATTTCCTGGCTGTCGTCAATTCTGTCACAACCATAACGTGTTTCAACATGTTTTCAGCTTTTAAATTTTTTCCCTCCTCTTTAATATAGTCTAAACTAGACATAAAATGGAAAAAATGTACTATTTCCACTGAGCACTGATGCCTTTGACATCTGCTTCCAAGTGTTATTCATCACCACACAGTGTAACAATCTGAGAGCAAGTACAATGTACCTTTTGGAAAAATCGAGGCTCTGTGATTGCTTTTCATAACAAAGCCTGCCCTTTCCCCTAGTAATTACAGCTCTACGTACGTTCATAAAAGGAAACGACAACAGCCCACCTACACATCCTAGCAAGCAGTAGCATTGGCATTGTTTCTTTTTGGGGTCAAACACCCCACCTCACAGATGGCAAAAGGGATGTCCCATACTCCTTTTTTTCATGCGCAGTTTCCAATACTTTTTTTTTTTTTAATCTACTCCCATCCCACAGTGGCATCATTTTATGCTCGGGACAAATTCTGAGTACAGAGTGAGGAAAGCACCAGGCAGAATTTCTGAAAGGACAAAGGTCCTCATGAGCTTGTATGTCATGGAACAGGCTAAACCAGTTGGCCTTGGGAAACCCACTTTGTGTTTCTGCAATAGGCAGCACGGAGGTTGCCAGTACAACAGAAGACAGAATGCAAATTCAACATCAACATGCTGGAAAGATGATCCAAAATCAATGCGTGAGATTCAACAAAAATGAGTTCACAGTGATGCCTGTAGGAGGAAATAAATTCATGTGTATACCTGCAAAGTGTGCTGGGATGCTAGGGATCATATAATTATCATGATTCAAAGGCGTGATTGCAAACAATGCATCCTAGAGTGGCACTGGCCTTGGCAGCGTCATATGCGTAACACAGGTCATTATTCTGCTCTATTTTGCACTGGTGAATCTTCAGCTGGGAGACAAGAGTCCAGTTTTAGTCATTGTACTCTAAGATAGAGAACTCTTAAAAAGAAGTCAGGGGACAGCCAAAGAAAAATTCTTATCCAAGAAAAAAATAAAAAAGGTGGATCTCTTCAGAAAAAAAGAAGAGACAGCACAGGTGAAAATAGTTTTCTGGCATAGAAAAGACTGTCCGCTGTCTGTACAGTAAGAGACTACCAGTTTAACTTGCATTGAAAACAATTTAGATTGGGTGTTAGAAAAATCTTTCTGTGATACGGACAGTGAAACACTGAAGCCAAATACCAAGTGAATAACCTAAGATTTCTTTTACTAGAGGTTTTTATGACCTGGTTAGATGAGCCTGCCAGGCTTCAAAAAACTCCCTTTTGGTTCTAGACTTCTATGGTTATGAGTTTGGTTTCCATATCTGTGGAACAGGGTTATCAACACATCCTTCTACAGCATCCAATTTTTTATGTGGAAAGTACTGACAAAAATGCAAAAAGAAAAAATTTCTGGGCCAAATCTCACCAGCACGTTCCCATCCATATCAATGGCCTGAGTCACGAAGACTTCAGAGAACTGCCATGCTATTGCTGTTATGATACACGAAATGTAAAGGAAAAAGTGAATGCCAGTTTTAGTGAGGACAGGTGAACAATGATTGAGCAAAGTCAGGATTACAATGAAATTAATTTTTTGCTTTAAAAACTATATGCAGTGTATAAGACAGGTGTTAATGGGTCGCCTTTCGGGTCTACTTAATGTGGTGTTCATGTGGTACACGCCAAAGCTGGTTGGTTTTAGGGATGATAGGATTCCTGAAAATATTGTTTATAAATCCCACTGAGGTCCTGTGGGCTAAGAGATGGATAGCACTAGGACCTACTCCTCCCCCGAGCTGGCAACTCATGGGGCTACTGAACTCAGAACAGAGAAAATATTAGATATTACTATATTAGAATACTTTAAGCTTGTTTCGTAAGGCATAAATAACTCCATATTATAGAAGGCAACCAAGTATTAGGCCCATTAAGCAATATTTGGTATAATATCTTATTACCTATTAAACATTTGTGAAGTAAGCAAGCTAGCAGCAGCAATTTTTCTGAGAGTGTTTGTTATGTTGCCCAAAACACTGAACATGCTTATTTTCCACCTGATCTCAGGAAACCTTATCTGCTTCTCCAGAGTTCTGACACTGACAACAACTGAACTGCTTTGTCCTAAAACTCAGATCTGGGTGGTGGGTATACGATGGTGGGGAGACACACATGAATCATACCTACTTTTTCTTACTCCTAAGATCCAAGAAGGCTCCCAAGTTGCAAATAAAACCAGAATGTTTTTTCTCCTAGGTCACATCCTTTTTCATTCAGCTCATAGGTGGTTTTGTGTGTCACGCATGGAAGCATCACCCCTAGGTTTCAGTGACTCCATTATTTTGTAAAAATATTTTGTGGAGCACAGGTTTTAGGACCATGTTGTGGGTTGACCTCGGCTGGACGCCAGATGCCCACCAAAGCCGCTCTATCACTCCCCTCCTCAGCTGGACAGGGGGAGAAAAATATGATGAAAGGCTTGTGGGTCAAGATAAGGACATGGAGAGATCACTCAGCAATTAGCATCATGGGCAAAACAGACTCAACTTGAGGAATTAATTTAACTGATTACCAAGCAAATCAGAGTAGGATGATGAGAAATCTTAAAAACACCTTCACCCCACCCCACCACTTCTTCTCAGCCTCAGCTTCACTCATGATTTCTCTACCACCTCCCCACAGTGGCACAGGGGGATGGGGAATGGGGGTTGCGGTCAGTTCATCACACCTTGTCTCTGCTGCTCCTTCCTCCTCAAACTCTTCCCCTGCCCCA
>JANZLQ010000040.1:3134608-3252027 GCA_026212715.1 Elanus axillaris
TGGTCCTAATCAGCTGAAGAGGAAGACTAGGACTGAGCTGTCTGTGTTTGTGTGAAAGCTGCATGTGTTTACATGGGTGCTGGTAAAGGCACTGCTGTGAGCCTGTGGGGGTGCATGTGCCTACTGGGAACGTGTTCTCAGCCTGCCTGGATGCGGGGATGTGGAACTGCAGCAGCCTCACACCTCTGGGCCCGCTATGAGAGGAATTTCCCTGTGTCCTGAAGCCCACTGGAATCAGCTGCCTTTCACAGAGTAGGAGTACTTCCAAATTCAAGCTCTGCCTGCATTTTGCCTCAGTTCTAAAAATGGAAACCCAGACCTCACCTCTAAAGCTAGAAGTGCAGTGAAGCAGTTGTTCTTACCGAGCTGGTTCTTCATCCCCATGAGAACAGAGTTCATGTGAGCTTTGGATGCATAGAGTTTGCTTATGGCCTTCCGAGAGCGGATCAGTTCCTTCGCCAAGATCACACACACATCTTTCTGACCCTTTTTGGCAGCATCCTTTATTGACCGCTTCACCTTCTCCTCTTCTCTCTGGATATCTGGAGTACAGACAAACACAGCAAATAGTGACAAGCTGCTAAGGATTTGGAAGACAAACCAGTCATTTCTTGGGGTGTATTTTCAATGCAAAGAATTGCTTCTGCTTGATTTCAGATTCCCTCTGTTACTCAAAGACCTTCTTCTAGGCTGACTTACATGTTACCTAACTAAATATTAGTAGGAAAATTCTCATTACTAAACATCCAGCTCTAACTTCCTTTGCACTTAAGAGATACTGTAAAGGACTGTCCAGGAATATCACTGCATGAAGCTGAGCTAAGCAAGATGAATTCTTATGAAGCAAAAAAGGTCCAGTAAGAACAAAGCACTCTGGGATGACTAACTGATGTACAACTTCAGAATAACTTCTTGACAATTAAACTGGCCTGATATAAATGTATATGTATGTGTGTGTGTGTGTATACACACAAATATACACACAGAGTTTAAGGCTGCTGCATAGATTTCCTGCCTACAAGATTACCTCTTCTCTGTTCATCACCAGATAGCCCCACTTCACCAGGAAGGAACAAAGTTGTTACAAGGAGTTTAAAACTAGTAGTGTCAGAAGACAGGCAGGCAGTTTACCAGCAAAAATACTTACCTGTCAGACTACATTCAAAGCTTAACCTATATGACCACTTTCAAGTGAATTTGAGGGCTATTGTGGGCAAAATTGTCCTCACTGTTTCTAAACCCCTGAATTGTGTCTTTCTGAAAAAAAAAAAAAAATCAGAAAAATTGTAGAAGGCTGATCTCACAGAGACTAGAAAGCTTTAGATATAGGCTGCCTTTAAAAAGAAAACAAAAGCAACCCATAACCACTTATATAGTGAATTTATAAGGGTGCATCCACAACTTTAAGAGTTACTTAGAACCACAGATTTGTTTATTACTGCCAAAAAAAGCCTTAATTCTTGCAGTTAGGCTTAATTATTCCCCCCATCAGGCACAATTTGTTTAGCCTCAACTGGATACCCAACCAAGTCTATACTTGTACTTAAGAAGTTAAGGTCTTGAGTTTCTACTGCTCATGCTTTAAACACACATGCATTAGGTGTTTGTTCATATAAACTGTCATATTCAAATTATAAGCTGGCTGGCTGGTGCGAAAGCTATGAATAATTTATCACCAAAAACTAGTATGCTGGCAAATCATTAGATATAACTTAAAACAGCCTGTTCAAACTCCTGGTATCCAGCTTAATTCAACAGCTTTTTATAAGAGCATGTGGGAACAGGAATACTCAACTAAGCCTGTACTAAATAAGCACCAAATAGTTCGATTTGAAATATTACACACTAAATAAGCTTCCTTAAATAACATTGGTTTCTCTAGCAAGTCTGATGTGACTGTTCATATGTCTGCCTTGTCAGATAACACTGGCTGTGTACAGCAGAAGCCAGGTATCTCAAAAAAACTCAAGAGTAAGAAATCCAAGAACAAGCAGGGGCTGTATAAACCACCTTCCTTTTCCAGATTCAGCAATACATCTGCCACTGATGAAATGTGGCGCTAAGTTAGTCTGTAAAAAAATTATCCCAAAGTAAACAAAGATCAGATATTAAGGGTTAGGCACACTTTCCTGCAAAAAGCTGAACCACATGAACAATTCTTTCTAGCAATGGCTTTGTTCAAGTTTGGTTTTGTCTGAGTCTTGATTTATACCAAACCAAAATTACATGTAGGCAAGAATCAGAAGTTGCCCTTTTATAAAAACAAAGGCATCAATGCACACTTTTTGGCACAGGCTGACTTGGAAACTTCGATGCAGCTTCTCACGTGGGAGTTAATGAACCCTGTATGCAAGATGAGTCATTTTCTCAATATCATTCAATGACATCTTTATTGTGAAGGACTGGCAGAAATCTCTATGATCATAATCAGAAGAACATACTCCTTGCTGCTTCCCAACTAGTATTTGCAGAAACGTCACAAGCTTGACGACATCTGTAGGTCAGAGAGTATCAAACAGGTAAGAAACAGCTAAAGTGGTACAGCAGAAAACAGAAAGCACCAGGAGTACTCCAGCAGTACTGAGGAATTATGACATTCACTTTGTCAGGCTAAAAACAACCACAAGTATTGCATTACTACATCCAAACTAGCGTAGGGTGGCCCCGTACTCGAGTGAATGCTTTCATGCTTGCATGACAAACTGCTGAATATGAGATTGGTGGCACAAATATGCAAGAACAGTCAACTCTGTCTTTGAAGGTCAATGCCAGCTATGCACCTCTAGTGAGCCAAAGTCACTACACCAGTCCCTCTGCAGCACTACCAAGCACAACAGAGGCACAAAGCAGTCCAAAGCACCTGTGAGAGCGACTTGCAAGCTCAGTAAAGCACAAAGTTACTTTATTACTCCAACTACATTAACTCGAAAAAATTCAATTCTGAAGTCACAAGGATACCTTTCATTTCTTCAAACCTTCCAAGCCCTCAAAAGCAACCTACACAAAATAGAAATCACTACAGCAGCAAGAGTCCAACAACAGATGGTTTGGAACAGCATGTTGCTCTATTAGTAGCTGCGCTGACTGGGCGAGCCCACTGTTCAAGCGAACCAAGCCCACTCAGTTCATCCCAGGTGAATCTGAGTGTTGCCATATCAAAACACATCTAGCACAGCCTTCTCCAGGGAAACTAAGACAGGTCCCAGCTCAGCATCCTTAGTCAAAGATTGCAGTTACTTCCTGTGCAAGTCTCAACTGAAATGATAAAAGAATGGCAGAATCCAACTACAGCAGCTAATTTTCAGAAGAAAACCTTTAGTGGCATGTGGCTGTCATCTTTCAGCAGCAGCCTGCTAGCCTGCTAAGTGTCCAGCAGAACCACATACCTCCACAGCTGACACTTGGTAAGATGTGAAATCCTAGCACAATATGGGCATTACGAAGATATTCTGTACTTTATTTTAACAGGAATTACTAGAATAGCAGGTGGTTGGCGGTTACTATAAGCTCTCGTGCTGAACTGTATTTCTTTGAATGTAACACTCTGAAATACATAAAAGACAAGTTTAGAGCTGTTAAATTAATTAGATTTATATCCGCATCAAAATACCAGACTACCACATAACCGAATATCTATATAGGCCATTAGATGTATTACGGCTTGCATAAAGTTGAGAGAAAACCAAAATTTCAAGAAACCATCAATAGTGAACACACAGGTAGTTTGCTCCCATGGAAGATGTGACCTCCAAAACACACTTTGCTAACAAGATCAGGCACATTTCAGTTGTTCTGTGCCCAGTACAGCCACACAAAGTGCGTTGGAGAATGCAAAACAATTCACAAGCATAATGAACATCACTGTACATCAGTTTTCCTGGAAGAGGCATAAACCCTGTTCCTCATTTTATAGATGAGGACAAAGACAGACTTTGTACTGCACGAGCATCTCTCTCCAACCAACTCAGACAAATCTACAAGTGGGAGAACCCTGACGACTTACTCCAAAAGTGTGGTGCTGAGGAGGAAAGGGGGGAGTCACTCAAAACAGGCATGAGCCTAGTAACCAGATGCTGACACAAAATATCCTTTACCAGCACATCCATCCCATGGACCAATCCTGAGGGCAGCGTAGTACACAAAAAGGGGAAAATAGAATCTAGCCCCAAACCTATTTTCAGGTTCTGGGAAGGTGGGCAGAAGAGTGAACAAGAAACTGAACTAGCAGCAGTGTAATAATAAGCAACTCCTCTGCTTTTCAAGACCTCTTCAGAAGTATAATGCCCATAATTTAATAGCAAAACACCCACTGAGAAAAGTCTTTCTTCCCCCCTCCCTGCCTCCTGTCTGCAATTTTCCCAAACTGACAGCAAGCTACTTTTGTTTAGCATGTGCACTTCATGCCAGTACACACCCATGGAACATGTGGAATTACATACCACACTGATACTATTCATTAAATCAATGGGATTTAAGAGCATTATGTCTTACTGGAAGCATACAACATTCAGGTTCTTTTTGAGAATTATACTTGGAGAATTTTACAACGACGTCATTTCATAACACTGACAGTCTGGCCCCAGGATCACATTCATCTTCCTTTATTCCAGAAGCAATAGCGTACCCTGGGTTATTAGATTTCACAGCCTACCCCAATTAAAGCAAAAAAACTTTGAAGGCAGACAGGGAAAGGAAAAACAAAAAATGAGACATAAGTACAAACCTCTGATCTGTCTATCAATCACTCTCATTTCTTTCCTTATCTTCAAGGACCATTCATTGACCTTAAAAAGAGAAAGTGAGAGTTACTTGAAATTCCAGCTTTAAAACTATGCTTTTATACTTTCATGTAACTTAACCATTCAATATCAAAAACACTTCAAAATGCACAAGCTTTAAGTTACGAGTGATGTTTAAATATTTCATTATTCAAATAATAATTAAAAAACCCCACCGCATTGCAAAGGTACCACAGATTACTGCATTCCTCTTAACATTCAGACAATGAGTTAAGGAGGACACGATTTGTAAATCAGAGATGGTTACTGCCTGGCTAACTTCCCACATCAGAATGACGTCACTGTACAGAGGAAACTTGCTTGCCTGAGACTTCAGCATACAGTAGAAACTTTGGCACAGGATGACAGCACCAAGAGCAGTACTACCCATTTCAGTCAGAAGGAATCCCGGGGGTCTCCAAGCCAACCTCCTATTCAAAGCAGGACCAACTTCAGACAGGTTGCTCAGGACCTCATCCATTGAGTTTTGACACTGTCCGAGGCAGAGGCTTTACAGCCGCTCTGGGCATCTGTTCCAGCACTTAATCACTCCTGTGGTGTAGAACTTTCCTCATGTCCAATTAAAAATTCTCCTCTGGCCACCTGTGGCTGTAGCCCCTTTCCCGTCACTGGGCACACCTGAAAAGCACCTGGCTCTGTCTTTACTACAACCCCATTAGAGGCAGTGAAAGGCTTTTAAACCCTTTGCCTACCCTTCTCCAAGCAAAACCAAGCCCAGTTCCCTCAGTTTCTCCTCCTGTGTCATGGGCTCCAGTCTTCCACCATCTTGCTGGCTCTCTCCCCAATTTGTTAATATCCTTATGGCACTGGGTGCCCAAACCAGGATGCTGTTTTGCAGATGTGGCCTCATTAATGCCGAATGTAGCAGAGTAATCGAACAACCATTTGCCTCAACACGATGATTACAGCTTGCCAATGCAGCCCAGTTTGCCCTCATTGCCATGAAGGTGCACTGCTAGCTCACATTTATTATCCACAGGAAGCCCAGGTCCCTCCCTTCCTGCAGAGCTGCTGCCCAGCCAGCCCCAGGCTGCACAACCCCACATGCAGGGATGGTTGTCCCACGTGCACAACCTTGCATTGCTCAACAACGTGAGGTTCCTGCTGGCCCGTTCCTTCTGCTTACTCAGGTCCTTCTGCACGGTAGCTCTGCCTTCCAGCTTCCCTTGCCTTTGGTGGGGGTTCAAACACAGCTACCCCCCTCTACAGCTTCCCTCCCGGGACTTGCCAAGATCTCTCTGTTCCAGCACTCCTGGCTCCTCTAACACAGGGTGCTGAAGGAGGTGGGGAGCACCACTTGCCCCAACCACCTCCGTGGGGAAGCAGAGACACCAGACAGGCAGCGGCTGCCAGACACCCAGCTGAGAACTGGAAGCACTTGTGGCAAAAAGAGAAGCAGAGAGGGGCTGTACAACACCAGAATCAAGAATCAGGAGATAATACTAGCACAGGAACAGAGTGGAAGCTCTGATGCTACTTTTATTAGCAGCAATACAGATTTTGCACAGTATCTAAAAAAACCACAAACACCCTAAGTATTAAGATGACCTCTAGTTCATGGATCCACTTGCACCCCGTACATGCCAGTGCACAGGCCACTCAAGAAGTCTAGTTGACCGTATGAATAGTTTCATATAAAAATCACCTTGATTTTTATGTGAGTTTTTTTATTCAAATAAAAAGCTTTGTCTACCTGAATAAGCTTTATAACAGAAGTGTAAAGAGTGCTCTTCAGTGCATGAGCCCAGCAGAGCAAGACAGATTCTTTACTAGTCTCAAAAGAAATGCTCTCAGTCATGATGAACAAGACCATGTTTTGACTACAGACAACAACCACCACCATCCGAGTGCCCAAACCCAAAAGCCCTGCAGAGCTCTTTGCATGCACATTACAGGTGTGCAGAAGTTTTGAAGGGGTTTCAGAAAGCTCCTGTACCTTTAGTTGAATCCTGTTTTATTACCCGGAAAAACCAAAAAACCCAACTCAACCCCTGCAGGACTGACTGCAGCCTCCTCTCTTGTTCTTCAGAACAGAGCAGAAAACATGAGGTACATTAATTCCTTACCCTCATAAGAAGCTAAGAGGCTCCCTCTTTTGAGTACACTGACACTAGAGGGAGAAAAGCAGGGGGCAGAGATGGTGGTAAAACATGACTGAACTCTGGCTGGCCAACCGTCACATCTCAAACGTAACATCTTCCAGAGATTTGCTCTACAACATGTATTCTAGAACAAACCAACATGTATTAAGCCTTCATGTCCAAGCACAATCAGCAACTGTCAAATGAACTACAGCAGGATTCACAGATTCTGTCTCTGTGATGCACAACCCAGCACAAAGACACCATTAAGCCATAACTGGCCATATATTGTCACCAATCCCTGCTAACTCTGACAGCAAAAAACTCTTTGATAGCTCATCCCTAGTACTGCCCAGGAATAAGCTGCTTCACACAACTGCCCTCATAAAGGCAGAGCTGGGTGCTTCTGTAATCCCCTGGACTTCCCAATGCTAATCACCAGTTTTGCTTAAAAGAGGAGGAGGAAATCCCATTACTGTGATCTAGACTACGGCAGGCTTCCAGTTATGTGAGACAAGGCAATTTATTGAGCAGTAAAGAAGCTATATCGGCAATCTCGCACAGGGCGCCAGGGATACAGCTACAAACCACGGCACAATGCAGAGCAGAGGTAGCAACGCTAGGAACAGGAGTACTTAGCCCAACTCAGCAAGGCTAATTACCCTGAGCACAGCTCCATGCTGATAAAGCTAATTTGCTTCCCCTTCTGACATAAACAAAAACATCATTCTCACAGCACTGCATCACAACAGAGAGTCAGCCAGCAAAACACTAAGCTGAAATAAACCACTCGGACTACACTGGAGGAAAAAACACTTTTTAAGCTCAAACAGTCCAGACATGGCATTAAATGTATAGTAGGCCCCCAGGTTTAGACAGGCTGAAATGCATCACTAGCTCCTCACAAGGACTGAGGATGTTTGCCTTGTATCATTCATAAATAAATTCTCTCCCATCAACAGAGAGTGAGCATACAAGCAAAACCAGGGCAAACCACTGCCACTACAAAAATCACCTCTTCCCATCATCAGCCACCTCCTGTGGTACTCAGACTGCTTTCTCTAGCCCTACTCAGGGATAGAGATCTTGTGTGCAGCTGGTGGCAGACACAAGGAAGCGGTGCTGTTTCCCCATCATCTAATAAGCAGAACTAACTACTTCTTTTTCCTTCTAAAGCTGCAATTAGATGCAGGAGGAAAGAAATTTCTTACTAGTAATAGGTTTCTCAATATCACTGTTATGGCCTGTGACATCATCACACCAGCCTGCAACCCAAGAGCGTGCTCATGACAGCAAGATGACCCACGTCATTTCTCCCTAAGGGTCAGACACACCTGTTTTCTAGCGCCTTTGCAGGCTTTTCTGCAAACAGCTCAAAGGTGACCTGCAGATATGGGGTGCTACAGGAAAACACAACAAGCTTGTCAGTTACGGAAGGCAAAAGCGCAGGCATCAGACTTGAAATAAAAAGAACTTATCAGTGCAGCATAACCACATTGTGTGGGTTAAATGGTTGTCTGCTGCTTTATCCCACCACTAAGGGCTGCAGTCTCCAACCATCAGTTCTTTCTGTGGTATCTTCCAACATTGCTTGTGAACAGAGGAAACTATAACCAACCCACATGGCTCTGACACAAGTAGAGGAAGGAAAAGTAAGCTATCAAAGGTATATTCCTCATCTAATGCTTTCATCCAACAAGCAACGACTATAGCCTGCTCCCTGGGACTTGGCTGATCCAAGGCAGCAAGGAATATCTGTGACACTGCATGTCTTCCAAGCCTTCAACTTTGGTGTCTGTAATCCTTCCCCTTTTGCTTTTCTAGTACCTCTAACATATTTGATCTTCCCCCACCAAATAGCAGATTTTTTTTTATTAACACATTAGTAGTTACTTACAAAAGGCAACAGATAAATCCATCAGTATCTTGATTATTTCATTTCACTGTGACATTAAAAAATCTGTGGGTAGAAGCAAGGCTTACCCAGTTTGTCTGCAGACTCAACCCCCCCATCCCCCCAGTCACCATATTTCAGCTATTCATATTTTTTAAGACTACCTTCACAATAGGACCTAGAAGCCACAGAAGCCAGCTAACAGCAAGCCAAAACCCCAGGAGCCGCTGACTAAGCCTCCCCAAACCACGGCACCCAGGACACATTGCTCCCTGGGCCACTGCTCCGCTCCCTGGGCCACGGCTCCTGCGGCCCTGAGAAGCACCCCACCCCGGTCTCTCCACACCCGCAGGAGCTCTCTAGCAGCGGACTGGGTGCGTTAAGAAGCTGCTGCACTTCGGAACCGAAATAACCGAGGGCGGGTGCCCCCGGCCCGCCTGGGGACGGACTAAAGGGGTTCCTCGCCTGCTGCCCAGGCCGGCCCCGCCCGCCCGCCTGCCGCAGCCACACGCCGGGACACCCCGGCCTCCTCCCAACCCTCCTTCCCGCCGGCCGTGGAGTCAGTCCCGGGTGGGTGTAGGCAGGCGAGGCCCCCGGCTCCGCGGTGCCCGGCCCAGGCCGGGCCCGGCCCCGCCGCAGCCCCCGCCCGGCACCATGGCAACGCCATGCACCTAGGCCACCGCCTCCCGGCCGCCCCCCGGGGTCTCACCAGCTCCTTGGGCGGCTTCTCAGGAGTCTTCCCGAAGAGACCCATAGCGGCAGCCGCCCCGCACCGCCGGGCCCGGCGGGCTTTCCGAACCCCTTCCCCTTCCCGCCTGCCGTCAGGGGCCGGCAGTCCCCACTGCGCATGCGGCCCCCGTCACTCCCAACTCCGCCCCTTTATCACGCATGCGCACGCAGCCGGCGGTGAGGGAGGGGCGGGAGATACCTCACAGTCGCGCCCCGCCCCTGGGCGGGGTCCCAAAGGTCATCGGGCGCAGCCGCGCTTCACACGGCCCCGCGCCGCTTCACACGGCCCCAAGGCGCCCCTCGCCGTGTGCAACGGGCGGGGGCTCGAGGCCGTGACAGGATGGGGCCCCAGCCCCGCTCTCAGGCAGGACGGTAGCATGGCAAAGGGGACCGGCAGGCGTTTATGGCGGACCGGTGCAGTTGAGAGCAATAAAAGCAGGTGCTGGAGCAGGTTAAGTCACTACCTGTCCTCGCCCAGTCGCGCAGACTGCAGGAAAGCACAGTATTTATAGAATCTAATCGTGCAAGGGGTCACTCCAGCTACACTTCGCCTCTTTCCCCTGCCGCCCAGGGAAGACCCGGAGGAGACCTGAAGAGAAAGAGAAGCAGCACGGAAGATGTTGCCTGCCTCATCTTCAGGTGCCAGGGCTCTTTCAGAGATGCCCCACCAGCGAGGCCTGGCTCACCTCCACCCCCTGCCATCCTCTCCGCAGCAAAGGGCGGGTAACCTGGCCAAAAGTAATGGACAGCTTGGAGCCACCCTGCTGGGTGCTGCGGGGTGAGCTCCAGCAAGTCACTCCATTTCCTTACACCCCAATGCGCAAGCTGAGACACAGGACTAGAAATAATCACTCATGCACAGAAAGAGTGCAAAAGCTTAGGAAGAAAAAGGTGCCATTAACTTAATCTAGCTCCAATACCTAACAATTATACTTACCCTCACTATTTAATTCCCAAAGACATTTTAATAACAGTTACAATAATGTACAGTTCACCTTTGTCTTTTTTTCCTTCCAAAACCTAATGCGGAACAAAGATCTAAATATACTTTGGAAAGAAGAGCTTTTGTTTTGGACTGGGTACCAGCACTGGGAAAGCCAGGGTAACAAAACAGTAATTGCTGAAACTGAGACTGGCACAGACCTTCAGAGATGATCTAAATCCACCCTCTCCTAATAGCAGCACAAAACACCCATCACACCCATTAAACCTACTGAAGTAAGTAACCTCACATCAGTTGTTTGACATTTTCTGTTTACAGTTGGTCACCAGCTTTCAGGCACGAGGTGTCAGAGAATAAAACACCAAGTCAAGAATGTTTAGCATCTCAGTTAACTCAAGATACTTTACAAATACTAGCATAACCCAGCCCAGCAAGGCAAAACAAGCAAGCAGCGAAACTGCTGACCTTGATATAGGCACAGTCTTTGCTCTGTTCTCCAGATTTTGAACTGTCAACACATTGGGCAGGGCCTGCCTGAGATTATGCACTCCACAGAAAATAACCCTACTTGGATGCTTCTGCTGCTACTGACACAACCATTTCGTAAAATAAATACATCCAACTGCTTTTTCCTTCCTGCTGGGACTACCAATACACTACGCCAGCTGCTGTAGATTTTGAAACAGATGGATTGCCAGGAACTAGATCACAATTTATATAACCCAGGCTAACGGACAGGAGGGGACCAAACCTTCAGTCACAGCTATCTACTGGTCACAATTACCTCCTCATATGGATGTACCCTCTGTGGCTCTCCTGCTAATTAAACAGCAGTTTGTGTCATTTATCAGAAGAATTGGACTAGTAGAGCAACCGAGGTCATTAAAGGAAGCGTTCAGCTGAAACAGGTGTGCACAATGGCTTGCAAATAAGGCTGAACCTGTGCACAGGAGTGGAGCTGCTCAGGCTTTGTATGAGGAGGTCAGTTTTCAGCAGCAGAGCAGCTCTCCAGAAGCGCACAGTGCCCTGAGGACACAGCGCTGCTTGAACTTACTGCTCCCTAGGTTTGGCGGAATGCCGAGATACCAGCAAAAGGCCACGGTGGACTGTAATACAGAGGTTCGCCCGCGTACTTCAGTGCATCAACTACAGGCTTATTTATATTCACAAAAGTTCTCCTCCATTTCCCCTCTAGAGATGGCAAGGCCCCCAGTTCAGTGCAGGTTTCCAGACAGTCCTGAAACAAGGTGGATTTCAATCCCAGCCGCTTACGATAAGCACGCAGGCTAAGTGTCACACTGCCACACAAATTGGAAGCAGAAATGCTTTGCCCCCATTATGCCTCTCCACTGCTCTGCGGCGACTGTAATGACAGACAAAGGGCATGTACTGAGAGACCTCAACTGGAATAAAAATTACTTACTGGACCACAGGAGAATTGGTGATATTATGCCTCTTCTACCTCCCTGCTTCAGTACTGCAACAGGAAAAAGGAAATGAGCGAGGAAAAAGTACTCACAATTAAAAACAGCTCTTCTGAGAATTACAAGAATATCCTCTTGGGAGGATGCCTGGGGACTGGAGGCATGAAACATTTGTTATTAAAAAAAGTATCCAGGTACCCAGAACAGATAAAACAATGCCGGACAGCTTTGTGAGCGCCAGCCTCCCAACTCTATATAAAGGCACAGAAAGAGAGATGGATCGCAAGTGCAAGAGGGACCTGTGTTTACATTTCCTATTATCACCTTCATTTAATTATCCTCCTTTTATACCACATGGGCAAGAACTAGGAAAGAAAGAAAATGAGACTGTTGCTTCTACTGTGGCACATAAACCAACTGAAAACACCTTTCTAGTTTAGCCTTTTCTTCTACTTACATCATCTCGTGCCTTTTTTTTTTCTCCCTCCCCTTTTTTATATCCAACCAACATCTCCCTGGATTTTCAGCCAGATGATTTTTGAAAGGTACAACCAAACCCACGGTTTCATACTGCAATATAAAGAAAACAATAGACTTAATTTTCCATGGCATCCAACCACTATCACTTTTCTTCCAGAAATCAGAAATCACTTCAAAGTAGCAGCAGATGGACTCTGGCAATTTTTACCTTTGCAAGCCACTTTTGTCACTGCATGACAATATTCTGCTACTTCACGATGGTTTACTTTTAAGGCTGCAGAGGAGCTACCCTGAAGTCTTCCTAGATGTTGGCTGATGGGGTGCTGGAGACACAGGTGGCAGAAGAGGGTCTCCATCTCACAAAGCAGTTTGTAATCAACTGGAAAACCACTGGTCAAGCAGAGAAGCACCTCAACACAGAGGGCTTAGGAAGAAAGTAGTTCCCAGTGAAACACCATCGCCTTCTGCTTGGCCAGTGGCTAACACTGGAGCAATGAATTCCTGCATCACTAAGAGATAATTTATTAGTCACAAAAGTTTTGTTATATTTTTATTGTCTTCACAGATAAATCAGACCAGCAAGACATCTGTAACCATACACACAAAATATTTATCAAAACAATTAACATTACAAATCTCCTTTTAAAATAATTTATTTCACTGATTTCTTTTTAAATGATACTGTCTTACAACATACAATATTCAACAAAGATGTGCTGAACATACTCTAAAATAAGAAACACTTAAATTAAGCAATTGTCTCCAATTAGAATTTCAATTTCACCCACGTCCTAACTTGTAAACGTTTGCTGGAATACGCTTCAGTTGTAGGCTTGATTTTTGTGCTTACAAAAACAGCATCCAGTTTCCAGATGTTGAAAAGAAAAAGTTATTTTACGATAAGTATGCGTTCAGTTCAACATACAAGGCAACCAAATGATTCTGTCGTTAACGTTAGCATCATGTATATTTTAGTTCACTGCACTAACATTTAAACTAAAACTTCAAACCACATAATCTTTTAAGTGACTAACATTTAAAAGGCAAGCAGTAATATCCTGAAAGCTTACAAAGGACATCAGCACGCAGCTAAGATGGGGTATCATTTGACAAAGGCTGCGGATGTGTGTATGGCTGCTTTTTTTTGTACGAAGCCCACCTGCAGACGGGGCAGCAGTGTCGCCCACCAGCCAGCCACATCACGATACAATTCTGGTGGAACACGTGGCCGCATGGCAAGCCCATGAGCAGGCAATCATTTGCAAAATTTTCTAGACACACAACACATTCTGTACAGTGCAGCATCTCGGAAGGCCAGGCTGACCAATCTGGCTCCATGTCACCTGCGGTGCTGTACGAGCCATATGATCTCGCTTTCCGTTCATATGGCTCGTGATGACAATATTTATTGGCACACGAACAGGTCTCAACACCACACTGAGGCTCTCCTTCAGTGCACCTATGAAACATGTTTAGCTCATCATCCTCCGAAACTTCTTTTTCACTACTGAAGACCTCTTTGTTTTCACTGTCAGAGTCACTTTCGCTGTCTTGAAAGGTTTCCAGCATTTCCTCATCAGAATGGACACCAAGGCATTTAAACCTCCACATTGGTAAGTTTTTTATGTAATCGGTTGGTATCAGAGGGTGAAGCCAGAGATCAGGGAAGGCCAACCGCTCTAAGAACAAATCCGGGTCTTCATCCCAATCTGAGTCAAAAGGGAAGTGTTGAAAAGAAGCAATAGGATGAAACAAGTAGCTGGTATACCAGTCCCACAGGCTTGACAGCCACTCCAGATTATTAGCATTTACTTCATCAGTGTTATTATTGCGTCTTCTTTTCTTCTCAAAGTAATCGATTAGTAAACCATGACCAAGGTACGTGCTGAGGAAGAGGGCTGGATGCGAAGAGTAGAACATCCAATCAGCTCTTACCCAAGAAGCCAAAGTAGTTGTGTTAGAGTACCTGAAAAGTTTTAGGCTGTACTCATAAAAGCTGTCTAAGTAGGGTAGTTGCAAAAACCCTAACACAGGTAGCCAGGAAATAATTAGTAATGAATTATACGTCCCTAAAGTGCTTATAAGAACCACAAAACGCTTTATAGTAGCGCCTTGTGTAATAAACAGGTCCATCCAAGCCATCAGATTAACCAGAACTAAGCTTAAAACAAATAAATCATTAACTTCTGGTTGTAAAGAGCGCAAAAAGGAATCCATGGCACGTAGTGATATAAATTCACCAGTGTTATTTCCATACCTGTAAATCCCCTCAGGAGTCCTAAGTATGTATGATGGTGTCTTGTAGATACCAATTTCTGCCATGTAACTTCTATTGTCCCAGTTTTCCACATTCACAAAAATAAACTCTACTCTTCCAGTAAACTTCACACTTAGTGCAGAGAAGAATGCTGGAGGCTGGTCGAGGTTGGCAAATAGGTATATTTTCACACGGTACTGGTCACTTTTGTTCCATTCTTCTTTTAAATGTTCAGAGTTGTAGATGGTTTTGATCCGAGAAGCAGCATGGGCTGTGATCCACTTGAAAATGTGTTCTACTTCAATTTTGCGCCCACTGTATTCCTTAAGCATTACTTTTCCCTTGGAGGTACTGGTTTGCGGAACTGACATAATGAGGGTGGATTTCAGCCAACCCCTCCTCCTGCAGTATCTACAAAGAAAATGGCAAGTTAGATTACAGAGTTTCATACACCTGGAGATCCAGTCCTTAAATTTCTGTTATGAACCCAAAGATGAGACATGCTGAGCACCTGGGCATCTTTATACACATAATCATAGGAAAGACAAGCACCCAGTGTTCTCTGGCAAAGTGTATTTATTCTTACAATACATTTGTTATCTATCTTACAGAAACGTTGTAAAGAGATACATATTCATAAAACAGGAAGAGGAATAGTGTTAATTTTCATGGGTCATTATAGTAAACAAAGCCATAGAGTTGTGCATGCTTTGTAACTGGATTTGAAAAATACGCAAGGTGACTCTTCACTATAAAGCTTAGAAGCTTTAGAAATTAGAAGCTATTTCTCCTTGGCCTTCCAGACAAGAAGATAACCACTACAGTGTAACTCAATGTCCCACAGCTTTCCCAAGCCTGCAGGTAACTTTCCCAGTGTTTCCTTCCATCCTAGTTTTGCCAAGCAGCAGTGGGATGAAGTTAACAAGACATTGTTCTGTTTGCAGCTGCTTTAATGAAGCTGACAAGTGGCCATTTCCTACTGGGGCCATTTTGGAAGCATGCAGACAGGCTAAGAGGTGCAGTGACAAAGCTCACCACAAAACCAGCGGAGGAGGAAGCAGACACATGCTGCCAGGTGATTTGGGCTGAAAGAATACCCCCACTGTCTAGCAGGCAGAGTGCTGTGATGGGATGAACTCCAAACCCATACCTAAAAGAAGAGACTCTTCAAGGCTGAACCTGAATCATGGTTCAGACCCCAGTAACCATGAGATGAGTCTGATGACTCAGAAGATCCCTTCTCTCACACGTCTTTCCCACCAGCACCACTATGCCACCCCATTTATCTAGGCCTCCTTTTAGGAAAGGTCTGGCAAGTTTCAACAATCAAAACATTACACAGCCAACAGGCACGCAAACCATCTCCCGAGAACCCCACACATTTAAATAGAGGCCATCAGCCTCATTCACTAGCCATCTTACCTACATCCTCTCTGGTTTGGGTCTATCAACATACATTTAGACAATTACAAATCCCCATCTCAGGAATCTGAATGTGACATTTTTAGAAGGAGCCATAAGATAATACCCTACTAATAAAAATACCCCGACTACTGTAGCATGTTGTGTTCTTGTGAATTTCAGCTGCAACCTAATGAAAACTCTTCACCAGGGTTTACTCAACAAAACATTTCTTGTATTAGGAAAAAATGAATTAATTTAAAACACAGAATTTGTTCATAACATTAAGACTAGTTAGGAGCTATGCAAAGAGAAACACTGCCAAATTTTTAAGATGTTCAAATAGCAGTGTTTTGATGATACAAGATTATTTTGCATACACTGCAAAGTCTAAGGATTTTCTCTTATGGTTAACTTTGAGATTTCTGTAAACATTTATGACTTAAGCTGTGCAAGACGTGCGTATCCATACACGCCACTGGAATTCTAGACAAAGTTTCCCATCATGTGAAGCAAATCCAACAAAATGTTCAAAAAACATTCTTTTTACAGCAGCACAGAATTATTGATAGCTTCTTTGGCTCTGCTCTTCTTCCTTGTTCGAAATCATAGGCAAACAACAGTGAATCTTGCATAGCACACTGTATGTTGTCAAAGGGTGTGTGCAAGTTTATATATAAACACACACATATTTGTCAGGGAACAGGATTTGTCAGTAATCCTAAGAAGCAGACACTGTTTGCAAGGTTCATGCTAACCTGTGTTTCTCCTTTCCAGGTGGCAATATAACAACTCTACAACTGATATAGTTCTCTTACATGGGCTACATATATTTGGCTTTGTCCTAAGCAAGCACAGTTCTTGTCCCCGAATGCCTGGAATATAAGGCCAAACTCTTCTATTCATTCCCTTCCATTGCTGTATTATGCTCTACATAGTCTAATCATGTATTTCCTGCACGATGCTTTAGGAAGCTGCTGATCTATGTTTATGACGCTGATAAATAATATAATGGAGAATTCTGAACAGATAGAGATAAAAACATGAGTAGAGCCACCTTCTGTCACAGCTGCTTTCACAACAGAGCAAGCCCTGCCACAAAAACACAGTTGAGCCTTAAGATATTCTTGGGATTTAGATAATCCTTTAAGAATATACCTGGGGTCACTGGAACAGTTAAAAGTGCCAGCACGTATGCCGAATCTTGACACTTTCTTCACCATTTTCTCCCAGTGGACTTTACCCACCAGTGGGCTTCTGTCGTTTGCTATGACCTATTGCCAAAAGGAAATAATAATTTAGTATCACAGTAAGGTTGCTTCCTGAAATAAGCAAGCTTCATGAAAACAGAGATCTAGTCACCCTCAATACTGCTTTCCCCTTCTCTTGGAATATAGAGTAGGTATATACAACTGGTAATCACAATAAATGTCTTTGGAGAGCCAAGGTCTGAGACAGAGTTTCTGCAGAAAGAAAAAAGTGCATCATCATTTTAAGTACCTGTTAAGATACTAAATTCAGTGGTAGTTAACAAAAACCTTTGGAAAATAACAAAACTATCATTAACTAGTTCATAGTAGGGGACAACGGAAGAGGGTGCAGGAGGTTCCTCTTCTTTGCAGTAAAAAAGACCACTACTTTATTACAATTCTCCATGAAAAGTTACAACATGCCAAAGAAATGTTGTCTCAGAGCAACTAAAATGAGTTGGAATGCATGTACCTGGTACCAGACTAGACTGCCAACAACCATTTCTAAGCAGTGGAAACTAGTGATTAAACTCCCAGATAATATCTAAAAATCTTGACTCCTTCCAGCTTTGCCAGTGACTCACTCCATAACTTTACGTGACTGTTCCACCAACTCCAATGTCCCATCTGCCATTTCAGGATGATAATTCACTGTGATCTATCCCAAGGACTAATTTGTTCTAACCTAGTATATTAAAGTAGTACTTCAGGCCACCTAGATGTAAGCTTCTGCAGACACGAATAACAAAGAATAAGCACTCATCCTCTGACTTATAACTGCACAGGGAAGGGAAAAAAAAAGGAAAAAGAAAAACCTGCCTGCCTACAGTTGACAGGTAATTTTGAATGACATGACTGATCATGCATTACTTCATGAGCTGTCGCAGTTTCTATTTTAGAAATGCCTCACATGCTTCTGCAGGCTTACTGGCAACCACTTAAAATATATTTTTAAATTAAGTTTTGAAACTTCCATTTGTTAGGTATTTGTTTACCTGCCATTAAACTTCTCCCAATCATTTTCTGACTTAATAACCTCAAATGTCAGCTTTCCTCTGGAAGTTCGGTTGTCACCATGATTAACGGTTCTCTATGTCAGGCTGAGACACAGACCTGGAAAGCACGTCTGACCTTTGAGACTCAAAAAATATCATCTGCTTTGCAGTAAGTAGCACCCTCTCAGAAACTTAAAATAAGAGAATTCACTAAGCAGAACAGTCTACACAGGGAAACAATGTTAAACTGAAGTTACAGATTACACTCCCATTCCACTGAGCCCAAAATGTTTAAATAAAACCAAAAGTGAACATCTAGATAAGAATCCTTCAAGTTACTCTCCAAACATGCACATCACAGAAAAGCTTTTTTGATTAGCTAAATGTAACCTTCAAGCATCGAGACAACCAGCTGGGGAAATCTGCTGTATTATTGAGGCTTCTTTTCATCACCCAATGTAACTGAAGCAATTACTTTGCATACTTTAAACATCTTCCTTTCATGTACTTCAACTAAAAGACACCACATTCCTAAAGACACCTGAACGCCAGTACATCCTCAGAGCTATTACAGCATGATAAATGCATCCAACATAGTAAGGAATCACTACGTTTTATTAGTAAGCATAAAAGTAAAATGTTGATAACTGATAACTCTTTGGTACAACTGCTCAGAGCTGTGTTCTTCCAAAATTCTGTGTGGATGTTCTACAAAAGCCTAATACAGTTGTTGAGAGTATGCTAATGTTATGTGCAGGAGGGCCAATCCTGCTCAACTCTTTCTTCTGTCTGATATTACAATATTCACTTTAAGTGTCAAGAGAAGGAGATTTTTTGCAAATACAGTCACCAGTAAGTTCTACTGGTGACTGGCTGTTTGTACTGGTGCATTTTTTAATACTAGTTTAACTCCCTCCCTATGAAAAAGTCCTTCCCCTTGGAGAAAGTTATTTATGCTGAAGGACAACAACAGAACTAGCAGTTTGTATTTTGTAACTAGATAGAGAGAACCCTACTATGGTTTTGCACACTGAAGCTTTGTAAAATTTCTTGGGCTCATGCTTTTTTACGTCATTATGGCAAAAAATAACCCAAATAAACATGTCCACTGCAGCTGCTCCTTGCAGACAACACCCACTTACAACATCAGGAGTTCACCACACAGAGGCAAGGGTTTGTATTTTGGAAAGTAGCCATCACCTCTGTGGATGAGGGAGTCTGAGAAAATACTTCAGCTTAAGCAATCACAATGTAATTCAATTTAAATCAAAGACAAATTGCAAACACTTGTAACAGATTTTATTTAAGGAGTGTGAATTTTGATAAGCTAAGAAATTTATCCTAAAAACCTGTAACTGAGGAGACCAGTAATTTGAATGTGGAAGAGGCCTGGAAGTTCTTCAAGTCCAAGGTGTTAAAGCTATCAGGATTTTATATTTCAAGCAAGGGGAAAAAACTTGTCAAGTCCTGCACTTCTTCCTAGCAAACACTTCCAAAAAGATGTTAGAAATAGTTTGAGAATCTACAAGGAATGAAAAAAGGTCAAAAGGAAGAGCTACCAAAGTAAGATAGGCAAGAAATCAAAAAAATGTAATGAAAAATGAGCAATTCAAGTTAGACTATACAAAGAACATTACAAGCTGCACCAAAAGGTTTTTCAGTCATATGAGTAAGAATAGAACAGAGGGAAATGCAGCAGGATCACCATACAATGAAAACAGGATAGAAATGTAAGATAATTTTCTTTTTAAAATGAAATTAATGCTCTGACTCAGTTTTCAATGAAGAGGAGAAGGCTGGCCATGGACAGGTTAGCAAGTTTATGGGAAGAGCCTCTATCACCTGAAGATGGAATAAAAACTCAAAGAACTTAACACACTTAAATCAGAGTAAGCAGGTAATCTCCATCCCAGAACTATAATACAATGAGCACACAAAATCACAGATGAACCTGTGAAGATTTCTTGTAAAACTCCTGTCAGACTAATTTACATTTTGACATGAGAATAACAAGTAAGTAACTGTATTTAAGAGCAAATGAAAAAATTATCCCACCGGTATGATCTCAACAATATGCAAAACTGTAGAACAAATTGTAAAGGTGCAGAGACGGTTGAATTTCCCATCCCTTTCCAGCATGCCACTACTAAAGATGTAATATTCCTGATTAAGCTGAGAGTTAAAAATCCATTTTTTCCTGGAGGAAAAGAACTGAGCTTCAAGAGAAAGGGAATGTCGTACCCTGTCTGTAGTTTTGGTAGAGTATTGTGTATTGTGCCACATGGAAAATTTTCAAAAGAACAGGAGATAAGCTTTTATAGTGAGTAAAAAAAAAAAAAAAAAGGTTTTAAAGTGAGTAAGAAATTGGCAAAGGCAAGAAAACATCAGAACGCCGGAAAGGTGCTAACAGACTTCTTAACAGATTTGCCTTAGAGCTCAGTTCAGCATATATTCCTATTAATGCCCTTTCTCCTGAAACCTGAAGTCTCCCAAAGCCATTTGTAGATGACATAAAATTGGGAAGCACGTCTATGTACAAAAGAGGATTGTAATGCCATACAGGAAGAGCTGCACAAATCTTGTAATGCAGAGTGTCAGAAATGAAATTGAATTCAGTAATGAACAGGACGCTCAGGGAGTTCATCAGTTAGAAACAGTGATGAGAGGAAAAGCTTGGGCCTATTAGTTTGGTCCAAAAGGAACTATAAGCCATCAATATTAACTGGCTGTGAAATAAGCAAAGCCCAGGATACATTATACCTGATAAAACAAACTGGCTGATTGACCTCACATACTGGAAGTAGCGGGGCAGACACGAGAAGTCAGTGAAACTAAAGGGCGATGTCAATTTAAGCGCAATAGGAACAAATCAGCCATGAATACACTTAAGCCAGAAGTCAGATACATGTTTCCAAGAAGAGAACAATCAATAGCAGTATTATACTCGGACAACTTATGATTTAAGAGACAGCAAGGTATTTTATAAACACATACTCCACAGTCTAGCAGAGAGCTGAACTTGCTCATCAAGAAGGTCCCTTTCAGCCATATGCTCTATTTCACTTTAAAGAAATAAAGATAAAGTTCATAGGAAAAGGTATCTTTTGTGAGATCAGCTAGTACAGCTGGGAAACAAACACCACATTTAGAGGAACACAAACCCTTGAAGCTTTTCTTATTATTAGCTATGTCCACAATCTGTAAAATATCATATGTCAGAGTGGCAAATAAGACAATGACGATAACTCAATCCATTAATCATCTTAATAGGCTAAGAGAATCCAATAGGATCAAAGTCACCCTGCCATTTAACAATCCCACATCACGAAATAGATCTGCTCCCTAATCCACACCTAACCTAGGCGAGAGGACTGGCTCTGACTGCAGGGTCTGAATTACCATCTCTATATATGAATTACTAGCTTCTTTAGTGGAAGAAGATGCTGGAGAGAGGGCCAGGCCCTCACTAAGCACCCATCCACAGACTTCCTCTGAAGTCTCAGACACAAGTTTCTTCAGACTCCACCTGTGAATTTGGGAGGACCACAGCATATCAGAACGGGCCAGGAGATTCTCAGCTGACAACTGTGAAATAGTGCAGGAAAGTTATGCCACCAAGATGTGCAAAATAAAAATGGAAAGACGGGGGTTTGGAAATCTCCTTTATTTCTACCTGTTCTGATGGAGTTTTCTTGTTTAGTTTCCGTGGCTTCCAGGCACCATGGAAAACAAAACTAAAATAGAATTCATCTAGGGACATATAATACTGAAAATACTGAAATCCTGATGATTTCAACAGGCATTTGAATAGGTAGCTTTTGCACTGAAGAGCTCTCCTGACTTTGAATTAGATAGAACTGTCCCGAAAGAGGCCAATCAAGAACATAATTAATAGAATAATTTTGATCTGTATGTTAAAACAGTCATAGTTATGATATTAAAGAAGGAAACAGACTTTAAGAGCAAATACCATGGAGACAGAAAGATATAAACACTTGGAAAAACAGGACAATGTCAGGAAGACACTTGCCTAATCTGAAACAAAAGTGTCTTGGCTAGAGGCATCAATATTGCAGTAACTACTTTGTAACTGTCATTGATGCAGTTGCTCCTTAACTTGCAGTTATCATTAAGGATTTTTTTGAATTATTTGATGAAACATACATTCTTAAAATATGAGTAAAAGATATGACAGAAGTTAAAGAGGCTGAAGGAATCACTGCTGATGTTAAAGAGTTTGCTGTAGCAATGCAATATGCAGACTCTTGTGGTACCCCTGCAGTACTTGAGCATGACCTGGCAGTAGCCTCACTTGAGCACTCTCCTGTCTTCCATGCATTTAAATCAGAACTTGTTCAATCTCTTTTAGACAGGTATGTAGAGATTTCAAAACAGGTCACAGTAACAAGATTTGATCTCAGTAAGTTTTGAAGCTCACTCACAACTAAAAATGTTCAAGTATCATAAGGCAGGAGAATGAGTCAGAGATGGACAAATGCAGAACAAACACTTCACAGTATTTCAACTCTCATTATTTTAACCAATTCTAGCTAGGATACCAGGTGTCAGGCACACCTTGCTTATACCAAGAACACACAATTTTGAGTAGGTGTGAATAGTCAAAACTTGGTTTTACAGCTTAGCCACAAAGACAACAATGTAACTGCTCATCACCTCTGGGAACTAGGGCACAGTGACAGGCTTTAAACCATCAGGAAGAACAAAACCTATTAAATAAGAGACACCATTTCCTGCTGCACACACATACGTACAGGTAGCTCTCTAGGGAGTGGTCAAATCCTCCCCCAGCCTCAGAAAGTCAGTCTCCACATGAAGGAGTACAGACATTTGAATCGGAAAGAAACTGCGTGATTTTGCCAAAGGTAAAACTGATTTTGAACTTATTTAATGAACTGGGAAGGTTGTATGTATGCAAGAACTGTCAGTCTGGTTTGGCAGTTTCCAGTTGGAGATATCCAGATCCCTGGAGGTCCACAAACTCCTCCACAGTGCCTGCAGAGGGTAAATGAGCATAGGAAGCCTGATATTACTGCAAAGAGTCCGTACACTCACTGGAAGATTTTTAGGGAACCATAGAGATACAAAGGTTCAAAAACTCTGGTCTGTTAATTAGCTTCTTATGTGCTTTTCATAGAACCCTTTATAATCAAAAGCTATGTTGCAAACTATCCCCCCATAAATAAAACAGAAGTAAAAATATTTGAACAATTCTCATTTAGAAATAAAACTAATTATAAATGGACTGGTGCATGAGTTATTAGAAGCATGGAAAGAAGCCCACTTATTCCAGATAACATCAATAAGTTTCTACATGACTGTCTGTACTTTTATTAATTCTGAGACATCTCACTCTATTTATTATTCGGCATTGTGCTGATGAAACTGAATTTCCGCATAGTCGCTCTTTCCTAAGAACTCACAACTGGTTCAGAATCCATCCATATGGATTAAAGATGTCTGGAGATTTTTTGCTTTTCTTTTCTGAGAAAGAGATGCTGAGAAATTAGATCA
Source organism: Elanus axillaris (assembly GCA_026212715.1). Lineage (NCBI taxonomy): Eukaryota > Metazoa > Chordata > Aves > Accipitriformes > Accipitridae > Elanus > Elanus axillaris. The sequence continues at coordinate 3,158,394 of JANZLQ010000040.1, forward strand.
AAACAGGCAAAGGCAGAAGATCACATCTATCATTGCTTGCAAAAATTAACCACCTCAAAACGACATGTAGTTTCTCAAGGGAGGTGGGCTGATCTACGCACCAATCTGAACAGCCCAGTTAAGCTGTCAGTTAAGTCAGAGGTAGAGAATAAATGAGCTTCTGCAATGAATTAACACAGATATGCAGGCAATATGAGAACTATGACATTCTAGCTGATGGTATTCTGCACCCTTGACTGGATATGAAGACTCTCAAGAAGGATACTGAAAGTTAAGATTGGGTATCCTATGGTAAATGATCCTGAAGGGCTACTGGAAAAAACTGAATGATGTATTTTAATAGAATTGAGTGTTTCTACTTAATTTCCTTGTAACGAGAACAACTGATCACCTGGCAAAATTAAAAAGGCAAATATGAAAATTACTCATCCTACATGCAAGCAAAAGAAAGAAAGAATGAACGAATGAAGGAATGAACCACCACCAAAATCCTGTAGGTACATCCCTTGCTCTGAACATGAAGCTGAGATGCAGAAGAGACTGCAACATTTTATATCTCTAATAATGTCCTTTGCACCTCTAACAGACATGATCAAAACATTTGTCCTCCTGCTTCAATGCTAGGAAGAAAGTTCCCTTTACTTCTCTCTAACACTATGTTACAGTACACTTTTAAAATAAAAATGTATGTTAATTTAGATTTTAACTTCATTCAAAGAGGATTTTTATCCGTAGATTATTTACTGTATGTTTTTAAAGTTATAAATGACTACAATATTGTTGGATGTGGCGGGCTTCTAGAGACTAACCAGAGAGCACGAGCCATAGCAGAGTCTGGAAAAGCAAGAACGTTACCTGTTCCTCCTCTATCAACAAGAGAAGCAGCTCTAGAAACTACCATTCATCTTCATTGCCAGCCAAGGAAGTGCACAACAGCAGCTGGCAAGCAAGAAGAAAGGCATAAAAAGAAAGGTGATGAGATCATGAGCTAATAGGAGAAAGAACATGCTGCTGTCTGTGGCTCTATGGAAGGTCCATATAGGAGCAGAGGGCACCTGTGAGCAGCTACGCTGGTAAACAAATTACACTGAATCTGGATGCTTTGCATGTGGATTTCCAGAAAATAAAAAAACAAAGCTACAAAACACTGTTTCTTTGTGTATGGACTTTGACTTTGTTCAAGGAATTCATCTTTCTGGCTTTAAATGATAAATTCACACTGAATTTGTATCAAACATCAAGAAATAATAATTGTTTTCTCTTTTTCCATTCATTCTCTGCAGACAGGGATGGCTATCACATTACCACCCTCTGCCACCCCAGAAATTTCATTTACAAGCATTGGAAAAATCAAAATCATCTTCAAAGTCCCCATCCCCCAAATATATCATCATAAAGTCTTCAAAACCAACTCAACCAACAGCCATACTGCGAGTTGAGCCAGAACTGCTCCTCTCCGTCTACTGCTTTCCAGCAGCCCCCACGGAATAGAGACTCAGGGTCAGGATCCTGAAAATGATCTGGAGATCCTTCCTGCTTCACAGCCAATAGCAACAGAATGCTCCAACCTTGTCTGCAGTCACCAAACCCATCCATGAGGCATCCTCACTCTTGTACTGTCCCCTGCCTAAGCATGGAGCTGATTAATTAGCTGTCAAGTTTCCACAGGATGCCTAGTGGTAAAGGAGAATGGGCAAGGGTGAGTAATCAAGAATTAGAACAGAGAAGCGATGATAAAAAGCAGCTTTGGAGGGACGAAAGCTAAGAAAAGAGCATGGGAAAACCTGTGAAAGGACATGCAGAATCCAGCACAGAGTTATCCAGACAGGAGTTATGGCAGGGAAGGGAGCAAATGAAAACTCAAAGTGCTGAAAAGTCAAAAGGCGAGACCGAAAAAAGAGAAATTTGACATGTCTAGTGGTTTTTATTGTGGAGAAACAGACAAATAGCATTCAGCAAGTAAATTATTTAGTAAATTCCACTAATTTTTTTTTCCACAGCTATTGTGACCAACTGAATAGCTGTGCAAATATTCTCAGAATGATGACAACATTCATCACACTAGAGATATCAAAATGCAGCCTATCTAATCTGCTATTATGAAGCTAGGTGAAAATATATTACGATCAGAATTCTGCAAGCAACAGAGAACTACTGTGTCTTACTCTTTTGAGCTGCCTGGGGAAGAGGGAAGGTTTTTCATAGCATATTTAGGCTCATATTTGTCAACTAGCTTGGAGACATGCAAACTTCCTTTCAACACTCTCTGCTTGAAGAATGCCCCTCTCTATGATTTAAACCTGAAACTTAGATTCAATAAACTCCAAATACATCTTTCCCAAGACACGAATGCTGTTTTGACTTTGAAGGTAATCTGTCCTCTCATTGCCTATTTTAGGGTAAGATCTGATGCGATGACAGTGCAGGTCTAACAACAGGAAGTCATTAAATCTTGGTAATCTATTTCAACAGAAAACATGAAGTGAGGAGACCAGACAAACCGGGCAGGAGAGCTGTCAACCGAACAATTAAATGTCTGGTGGAGAATTTTGATGGCCTGATGGGGCAGTTAGCAGGGAACTTATGTCTTAAAAAAACCTCTTATCAATAGAGAAGTTGATGCAGAAAAGCATTTTTACATTTTGGTCTAGATTACTTATGTTCTCAAGAGTGATAATAAATTGTTTCAGAATCCTAATTGCAAAAGTCTTTCTTTAATTTCCTAAATGTTCTCTTGTTCTCATGCAGCCCTGGCAAAGCAGGCTCTAAAATCGGTGGGCCCACAAGGTTTGGGGGAAAGGCTAACTTTAAGCTATATGTTGTAGAAGCAGCCTGCTAGCCTGGGAAGTAGCGCACTGAGATCTTGCCTTTGTGAAGAGGCAACAGAGATTTTAAAAGCACTCTAAGCCCCTCAGATAAACAAAAATTTAAACTAGTTGGCTCTGAGCGTGTCATGCAACCAAAGGAAGAGCAATACCAGAAGCACCTCTCCTGTGCCAGCTGGGAGCATCTACACTTAATGCACCTACTTCACACATTACACAAGCTCTTACAATACCAGGGCCAAGTACTTGCATAGTCCGTGTACTTAAGTGTGTGCTGCTTTGCTTGTTTTCTGGTTCTGAAGTACCTGGTTTTCAAAAAGCAATCCACAGAACAACAGAGTTTTTTAATTCCTGTCTGTACAGGAACTCTGTCACTTCCAGCCTGTTGTGGGTTTTTTGAACAGATTTATTCCTTATGATCTCCCTGATGTAGTTTATCTTTGTCACCATCTCTCTGTTACACACTTTTGCTACTAGTTAACTACCCTCATAAACTCCTCCTTTGAAACACATTTTGGATGTGATAAATACATAAAAATAAATGATCAAATTTCTATACCTGTACCAGCCAGATCCCATCTTTTGTGTCTTCTACAAGCTCATAGAAGTGCATTTCACCACTGAAGTTTGTACTGGAAACCGATTCAGAGGCCTCTTCCTCCTTGAGAGCAGAATAAAGCTCTCCTTCCATGAGGTCTCCTGAAAAAGAGACAATTGGAGACATTCAATTAAAACGGCACTCAAGAAGGATCACTTCGTAAATCTGGTAAAAGTTTAACTAACTGTATTTTGCATGGTGGCTCAAAGAACCTTTTCAGCACAAAGGGTAGCTAAACTTTAAAGTTATTATAATTCTATCTATAATGACATGACTATGAACAATTTGACTTCAGCTGTCAGACCATGGAAGACATGAACGCTATGCTTCTGATTACACAGATGTACTACACATGCAACTGAGCGCACAAAAGAAAAAATAAACATCTTCTAAGCCTCACGTTCTGAAAATAACAATATTCACTGGCTGAGAGCAATTTTAATTGATGTCACCTTTGTCTTCATTTCACAGGATAGTAATTTTGCAGCAACCAACTTCTTAACACGGATAATTCCAACAGACTTTGAAAATTCCCATCAATAATTTTGTACTAAAAAAAAACGTGCTGATAGTCCCATTGCAAGTAAAGATCCCAGGTAGAATAATTTAGCTGTTGGCTTCAGTTTGCACAGTTGGCAAAAGTTCCCATGAACTCCAACCCTTGCAACGTAAAGAGCTTGCAGTAAAATCATCTGATAATGTTTCCTTCGTAGTCTCATTTCCTTCTCATGTTTTGTTTTATAATCATTACAAATGCAGTTAATGGCAACTAGCATTCTAGTAACTAATCTATTAAGCTTGAAGAAATGAAGTCTGGGCCAAAAAGGCTGTTTCCTTCAAAACATAAAATAAAAAAAGTGTTCCAGCTGAAACCCTTGAGGGGTTTCCAAAAGTATTCATAGAATTTAGAAAAAAACCAAAACACAACAACACAAAAAAAACAGTGGAAAAATGCTGCAAAGCCTTTTGGTATGAGAAGTGTTTCCATGACATTTCAAGAAGTTGGTTAATACAGTTTCTTTGGAGTTAAAACACTTCTCTGCAGCATTTGCAACCCAAACATCATGACATCATGGAAGTACCTGACAGCCAAGGAGTGAAAGCAACTGGAAACAAAAGTAGAAATCACCTAATGCTTTTTCCTGTTGGAGCAGCAAAGCAAATAAACAACATAAATAAACAATGAACAATAAAAGCAAATTAGATTTAAATGCCCAGCATTAATATCAATTATTGAAAACAGCATTTTTCAAGCTATGGCTCTCACTATATTCATCCAAATCCTTCTCTTTTTCTGTCCGGGCATTTGAGCCCTCACTACCCATCTCCATCACTGGGATTTCTCTCTCTCCTGGATCAGCTGCCCATTTGATCATCGATTTAAAAGCAGCTACTCACATTTTCCTGCTTGGCTGGCACTACAGCTATTACATCAGCCATCTCCCAGACCTTGGGGCCAGCTCCCTCCGACTACTCCAGGCCAGCATCCTTACTTTCAAGGCACTTCTGCCATTCCTTCCATCTCCACTGCTGTCACCCTTCGCTATTCCTCACCCACTCCAAAGTCCACCTCTTTCACACGGTTTTCCCTACTTCCGAAACGCCTCCCTGCCTTTTTTTCCAAGCCATTTTTTTTTTTTTTGCACGCAGGCTCTACTTCTGCTCCTCTTCTATAAAACCACTGCATCCCTCGGAACGCATCCCCTCCGCTCCTCAGCCACAAAACCTCTGCTCTCCTCAGTACCCATCTTGACAGCAATACCTGTAATAAGAATCAGCAAAAAAAGCCGGCCCCAGCTGTAACAGTAACCCACTGCATGTATCTGGAGTCTTCCCTCCTCGTTCTTCACCGCAGACGACGTTCGCCGTCACCTGTGCGCCCACCGCCTCGCCATCCCGACCCCAACCTCCCACAGCGACCCGGCGTGACTCGCGGGGAAAAAGCCATTGCTCGGTGACCCTTCTCCAGCGAAGGCCTTCCCTCCACGCACCCTATTCGGGCTTCACACACCGCCGAGGTTTTTAACGTCACCATCCCCGAGCTTCCTCCCCTGCCTTCCTCCATTTAAGCGCTCCTGCGTCTGGGTCCTTGGTGGGGGAAACCAGCTCGCTCCCCCAATCCACCCTGCCGTCGCAGGGCTGGCCACCGCCGCCCGGCTCTCCACCCCAAGGGCGGCAGGAGCCCACGCGGGGTGGGGGGTCACCGGCCACCCTCTTCCCCCCTTGTCCCCCGCGGGGGTGGCAGGGGACCTCCCTCCCTCCCCACGCGTGGGTCGGAGGGGTGCTGCGGGGGATCCCCGCGTACCTGACTTCTCCACCAGCTCCCGCACATCCTTCTTCTGGGGCAGCCCCGAGTGCCCCAGCCCCCGGCACTCCAGGATGGTCCGCAGTTTCCTGAAGCTCAGCGCTACCGGATCCACCAGCTGCGTGGCGAGGAAACCGCTCTCGTACCACGCCACGGCCTCGAACACCCTGGCCAGGACGAAGAGCGCCAGGAAGTAGAGCAGCAAACAGCACAGCTTCACCCACATCTTTCCCGCCGAGGGGCCCCTCACCCCTCTTCCCTTTTTTATTTGTGTCCCTCCTTATTTCTTCCTTACTCTCCAGCTTTTGTCATCTTACTGACTTCCTATTTGCCTTTTTTCCCCTTCTCTTTCTGGCTTTGCTTTTTTTTCCACTAGCTGTGCAAACCATGAGAATAATGGCTGTGTCACTTGAGCAGAAAGAGGAGACCATGAGACAGATTGATATTATGTGTTCCAGTCCATAAGAAATGGGGAATGATGATGAAGACATTTAATGGAAATGGTCAATAACAAACAGATACAAGGTGTTATGACTCCTTGTACGTTTTGAAATTCTAAATGCAAGTCATACACATGTAACTGGAATTCTTAAGATGTGTGATCTTGGTGCACATGCATGCTTTTGCTCTAAATACAAACAATTACTCAAGGCTGGATGTTTTCACCCTTGCAACACTTGTAGGGTGTACTTTTTTCACCTCAATCATGTTCAACTTACAATGCCACCTCTCAATGCCATTTCTGCACCCTACTTTGTGGGATCCTAGAGCTACAAGTTCTCAAAAGGGTACTGAAGAAGAGTAGAGAAGAAAATACAAACATGGAAACATCTTAAAGCTCCTCTTTGCTTTCTGTCTTGTAGAAACTGTACCTCTGTATATTTGTGTGGATAGCTTCAAATTACAGTTTCCTAACAATCACAGTTATTTGGAGACAGAGCTCAGTGTCCTTTAAGCTTCAAATTACTGAAGCGGAGTAGCTGACTACAACAGGATTTTGGTGTCTATTCACTGTGGCTGAATGAAGTCCCTTATCTCAGTTTTCTCATCTGTAAAACACAGCTAACATTAGATAACATCCCTTCAGGGCTTTTGGGCAATACAGATCCTCTAGAACTTGTAAAGAATATTCACCAAATGACATAACTATGCAGGTGTTCTTCAGAGCCCTGTTGGTACTATTGGTTTACCAGCACTGATCAAGAAACTTGGTAGTTTTGCTTATTAGAGATTTACCTATCACAAATAATCTTTGTAGAAACACCTCAACTGCAAAATGCTACAGCAATCAAAGGATTTCTTTCCCAAGCTTGCTGTTAGTGTATCTGAAAAAATGAAAGAGCACGTTTGCTGCAGTTTCATTTGCTATTGTTTTGTGATATCTTCTCGTGGGTAAAAAAACCCCAACCAACAAAAAAAACCCCAAACCAACTAACCAACCAAAAAAACCCCAACACACCAAAAAATTGGGCACAATGAAACTGATCTAAAATGCAGAAAAGTTTAAAGTTTTTTACTAATTTCTAACATTTTTAGTTGGGCAATGTTCAGCTGTGCCTTTACTATGCAGCCTATATGCAAGCGATGACAGTACTGACTGCAGCAACTGATTCTCCACCTTATTTTCATATATGACAAACAGCATTTTGTGATGGAAATATACCTAACAGATAAAACAATATCATTCCTCATTCTAAATACAGAATTATGCATAACACCCTCTGAAGTGTTCTCTGGTCCCACAGATAGGCATTGCCTGCCAAGTCTAATTACTTAATTATAATTTGAAGTCTATTTAACTTAACAATGGGACACTGTTGAGCACAATGACATCTGGGTTCAGCTCTCTTCAGGGTATCACTGCAATTTCAAGCTTCAGTCTAGTCTAATTGTCCTTCTATCATTTCATACATTAAAATTTAAAATGATTGTGTCCCCTATGTATTAGGGAATTTTCTTGACTGGCTAATGTTAAAATTATTTTAAATTTCTCTTCTCCATATGTTTGCTAAATATGTGGCTGGAAACCAAACCTTCATTACAAGTTCATCCTCACCACTAAGAGCTCTGAAGTCACATACTGGCATGCACAACAGATGAAGAACAAACATCAAGTGCATGCCTCGGACCTTTGACATTTAAGCCTATCTTTTTACCCGAAGACACCCAGGTTACGCTTGGTCACAAATGAAGTAAGTTGGTGAATGGAAGGCAGAAGATGAGTGTCCAGAATCTGAAAATGTAATGTATGAGAGGAACATTGAGAAAGCCACTAATGCACCTGCCTTATACAATGCAGTTAAGCAGAACAGAAACTTATCCAAAACCATGCTATAAATCTAGCAGATAATACCCTTTTTCTTCCAACTATTTTTACTTATAGCATCTTTTATCCTGAAGGTAGACTTGGGAAAAAAAAAGCACTCGATTTGACTTTTTTCTCCATCTGTTCAGTTTTAGGTAAGGTCACGTTACATGTACAAGTGGACCCGTTCTTAGCAACTCAGGCTTCTGTCTGTGGTGAGTAATAGTAATAATTCAGAGGTTTTATGTTTTGCCTAGATAAATTTGAAATAACCTGCAGCTGGAATTGGTTACTGCAGATATTGGTTCATCATGGCTCCATCAAGAAGTGCTTCAGCGCGAAGGAGGTGCGCATAGCTAACACTATTCTCCCTTTGAAGTCTCCTCAGTGTTTCCATACAAGCTGAATTGTCCTTTGTTGAACGCAGGTGGTTAAGGATAATTAATACAGAGCAGCAAGATCTGATTCTGCACAACTACCTTCTCCCTTCAAGATAATACTTACTTGCATATTAGTTCTAAGCATCATTCTAATGGGGTAAATGACAGGAAAATTAAACCAAGGTTACAGCAGTGATTTTTGTCACTGATTTTTACCCTCTGCAGAGAATTGTCATTCAGTTCATTACATGAAATCTCTGGTGTCATGTGTTTGACAGCAAAACCAGTGAAGTGTGGGAATAAATGTGGATCTCCTTTGTCATATGTAGCATGCCACAAAGAATGAAGTTCCAGATAAGGGGTTTCTTTTCTTTTTTTTTTTTTTTCCAGTACAAAGTATCAGAAATGAGTAATGGCAATTACCACTGGTAGTTTAGTAGATCTTAAATTGCTGATGTGTATAGCAGTAAAATGAATTTGGACAATTTCTGTGACTAGTCATAAGTCAAAAAACAAAGTCTGTGAACAGCTAGCTGCTATGATTTCTCATTGGTCTTGTGTAGGACACTCACATGCATCGTGCTGCCAAGATCTTAATATAGATCTTAGCCAAGGTCTACGAAATCCAGAGAGTTATGCTCAATGTCACTCTTTTGAAAGAATCTGGGCTCTGACCTGGGGTGCAAATTAGCTTCAGCATACTCTTTACAAAGTGTTGACATGGAGACATTACTTAATTCTTGTACTGCAAGGGTGACTTGTATGGATCATTTAGGACTGTCAAAACAGACTGTTCTGTGACTAAGGACTTGCTCCATGTGATCTGTGCTTGCGGTGTCAAATTCTTGGGGAAGAAACCACGAGCCTATTGCTCATACATTTGGGGAGCAGGTCAATTTAAAATCCTCCAACACAGAAATAATGTTCTTTTCAAGAAGAAAATATTTCATTGAAACATTATGAAAGAAAAGTGAGGGTGTTGTAACAAAGTCATTTTAGTTGCAGTCTGTAGTAAACATACTGCTCAAACAAAAGAACAACTAGCTATGCCAGTGCTCATTTTAGGGATTCATTTTCCTTTGCATTAATTTTGAAGTTAATCAGTTCATTTATCCATATTTGATCCCCATCCAGGAATAATGACCCCCTATACTGGTAAATCCAAGTATGTTCACTAGTTCTGATGTTCTTGTAAAAGCTACTGACAAACAGAGCAACTAAACACAGAACAAGATGTAGGGAATGGACAGGTACTTAGGAGCAAATATTAGAGTCAACACTCAAAACTTTTATACTTGTTAAAGGGCAGAAAAAGGATAATTTAATTGTTTGCAGTTTGCCTGTGAGAGGAAAATAGCTGTAAAGAAATGGCTTAACGTACACAAATATGTCTTACCAAAGGCGAGGCACTGCCGTCACCGTTCCCTGGTCAGTGCTCAGCGACAGGTAGGAAGCTGTTCTCCCCTCCCATGGCGAACGCACAACTCTTCTACTAATAGTTACCAGGCAAAGGGATATGAGCAAAGGCCCGATTTGAAGACAGAATATTTTTGCTTGAAGAGCTTACCAGATTTTAATATAACAAAGAAAGCGCTTGGCAAAGTGACTAAAAGTGGCAGTGCGCAGAACAGACTGGGAATTGGCATGTTTTCTTTACTGAGTATCAGCAAAAATTTTGGATCTACAACCTCCTCCTCTCTGCTAAACCCAAATAACTAACTTTGGCCCAGGGCATGTTTCAGGGAGTAGGGAAAAAACTAAAATAAATAAATGAAAAAAATCTCACCTTTCAGGTGAAAAGGAGAAAAGCTGCAGTCTCTCACACACTGTTGTGGATGTAGCAGCCCTTTTTGCTTTCTCTCACCTCCCCCATGGGACCCAGCAATAATGATTATCATGAAAAAACCCGTCAGCCCCATTATTATAAACTCCCTTAAGCTCATCCCCATCATGCTACTACCTTATACTTTTTTAAAGCAACATCACAAAGCTGGAGTCTGGTACAAAATTAACTTCTGGAATGAAACACAAATGACATGGCATAAAACATACAAAAGAAATGTTTTTCTTCTGAAGAGTGAGGTTCTAAGAGAAGTCATATCTAGCTCTTTCCTGGATCTCATGATCTTATGGACCTCAAATCACTCATGAGAGAAGGTCACTGCTCCCGTTGGAGTAACTTATCTCCCAGACCAATGACAAAGTTTGGAACAGGACTAAAACGTCCTGACTCTCAATCCAGCAGTCTAACATACAGACAGTCTGCCTTGCATATAGCCTATTCTGTCAGAAAGAAAAGGGAACAATGGTTATCAAATGCCACAAAGTAAAATAAAGATAGAGTCTAGGAAAAGGGAGTCAGGGCATAACGTAGCAGCAGTGGTTTGGTCCTTCTTCTGAACAGAAGGTAAAGAAGTCAAAAGCTTGCTTCTAGGAAGATAAGAAAAAAAAATAAAAAAAGGCTATATATTTCAGCCCAGATATTATGGTGCAGGTTGGGAAAGACAGGAACTTGGCATCATTCCTTGCAAGAAGTATCAAATCACTGTCACCACTCCCTGATGAAAAAGTAGTTGCACTAATGTTTACACTGGCATTTTTAATTCTAGCACAGTTATTGTTCAAGAAAAATTCCTTTATTTCAAAGTTTTTAACTCAGCTGTAAACATAAACTACAAATGTAACTACAAAATGAAGAATCACCTGCTATCTAATAATAAAATCAGTTTTAATTTATTTCTAGTATGAGAAGAATACTTATTTTTCCATGTGGCTTTTTTTTTCCTTTGGCACTTTTTTTCTCCGCACCTTTTCTTTTGGACTTTTCTTTGTTTCCTACAGAAAAATTACTAAAGCATTTGTGATCCACTTTCACCTCCGTAAACTTGACTGAGAACCACATCAAACCCAACGTTTTCCTTCACAAAAGAACAGCAACCCACTTAAGCTGTACATTCTACTTGCTACTGAAAATATTCTGCGCATCATAGAAAAAAGGCAAATTATAAAAACATTAATTCCAACTTCCATACGTTCATAATAAACTCTCCTCCTGTGACGGCGGTACATGATGAAAAGAAGAGAAAAAGGCATTTTCAGTCCTGGTTCAGGTAACTGCCTCACTTTAGGTATAGCTTATAAAGAAAATCATAACGTTAGCCAGCTCCATTGTCTTTGTGATGTTAACAGTATCTATGATCATTAATACTTTTTTTCCATCAAACACGGGGTGACAGAGCTCAATGATAAGTCGAGATTTTAACAAAAAAAAAGGGGGGGGGGGGGGAGCATGATAGAAATTTAGGTTAACACTGAATGCCAGAATGTAAATAAGTAGATAATTTTCAGAACAGCTGAAGTCCCAAAAGTGGTGGCAAAGGGAGACCTAACACAAACACAGAAGACAGATACAGTAAGGCTACCAGTGAAACGTAGTAAAAGTCACATAATGAAGTGTCTGCTTTAACAGAGGAATCTTTCTTTCAAGGAAATACTGCTGGAGAAATACATTTTAGAATGCTCCACTATTAAACCATATATCAAATACTGCCCATGATCCCAAACCAACAGCATATTTTATCAACTCAGTCAACAGCCTGTGGGATGTGTAATATTTGAACGCAGTTTTCTCATGAAGGTTCCCTACCTAAATGGGAGAAAACTTAGCCTGCGAAGAAATATGAGGGAGTAGTTATGCTAGTAAGTACTACGTTCAGAGCATCATATGAATGACGTTTAGTCATCTTGATAGCTTCTGCCCTTCGTAGCCATGGTGTCTGTGAAAAGGAAAAACAGCAGGAAAAGTTTTTGACTAAAAGTAAAAAAGCCCATAGAAACTCGAGGCTCTGATAATTTTGCTGACTTTGATACTAGGGAACCTGTTATACCTGCACAAATGTCAGGAAGGAGAGGTCAATGATTGAAGCATTTCTGCTGGGATTTATTGACTTTGGAGAGAACAATCTGCCAGACTAATTGGTTGATGTGACGTTTTGGTTTTTCTCCCAGAAGATCCAGGCTGTTGACGATGTTTTGACAGTGGAGTTAACTGCACTCAAACACAGCTTCACATTAAATCCTCTGAACAAGAAATTTCAGTGGCTTGAAATGCCACTCGGCACACATTTATTCATCGTATCCTGTACAAGTCTGCAAAGGTCAGAATTCCCCTCTACCTATAGTCAAAGAGTATACAGACATTTGCAAGAAACAACTGTATTTTGCTTACTAATTCAGATGTTTTGTTGGTTTTGTTATCCTTAAGGTATCCGCTCCCATTGCATAGTTTAAATTACACAGATCAGTGACATGGGCCAATACTTCCTAATGGATACAGCACAGATCTAATCATAGTCTTCGTTTCCTAAGACAAAGTGAACATAATTTTTCTCATGTGGGAACCTCTGTGTTCTGGACTATTAAGTTGCCTATAAAGCACAGCTGGATGAAAATGAAAACTTTCTTCACGTTACCTTTTAATGGAACTTTGACATTTCATTTCTGCACAGACTTAGTATATAGTCTACGTAAAATGGAGCTAACACCCAGATGTGAAGCTCAGACAACTCTACACAATTTTTAATAGGTGTTTATCCCAACTGTATTTTGCAATCTACAGTGATAGAGATTCTCCTTAAGTAATCTAGTCCAGTTAATAACTATCAGCATTTCAGAAAGTCTTAAAAATTTCTATATCTGAACTGCTCTTACCTGTTGTTTCTTCTCTTTGTCTGCTTAGAGCAATACATTCACTGCCTTCCTCTTACAAACACTTAATGCTGGTATTGCCTCCCCTCGGTCATCACTTCTCTAGACTAGACATCCCACAATACTTCAGTAGTTCCTCATAGGTCACTGACTTCCAGATTCTAATCTGTATTCTTCCCAGGACTCTAGTTGGTCCCTATTTTTTGTGATAGATCTCTCTCAAGTTTGGAGACAGCACTCTATCAAAGACCAATGCCAAATACAGTAGTAAAATATCTTGCATGAGTATTAGATGACTCCCTTGTTGATAAATCCCCAGTTTAATGTGCTCCTTTATTGCAACAGGCTGAGGATCATTTGATTTGCACAAATCAGTGTCTTACCACCATTCTTTCTGTCTTTGCTTCTTGATTTCTTAGGGAACTGCCAGTTCTCCATCAGTCACTGCCTCCCTTAAATTTGTTGTTCAAGGATGCTTAGCTATTCAAATAGAATTAATAAAATTCTAAGTTTTTGAGCTCTACTCTCTTAAGGTATACTTTCTTATTCTCCTGTCAAAATCTCTTCACAATAACCCTTTTCTTCTCTCCATCTTCAAATGCTCTGTCAGTTCTTCCTAACACACCACAGTCAAATCAAGAACTGCAAATCATCTTCTAAGATTCAAGTCCACACAAGTACTAAACATTTTGCTTGCTGCTCACAAACAGCCATATTCACCCACTCTGTTTTAGCGGTTAACGCCTCAATGGGTTGCATCCCTGCTGTCCCCCTTCCTCCCTTTTTATCATGTTCAGCTAATGTACCTGCCTCTGATCTAGACCTCAGAGCAAGTTAGCTCACTCATGATACACCAGCATTGATTTCAACACCTGCCAGATTCAGAGGTAGCATTAAGCCAGGCAGCTGCCTGCAAGTCATTCTCTACCTCCAGCAGTGCAGAGGAGCTGTGCTGCTAGTCACCCATTCTCCAAACTGCATCTTCTTTTCATTCTCAAATATGGTATCAAAAAGAGCACTAGGACCAAACCTGACCATTACATCTCATCCCCACAGTCCCAGTCACATGTAGCAGGTTTCCAGAAATCAAAACCAGAACAGCTGTCTATTTTTCATACAGCTAATGGTAATTCTGTTAGTCTCTTACTCATGGCTGCAAAATGGTGCTCCATAAACCACAAGTGCATCAAAAAAAGACTTCAGGATGTTTGTAAACTATGACGCCAAGGACCAAGTTGCTTTGCTTTTGAAAAGACCTGTGAAATTAAGAACAGGAGAACTACTGTCTAGTTTAGCCATCTAAACCATTTCCAAAGTTTTCTGAACAGTGTTGTTCCACCACAGCAAATGACACAAAGCTTCATCATCTCTGAACATTCCTTCACTCCTTTCTGCTTTATCCAAAATAGACTGTGAAAATCAAACTCCAGAGTTGAAGACTGAGGGGCTGCCAGGTGGGCTGAGGAACTTCATAGCACCAGTCAACAATAACATTGAAACATGTGAGCATTTCTGCTCTACAGCTAATCCAGAAGGGGAAGATACACACATGCTATGGCTTCGTAAGATTTTGCAGTTTGAAGGAGGGTATGACAAGGGCACATACAAGCAGAGGCACTCCCATGACTAAGTTTGAGTCCAGATTCAAGAGGGACATCTTACTTCAAGCTTCAGTTTAGTCTATGATGAAGGGAGAGCTACCTGCACAGTCTGAACCTGAACCTTTCCGGATATCAAAAGGGCCCAGAGGTTGATTTTTAGCTATAACTCTTGGAAAGAGCTGCAGTACATTGCATTGTGCTTGTGTCAAGAGATAAAGTTCAAAAGCTAAATGGCAGTAACGGCTTTTCTGTAGTTGTTGGTTTCATCCCATTTTCAGTACTTTCTCAGCACTCAAAAGACCACCACAAAGGTAATTGTTGACACTGCCCATACCCCATCAGCCTACATAAAAGAAGTATTTTCTTTTAAGATTGCACCAGTAAAAAATATGCCTGTCGAAATCAGCTCCAAAGTACAAAAGAGGATGAAGGGATAGATCGCAATTGTCATTGAAGATAATGGCAAAAGATCAAACCATGAAACTTCATCTTTTGACTTAAAGGATAACCGTCGCTTGGGATCACAAAATATGCAAACTATTCAAAAACTCTTCTCCCTTTGCTGGCATAGTATCTCCATTCCACTTAGAGCTGTGGCAGATGAAACTTTTTTCTAACGTTGTCTTTTCTACCTTTTTTTTTAATAACATTTTCATGTTACCTTTCATGACAGAGAGACCCACAGACAGAGAAGGAGAGTGCAGATGGCTGTTGTACAGGTAATTTCCACGACCTCTAACTTCCATTGATCTGCACTAAAAACGACCAGGCACGATAGGAACAGTCAGGCTGACAGCCAGAAAGGTGTCCTAGGGTTAGGCTGCTTTCAAATACAAAGTCAAGAAGGAGGCTTTGAAGATTTTTTTTTAACAGTTGCTGTTTCTAAACACTAAATGGCTTTTGCCACTTCTCAGAAGTTTCGGTGATCTCTTCTGGCGACAGGCAGGCAACCTTTGATTTGCTTATAATTTTGGTGCTTCCTTTTAGGGGGTGAGGACATGTAACCTGAAATAAATGAATTTCATTCCTGAGTCCTTCGGAGATTTGAAATCACAGAATGATGGATAATTGTTTGGACTTCAGCCTTTGCAAGGAAATTCTGTATTGCCATTTGCATCCCAAGAAAAGCAGCTAGGAAACAGAAGCGACAGAAATTGTGCTTGCTCTGATAACTATATTTTCTGGCTCCACCGCAGTCTGAAAGCAGGCTTTTAAATTAGTTGGCATCCAGTGAAAATGGTTTAAAATTTCTCTACCTTGCTGGCAGTTTATCAGTGAAGTGTTGACAATTACAGACCTTTGTCTTCAGGCTTTATGCCTGTAACTTATCATTCTTAATAATCAACTCTAATGCTGGTGTGCTCTCACTCCTTCATTCACAGTAATAAGAGAATGTGGTCAGCACGCCTGTCCCCATTACATGCTAGATGCCTGTGTAAAGGTAGTAGGAAAGACATCCCAGTGAAAGCTGTGACTACAAAAACCATTGAATGAGAAAAATCTTTTGGCTCATGTTCATGTGATAAGTACCATCCAGCAAAGTGCACTGGAAAACATCTCTGGAGGCAGGAATACCTACTGTAAAATACTGTACCTAGAGAACAGGTACAGCATAGGGCACTGATAAACAGTTTCCCTTTTTGGCCTCTTGGACTATCATGTTTCAAACCAGACACAGAAATACCTGCTGTTGGCATTGTCAGCTAAATTCAGAAGTTTGAAAAAGAAACTCTGCCTTCATCTACAGGCTTCACAGAGCAATTCAGCCAAAACAAAGGAGATCAGGCAAGATTTATTGTAATGCCTTGGTAGCCCCCCTCGCAACTCAAATGAACACTTAAAACATGCTATTTCCTCACTGCCTTTAGCAAGAAAACGTCTGTGTGACATACAAAGCTCTCTACAGACTACATTAGAAACAATTGCTATAGAATATTTAAAGAAAATGCCTTCATCTTTATCTAAGTCTGGTGGCATAAGAAGAGCTTTGCTAAAACTCAGATTATCTTTGTCAAAACAGATACAAAAGTTCTACTTCCATGCAGTCGAAACCCAGCACACTAGTTGCTTCGTGTTGCTGAAACGTTACGAACCACACAGGCATATAAAATGCCTTTGCGTTTACCATGAGTGAGCGTGAACTGGCAATAACCATACTCCCAAAACAAGTAGATGACTAACTTGACTGGTGTCAAAATCTTGGTTTTATATCAAGCATTTCATTCCAACACTCACAAATGACTATGGTGCCACTGAAACAGAACCACTTTTGTCACAGACAGTGGCAACTAAAAACACATCATACAACATTTGAGGGAAATAAAATGTTGGCAAAGATAACGTTGTCAAAACTCCACTTCTGTGAAAATTGCTCTGAGAACTTTCAAGTCCATTTCAAGTATATGCAAGTATTTTCAATTTATGTAGTTTCAACTACATAAAGCAGAGACAAGACCTCGAGATTTTATTTTAAATTTTCTTCTTCACCGCTCATCCTAACAAATAACTCTTTCCTTAGAATAAACTGAATAATACTCAATTTGTACTTCGTCTTCTCCAAGTCACTGTTAAGAACAGCTGCTATACATAAAGCTGAGGAGGAACTACAAATATTTTCTAAACATTTGCTTAACTGCAGGCAGGATTTGACCCAGAGAGGTGGAAATAACAAAGTTGTTCCTCGTTCACTGATGTGAATACGTATGGCAGGAGTGCTGAAACAGTTGTGCGCAATCACCATTTTGGACAAGGCTCTGACATAAGTCAATAGAAATTGCACACTCAAGCGTGTACATAAAGGAAAACAATCTTGCCATTTGAAAATTAATCAAAATACGTACGTATTCTATAACGCGAATCTGGAAAGAGATTTAGAAGCAAATTGGCTAAAAGATGCAAAGGAGGAGTGAGTGTTAAGATAACAAAATAAAGTATTTTGACTTTTTATTGTCAAACATACTTTTTGCTTTGAGCTTGACATAAAAAGGATTAGGTCACTCAAGAATATAGCAAAGTGTATTGCAAGGTTATTGCAAAACAACCGGAGATGCCCAAGCATTCTTCAATTCTTCTATTTGATCATTCTACCCACTGCACTCAGTGGAGTCAAATCCGGTTACCCAGGAGCACATCTGTGCCTAATACTTAGTGAATAATTCTCTTTTTAGCTAGAAAAAAACCTGCCGACAAAGCCTTTTGGAGAATATGGAAACGAAGAGTGAATACTCATCAAGTAAAAATCTTAAGATCTTTCTAACGCACATTCAGTTGGAACAAGTAGTGTTGGATAATTATCCCTACTTGGTCACAAAAAAAGCATAAACAAAAACCAAACAGACTCCAGGAAACAAGATCACCAGTTTTCCATATGCTATATGTGTTGGTATTGTACTTGGGCTGCTTCTTTTTACAGCTGCTAACACTTTGCAGAAGGGCTGTGACTTCTCACTCTGAGCTATTGTCTTCCTGCTCTGAGCACATGGGCTCTATGGTGATTAGGCCTGAACTGGACAGAAAACTACGTCCAAAAATGTTTCTTTGGGGAAAGTGGTATCTGCTGAAGATATCAAGTATAAACAACATTTAAAGCCATTACTATGTCCCTCTTGGAGCTCCAGTGTTATCCAGTTACACCAAGTTGCCAAGAAATGCTATTAAAATTTGGCAGAAGTAGAGAAGCAGCACTATAGTGCCATGTCTTGCGTTCGCGACAGTTTTAGAGTGCAGTGGGCCTCCTTCTGACCTTGCTTATGATGACAGAAATCCAGTAACATCAGTGGAATTCTTCCTTATTTGCACCCATCTAAACAAGTCAAAACAGGCTTAACTTTACACCAAAAGATATGCCTAAAGCTAATTTGCCAATTTCTAGGGTGGGTTCACCCCTTCTGAAGTTTTGTTGATTACCTCGAGGAACTGCTAGAACTGGAAAACTCAAGTCAAGTCTCCTAAAGCAAAATGGGGTGCTAGCAGCAGTCTTATATCTTTTTGTTTTTCTTTTTTTTTTTTCATAAAATCAAATATATTTAAAAATTCTGAATGGCACACGTGCAGGTTACAGCAGACACTCAGAGACCTGACAATCATAAGCAGCATGTTTCCACATCCCTTTGCAGGCTTTCTAATGACCAAGCTGTGGTCAAGGCTTTTGACAAGAGCCCACATGTAAGCTAACAGCGACAATGAATGTGACTGTTACCGAGTAAACAGAAATTTGTGTCTAAGAAGCCAGTGAGAGAAAATTCTATCTAAATACATCTTCTAGTCAGTTCAAGACTTAACTACAGATATACTAGACTAGGAATTAAAAGCTGCTGGCTAAAAGGTGTGTTTTCTATAGCCAAAATCAAGAAGTTTTCAATATAAATCAAGGTAGAGCTACTTATTTGCAGGAAATAACTCCTATAGAGTAAGAATTGCAACGTCGCAAGTTGACACATTAAACCCACAAAACTACAGGACCACAGATGATGGCAACATAGATTCAGCTCAAAATAGTGAAAAAGTAACCTGTCCTGGTTTAACCCCAGCCAGCAAGTAAGCACCACGCAGCCGCTTACTCACTCCTCCCCACTGTGGTGGGATAGGGAAGAGAATTGAAAACAAGTAAAACTCGTGGGTTGAGATAAGAACAGTTTCATAATTGAAATTAAAAAATATAATAATAGTAATAGTAATACTAAAATGAAATAGTAATGAATAGTAATACTAAAAATGAAAAGGAAGATAACAAAAAGAAAGTGAACTATAACTCAAGAAAGACAAGTGATGCATGATGCAACTGCTCTCCGCCCGCTGACCGATGCCCAGTTAGTTCCCGAGCAGCGATCTGCCCCTCCCGGCCAACTCCCCCCAGTTTATATACTGAGCATGACGTCCTGTGGTATGGAACATCCCTTTGGCTAGCTCAGGTCAGCTCTCCTGGCCGTGCTCCCTCCCAGCTTCTTGTGCACTTGCTCGCTTGCAGAGCATGGGAACCTGAAAAAACCTGAACTTACGATAAGCACTACTTTGCAGCCGCTAAAACACCAGTGTGTTATCGACATTCTTCTCATACTAAATCCAAAATACAACACTATATCAGCTACTAGGAAGAAAATTGACTCTCTCCCAGCCAAAAGCAGGCCATAACCATAAAACACGCAGCATATAAGAGATGCAGTCAGAAGTGGTTAAAAAAAAAGGTAACAAGATGAGGAATTTGTAAGAGTTAAAAATCTTGGTATTAGAAGTAAAAGAACTGCAAAAACACACTTGAAAGTTGCTAATTTGGAAAGGAAAAAATATTCCTCATGATATAATATCTACCTGGTGGTTTCCTTGTATGATGGGAGCTTAGTTAAAAGATAACTAAATTAATAGCAACAATGCGTATGTGTTTTACTAGATTTATATCATGTTATTAAGCTAGATAGATTTCTTTAAAAATGTAAAAGTTAAAATTCTACAAGTAATAGAATCTACTTCTCCTGGTGAGTTTCTCTGCTGTCCCTTCTAGGAGTTAAATGTTTCTTGTGACTAGTCAAACAGGAAGTAACATGTCCTATAAATACATATGTTTACATGTAAATGTTAGCCAATTGCAGAGTCTTACACAAATGAACTTATGTCATCTTAAGAATTGTTTTATTCCTTAATAAGGAATAAGTTGATATGAGAACAGCTCCACACAAATTGCTCAGAAAAGGTGAAACAGCTGTTTTAAAGGTTGAAATATGGTATGAGCTCAGAAACAATCTATGATACATGCGTCAGCAAGTTCTCCAGAAATGATGGTTTCAAACCTGGTAAATAAAACACAATACTATTTCCTTTCTCACCACTTTTGCTGGTGGGATTATCAGTCCTCTAATACCCTCTGCCACCAATTTCCTTCTTTATGCTTCTACTTACTTCAGTAACTTCAGAAGAGAAACACTGAGGATTCCCATACAATTTTTATGAGCCAGCTGGGCACAGAATCATATGCATCAGCAGAATCAACAGCAACATCTCCATTGGACAGAATAATTTGTAAAAGTGTGTGAAGGCTGTGGTGCTCATGCTTAACACCTGTGTATGTTCTTAACCAGAAAACAGGGATCTACGACAAAAGAATATGAAGCTCACTGTAATTCTAAACTTTGTTGAAGTTGGTCATACCTCTGAGAGAACTACAACAATAACTGAGAAGCAGTATAATCCATGAGCTGAACCATCAGTTCCAAGGCCTTTCAGTAAGCGTGTTTTTCTGGAATATCCCTTTAGAAATGTTTTCTTTAAGTTTGTTAAAACAAGTGAGGCCTGCCCACCCTCTTATGTCTTGTTTGATTGGTTTCTTTCCAAGTATGACATGATCCCAGTCCATATGGTTTAAATTAGGGTGAGGCGCTTTGCAATGCTGTGACAAAAAAAGAGTAAGTCATAACAAAGCCGACCAACTGCATTAACATGTTTAGCAAGACCACAGTTATGATTGCTTAATTCTACAGACCAGAGCCATGTGAAACACAGCCACAGATCAGATGCAGCAATGGCTAATGCAAGTTTTTCCTCCCCCATCTCAGCACCATCCAGGATATTCCTTTGCTGCTGTTGATGGTATCATTTGCCTTCCCAGTTATTTAAATGCCAATTTACCATCAGATTTGGTAAACATCTTTGATGCTGCCTCTTAGTCAATGAAACACCAAATGGTCTGGCAAGACCCAAAGATGTTTAGGCACTTCTGTGCTGTAATTACCCTCCACACTACCTCATCTTTCATGTCTCAAGGTCTGAAATAATTAAGTAAGTTACTGATACCTTTTACAGATGACTCCGAGTTCACATAAACTGAAATTAAGAAGTGTTAAAACTTTGGCAGCCAGGCCCTGTGGAGCAGCACAGAAGTTAGTACACCCAATTAATTGAATATTTTCTCAAGACATTAGCGATAGCAGTTGCAGAATAATTTGAAAACTTGGTTATAACAGAATAATAAAAGAAACACTCCCCCCACTCAAGTATCCGAAGACCCCAGCTCCCAAACAAAACAGCTGTGGGCCGAATTCTCATGTAAGTCCATGACAAACTTGAATTGCGAGGGAATGGGAACATTCTATAAAGAGTAACTTCTCCAAGCATGGCTTCACAGAAAAGCAGAAACTTCTCAGCAATATCTACACTGTCATTGTATCAGTATCCGAGATGGACAGCAAATCCTCAGATTGATTTGGGAGTCTTTACTGTAACTGAACATAGGCTACCAGCATTTGTGCTGTGAGGGGAGCTCTGGGGAAGTCAGCTGGTGTTGGGTTCTGCCTCTGTACAATCTGCTGACTACCAACTTCCCAGGCAGCAAGGTACCTAATAAAATGAGGCCAGACTAAACAGGAGCTATAGACTGATCAGTGGACTTGATTTCTTGTTTACTCCATTATAATACAAACCTAGTAGTTACTTACTATTCAGCCTACCACATTAAAGTAGCTGGTCTCTGTTGGCTATTCTTCCAAACCTGGATCCTGTCCCGCTTGCTCTCTGCTTTAAGTGCTGGATCAAACTCCTATCAGTTTCCCTAATGCATTGTTCTGTCTGCTGTACGGATTTCCTGGTTTCCTAATCTCTGGGAAACCACTCACAATATTCCTGGGAAATGACAGTTTGGTGCAAACATCAGTATCTTTAGTTCCTAGTGGTTGCTCTCCTTAGCGTATGTGCCTCCCAGTCTTTCACCAGATGTCCTATCTTTCATTGTTTGCCTTTACAGAACATCATCAAGCATTTCCATGAAACTGTACTGCAACAGAAATGGCATTTATGGTGGTTTGAATGAGCACAACAGAGTAACTGAAAACACCATCACTAGACAGCTCAGCAGCTTGTCAATAGGTTTAACCACATCACAGACCCAGAGCCTGTTTTTACACTGCCAGCAAAACTACGTGTGACTTTTCTAAGAGGCCAGATACAAGCACTGGAATGGATCTTTACAGCTTGGCATTGCTGCTGCCCTCTGAGGAAGAACAGTATGATGAGGTGGGAGAACAGCACCACAGCCTCTTTTGGTCTAATGGATAAAAAATGCAGGCAAACTATTTTTAGATGAAAGCATGAAAGCATTCTGCTTGAATTAAACTCAGAACCAACTTGAAAAAGCAAGAATAGATGCAAAAATACTTTTAGTAGAAAAATATGTTTAAAATTCTCTAAAAGAGTTTTGAAGATACACTTCCTTGCAGACTTCACACAAAGTTTAAAAATGAACCGACAACCACCACTCTTTAACCTCGAAACACTCTTTGAGGCTGTCTGTGCTCCCACAGGAGTTTTGAGAATGCTTTGAATGAGCACAGTGATGGCATGAAGCAGCATCCACGTAAATGAAGATAGGAACCACACGTTGGCAAACTGGAGTAAATCAGTGCAAAGAAGGGATAGTCACAGCAAGAGGCTTTTTAAGAATGGTTATTTAAAAAAGCTCACCCTCCTTTCACATCCTTTTAATTATCCTTTGTCAGCTACAATCCTTTCTTTCTATACGTGTTCCTAGGCTTTATTCAGGATAAAGGTCTTAAAACCTGAAGCCGGGCAGCAGAGCGGAGAGGGGAGGACTGGAAGGAAGCCAGCCTGTGATTTCTCCCAAACATTCTAGTCCAAACCTATTGGTTGTGCCAGAGATCACCCCTCCTGCCACGTTAGCTCTGTTCTGATGCCTCAAACTGAGTTTCAGACTAACTTAACTTAGAGATAAAGCATTTATTTAAAGAAAAAAAAAAAGAGATGTCTACATTACACTGTGCAGAGACAAAGGCTGATAAACTGTACAATGTGAGTTTGAAGTACTTAATAATCCGTAGGGCTATATTACTTATCCATAGATACTTTTTTAAAATCATACTATTTTTTTAGCTCAGAAAATGTAACAGTGCTGCTATTTCATCCTATGCAAGGTTCTTCTCATGAAAAATATGCTTGTAGACATGTTTTCAGGAGAAAAAAATAGCAGTCTGAACATACCAGGTTTATCTCCAGGTTATTCCAAGTTACATTTACACCAGTACTAACACTAGGTCATGCACTACCAGATCACCCAGTAGCACAGTTTGGTCTGGATCAAGTGTGGGTGTATGATCACACATTTCTGAAAACAGCCAGAACCCCCAAAGTGAGTTTATGCCAGCTTTACATGGCTTCCTGCCAGCAGCAGGGCAACAGACATCGGACCTAGCATACAAGCACACCAGTACCATAGAGAAAACCTGAACCACAATAAAGTCAATCACTATGAATTTAATCTACTTAGATATTCTGAACACATCTCGGTGAATTTATACTAGGACAATACGTTCTTCTTGCGAGGTTCTAGGAATCTTAAAACCAGACTTACTGTATTTTTAATCTATGGCACAAGTGCAAAGTGGAAGGGCCAAACTGATAAACATCTATTTTGGTGTTTGGCACTAGCTGGAAACAAAAGACTCGGCAGGAATGGAAATGCAGCTTAGCAGAGAAAGCAATCAAGAGAATGCTGTAATAAAGCAGAGCTTCCCACCACAAAGCACTGCTCCTCATATCCACATGATTCCTGGAAAGAGGACAATCTATTAAGCCAGAGGGAATTACACTCTATATAACGAGGCCAGTTACGCTTACTTTACACACTACTGAGTGTGTAAAATTTAGTCTGAGTTAAGAAGTGTTAGCAGCAACATAGGTTGTTTGACAAAGAAAGCTGATGCAGAAAAATCCCGCTTAGGCTGCTGCAGTTAGGTCAGGGGCGGTTTTCCTTCCCTCACTCTGAGCCTTTCACTCACAACTTCGTTTGCAATGGAACAGGAGCTTCTTATACTGAGGCAACAAACATTCATTGGGGAAGTGAGAAAAATTATCTTTATTCTTGAAGCAAAAAGGATTTTTTTGACAGCTGGAATTTAATCAAGCAAGTACTAGGAGACTATAATAAGAAGTACCATTTTGTTCTTACGTTCTTCCCTAGGCACTGCCTTTTGGCCCCTGGACATAATGTCTGACATACTGAGGTGACTTGCATTCTAATTAAATATATATATACGCACTATATATATAGCCCCAGGATAAATGTGACAGCATCTCTACAGGCAGGAATCTGGTTCATCTGTCATGCAGAAAGGAATACCTTTCAATTCCTTTAGTGTCACTTAGTGACATTTTGGAGTGCTGGCTTCTGACACGCTGGTGCTTTCATTTAAACGGATGACTGGTGCATCACAATCAGGAGTTGAGTTGGCAGAAAGCAGCCTTGTGCAGCGAGATGGACAGAAGTAGGTTATAGGCAGGAATAACATAAAGCTCTCAACTCTGGCTGGAGAGCTCATGAAAATAGCCTGCATTTTCTTCCAGTGAGTTTTGAATTAAAGTTTTGCTTTCTTTTTTCTTTCCGTAAGTCTGTTTTCAATAACTATGGAGCTAAAAAATATGAAGATAATTATAGCTGTCTGTGCAAAACAGAAATGTCAGACCTCACATTTCCCAACTGACCTTTCATCAGATGAAAATTCCCACAGCAACCTTCTCCAATCACAGAGTTGGGAATTATGAAAATTTGTAAAAGAGCATTCTGTCCAATAACCTTGTTCATGTTGCAGATGCACAGGTGGGTGTTAGTATGATTTACATAGGAGGAATAGCATTAAGGTAGTAAAAAAAGTAATCAAACTTTAAAAGCTGTTCTATAAGAAAGCATACTCTAAACAATCAGAGAATAGCCTTGCTGAGGTACTGGTTGGGAAATCTGGTATGTCGGTCTTCTGGCTGCAGGAAAATGAATGACAGAAGTTGCCAAGAAAGCCTGAGATAAAAATGAAGATGGTGTATTTTTACAACATGGCCTGCCTGGCTCCTTCCATTCATTCTGAAGTGCTGCACTGAAAGTCACCTGCAAGGAGAACATCCCTAAGAAGGAACAAGAGAAAAGGTTCTCAGTAACTAACACTGTGATAGGAGAGTTGGCTTAAGTCGGAAAAAAAAAAAAAAAGAAAAAAAGAGAAAGCCACACAAAATCTCAGTGTAGCTGGAAGCAGCCTAGTACTGGATATCATAAAAAGCATCTTAAAAAGAAATTATTTTTTTTCCCCGAAGTACTCTGTTGGCTAGATGTGCAAGTAACACATAGTTCATGTGCAGAGGGAACAGAGCACAGAGGAATGTACGTACATACATATTTTCAGTTGGCTTGGGAAGAGATTTGGTGACTCCCAAGTTCTTATTTCATACCTGACTACAACTCATACTGCAGCCACAAGACTATCGTCCCATTTAGTTTTCCCAAGTGTATACGGGTTTCAGCCCATAAACTGCTCCAAGCAGAAATCAGACACAGCTACAGCCCCTTCTCCCTAGAGCACATTCAACCACCCAAACCAGGTTAGATAACTGTCGAGTGCATCAAGCTGTCCTTTGACGCTCTCATGCTCACTCTCGCCTCGGGCAGCAAACCCAACTGGCTGAGGCAGAGCTGACTGCTCACTCTGGGGTCCGAAAGGCTGCTGTAAACACCACATCACCACTCACACGGGCATGTCCTGGAGGAAGCTGAGCACTCCGCACCGTCCTCAGTTTCATATTGCTGCTATCACACCACAGCCTGACCAGGAAGACTGGGGAGCAGCTTCCAGAAAACTCAGAACTAGTTTCAGTCCTACAGTCATTACAATATCTGTTATTCATTGATTCTTTACGAGAGGACTGTGGCAATTACTAAGTCTTTTTCTTGTTGTAACAGATTCTCAGCTGTTATGAATTGACATAACTTCACTGATTTAAAGGGAGCTATAATGATTTACAGCTGAGCATTAGGCCCACTTTATAAGGACAATGCTTCCTGACTTCCTCTAAAAATTAGTCTTCAGATACAGAAGTCTTTTTCCTATTTACTGTATAAGAAATTAAGATCTGTTAGGTCCCGTGTAACTACAGCAGTCCAGTCTGAAGGCCTACAGACTTCCCCCACACATTCTTCTTTATACTGAAACCTGATTTGTCCTACAGTCACCATTCAGCTGTAATATAGCCAGGCACCCACAGGCTCCATCACAGACCTCCTTAAAATTCCAGTAACAAATGTAGGTGGGTTTGACCTTTGTACACATGCCTACATGGTTCTGATGCTCCCACATTTTAAATTAAAAATAGTATGTGTAAACTGGATGTTTATTGTTCCGCCTGTGAAATGCAGATGCTGCTCTCCAAAGAATTACCATCCCTTTTATAGAAGTGTTTGGCTTTCATTTCCTCATTGGTTATGACAGAAAGGTTGTTACGAGTTTGCCTTAAGTAGTTAAAAGACAAGATTTATTTCAACAAAATGAGCCAGATCTAAAGAGAATTAGATCAAGTTACATAAAGTAAGAATAAATAAAATAAAGTTAATTCCTCTCTCTCTAAAGGCAAGCATATGGTTGATGACAAGTGGTTTTTTTTCTTAATTTTAGATTTTTCACAAGCTTATCCAGTCATTATATTTCCAAGGATAGCAAATCACATTTTAATTATTATTTGTTTCTCTTTATTTGTATTTTCATAGTATCTAAAAAGTACTTTCATAGCATTTACAAAGTATTTTCAAACAACAGAGCAGGAAGATAAAGTAAGGTGCGTATTGGGTTTGAAAGAAGAAACGTTAAAATATTAATTCACATTAATTATCAGTTTTGCCTGCCACACTCACAAACAGCCCAACACCAATTTGTAACACTTCCCAGCCCATTTGCAGGTAAATCACAAGACTAGGAAGACTCTGAAACCAGAATATAAAATCCAGACTTTGAGTGAAATAACCACAGCTGCCCAAGACTGCACTTTATATTCATGTCTTTAACTGACCATGATTAATTGCATTCTTAAAGGTAATCCACTGAAATCAAATGGAGCATTTGCCCAGATCTGTTGCCTAAAAATAACAAAACCAAAATGGAGCATTTGCTTCCCTACTTAGTAATCAAATTTTCCCCTCACATTTTCTTACAGAGCAATGAAATTTCTAATGGGAAAAAATTTCATTTTTCAACATGGCTTTCAACAGAGTGTTGAGTTCTGGAAAGACTGTGCTGTTAAAGTTCTGCCAAAATGTTTTGGCTGGCAGCTGAGATGAAGGAAAAATGGGCTGGTTAATTTTTTGCAAGACTTTGAGAAAATTTTTAAATTCCTACCATTTTCTGACAATTGTGGTGAAAACTTTTACCATTTTTCAGCAAACATATTTTGGTAAAAGTGTCTTACAGCTCATACGAGGATAGCTGGGGAAAGTAACTACCGAGGGAGTCAGCTGATGTTCTCCTTGACATTTAGTATCACCCATCTTCATGCATACAAACATTTGATGGCTGGCTCTAAACCTAAGATACCACTTTTTCCTGTGTTATGTTTTTATCCAGAAGTCTCAAAGCATTTACAAACTGTCTTACCCACACGATACTTCTCCTCCCTCATCACTGGAAAGCCGAGCATGAGCGGGGCTTGATTTACTCTGATAACCCTAGCTAGCAGCATAGCAGTGCAAAGGAAACCCGTTGTTCTGAGGTCCTCCATCACAGGTCTTTCAGTATAAAATAGGTACAATGGACCACTAAGGCGTTTGACTAATTTTCTTTGGTACAGGAGAGCTATAAATTCTACCTGCTCCTAGGTAAAATACTGTGATAGATGTCATTCCAATAGGTTTTCTTAAGTCCATAAACCAGTTATGTAATGCTAAACATGGGCTACATTAGAAACAATCATGGCAGCAGAATGATAATTTTTAAAAAAAACACACTTGCCCTCTTATATACCGCTGTTTATGTTAGACAAGGTACAAATCTGTTTGGAAGTATCCAAAATAAAAGGTGATAGAGGATGGAGAAAAAAAAAATAAGGGCCTTAACCTCTGAACAGGGTTCCTAATGCTCCATCATCCTTGCCAAAAGTACAAGTCTTAATAATCACATGGCTGTGATTTATTATCAGTGTATGGCCACATTCTGAAAAAAATCCCGGGGGGTCTGTAAATTGCAGATGTAACCACAGATTAATACTCATAATCCCTGGTAAAAACTCTACAATAACCCTTCTATAGCCTACAGAAATTCTCCCACTAATATTCCTAATCCTTTCCCATTGGACTTCATGATACTTCTGTGATTTTCAGGCACTCCAGCAGTGACTAAACAATATTTATGATTTAACTCTGCTGGTTTTCATTTTCAGACTGGAGGGTTTTGTAAATTTTATTTTAAGTTACACCCACACATAAATACTGCCTCCTATATATCCAGGAAATGACAAAAAAAAGAAAAGATAAGAAAAAGGAAGATGCCTGTGTGTCCCTTATTGCCTCTGCTACCATTGCAAACCCATTTGGAAACTTGTATTTCTTGTCAGATGCTTGAAAACAGACCAGGGAACATTAGTGACCTTCCACTGCTGCTACTCTAGCATTGCGCCTTCAGCTCCCTACTCGCAAAGAGCATATGGGGGGCAGGACAAATGGAAGGGAGGGCCTTCTGGTTTTTTTCCCTTTTCATTACATCATACTCAGTCTTATTCTTTCTTCTCAGACTGAAAAGCTGCCAGTTTTCAAGTGTCCCTCATTAACTTTTAAAACCTAAGCTCTGCTAAAGAGGAGTTATTAGTTTTTTCCTGGCACTACCTGAAATTGCAATACCCATATAAGAGCACTATATCCTAATAGCTACTCAAGGCAAACTAAGAAATACTGCTTAATGTGAGATGTGACATTAAATATTTGTACACAATAGGTTCTAACGTGCAGAAATTTTAGCGGTAGGTGATTCTGTATGCTTTTGGAAAGACAAATGACCAAGCTATTTTAAAATAAAATCACCTTTTAAAAGTCAAAGCATAAGAAAAGATATAGTAAATAAATAACATTTCTGTACTGCTTAAAGGAGAGGGCTTGCTTATACAGATATGCAGAGGTGAACTTCTGGTTGTCCTTAGTCAAATGAACCATGACAGCCTCATGTCTAGCCCACACCATACATTGCAATCTGCACCAAAGTCCTTCAAATCACACTTTATACTCTGAGGAATGTTTCTAAAACTTATGTCAGAGAACTGTTTGTCTTTCCTTCTGCCCTTTCTCCATGTACTTTAAAAACGGGAAGAAGCAGAAAAGGTCCAGAATTCAAAAGCTGCACTGTAGGATTGTTGTGGGTAGACTCCCTGTGCCCAAGAGCTTTACAACTGGATAAAGCCCCAACGTCCTGCAGAAAAATACTGGCTGCAAGGCAACCAGGGGAGGAATAAGTTTCATACTAGAGACAGGCTGAACTAAGGGGTTAGAGTAACAATGGCTGGCAAACACAGGGTTGAAAATATCTTTAAGGTGAACCCTAAATAGCAGTATAAGCATAAACAGAATGTCACAAGCTAGATTCTGTTCCTCCACAAATCACTCAAGTGCTCTGCACATCATCAATCTGACATCTGTACTCTCACACTCTATCAGGATTCTGGGATTTAATTAGTAATTGTTTGGGGGACCAAAGTGAAAGATGCCAAGTCAAATATATTTAAATCTCATTTGACATAATGTAAGATAAAAAGATTCTAAAAATTTCCACCAGAAAAAAACTATTTTGCTCTTCCTTTCAGAGTGGAATTACAGCCACATAAGCTCAGACTTTTCATATATGTATTTGTAGTTTCAGTGTAACAAGAACGTAAAATCACAATATGACGTTTTGTAACCATCTTGGTTTGAAGGTGTCTAAGTGCAATAATGTGTTTAAAGTTTCCAGAAATCATGTGGATTTCAGAATTTTTCACTTCAATTTACTGTTTTCCACAGCTCTGCTGAGCTAGAGAACAAATAGAAGCAAATTTCTGTTGTACAGATACTCTATCAGTAGCACAATAAATAATGCTTTTCCTACATTTTGAAGGGAAAAAAAAAAAAGAGCACCTTCAGGGAAACTGCAACTACAGTCTGCAGTTGGTTATATCACAGTCACTCAGCTGACATAAAGGGGATTATTCAGCATTTATACCATTGTAATGGAGCAGTGTATTAAAATTTGAATTTCCTCTTTAGTCTTGAAACAGGACAGAGGGGAGAGCTAGAGCTAGGGTAGGGTATTAGTTCAATGTAATGAAACTTTCGTGGGGGCTCTGTGCCATATCCATGGCATGCCGTTCATCTCTTGAATTTAAAAGATATCACCACCATTTGCAGACCAAGAACATTGTTTTCAGTTGATGGAGGTAGGATCCCCAAGGAAAGAGAAAGTGATCTTGCTCTGACTCGCCGGTATGATATATACTAACTTAGTGAACAATCCTGAATTCATAATAAAACTGTATGTTTAAAGGAGAATCTGTCAGATTGGTTATATTCTGAGAATGTGATTTTTTTGTTTTAGAAGTTGAAAAATAAACACTATATATTGTTTATTTTTATTAAATTTCATGTTATGATAAGTATTCTTATACTTATTTACAGGACAAACAGTAACAATAACATAGTCAAACAATGTTCGCTTACATTTATCTTTAGGCAACTGAACTCAGCTCTGGTATGAAGGACTGGATCAGTGTCCAAGCCTCAGATTTTATTTTGTCCTAGGCTTGTCCAGTCAGCAGACGATAGTCAAGGTTTACAAAAGCACTTCCTTTATTCTTCTGTCTCTGCACTAAACTGATTGGTTTTTAAAAGCAGAGAGAAAATATTAAGTAATATATATGAAGTGTTTTGAAATTGAGGAGAAAAATTAATTTTTTTTTTGCAGAGGCATGGATTCAAGAAATCTGTAATGTACTTGTGACCTAAAGTTCAGATGGATGCATTTACCTCTTTCTTACACTGAAGCTGTTTAACTAGCACTTTGTGAGAAACAGAATGGCAGTATTTATTTACTGGACTGATTTTCACATGACCAAAGCATGATGAGGACATACACCACCACTCTCAACCCTACCATGTTCAGGCCTTGAGTTATATTCAAGTTTCGTAACTAGAATGTAACTGAGTACAAAGATGCTGGTCTTGAGCACCAGCCAAACATTCCTGAGCTCAAGTTCTGTGATTTGGCCCATCTAAACTCATTTCACGAAGACTAAAGATTTCTCTAAACCATCAGCTTATACAGGCTGGTATAAGGCATTTATAAGGTATTAGGCTAGTCTCACTTTCCTATGTAATGGAACACAGAAAGTAAGCAGCATAAACATCAGCAGAAAAAGTAATGTTTTCAAATTAAAGGTCTAGCCATCAGGTTTTTAAGAAACTGTACCTCATTAGAGTCAACCATCTCTACTCTTTGTGCTTGTAAATGTCCGCACGTGTACATGCATGTCTTGAGTAACTACTGTGCTGGTCATGAAAATAACTTCTGCGGCTATCATGTTTTTCTTCAGTTAGAAGGTGGCGATTAAAATGTACAGCCAAAGAATGATCATGCTGAAAGGTAGTTACCCACCTTCCATCCAGTCATGTGGAATAACATCGAGACAGACTTGCAAAGGATCTATTGAAAAACAAACTATTTGAAGTATAACTTCTAAAAATCCAGGAATTTATGATGCTGTTGAATGAAGCCACGGAAATAATTCAGCATTAATAGGAACTCAAACCTTCCTAGATATAATGAACCTGATAGAATATGAACTTTAGCACCTGATTTTTACTTTCAAAAAAGTAATGTATCCATTTCCTTCCTTTCCTCCTTAAACAGATTCTCTTTTCTTCCTTTTAGTAAAGTGGTGAACTGCCAAAATTCCTGAAGTCCTAGATCAGTATTCTACAACCAGTTCCCTAGGAGTGACATCCTTAAGCAGGAGAAGGAAGGATACCTTCTAGAAGCTCACAGCCACTTTCACAGTACTTTCATTTCAAAGATAGTCTCCTGAAGCCTGTAGCACAGAAGCATTCTGAACAAGTCAGATCCAGACACACTCTTCTGAGCACCTGCCAGCATGAAGATATGTATTTAAGTTCAGGAGAACACTGGGGATATTTAAGAAAATAAGAAGTAAGCTGAATGTCTCAAAATACCTCCTGAAACACTTAACATTTCACACTTCTCCCTGTGATGCCTACTATATAAGGGAGGTAGGAAGATTGATGAGCACAGAGGCAGAAAATTGGAATTGCAAGAAAATACAGGATGTTCTTGGAGAAATACCTTGGGTTTAGTTCTGTGGCACAGTCAGTAGCAGCACAGATGAAACAGCAGAGTTCTGCACAACGCCAGCCAGGGAGCTGCCCTTTCGAACACCGCTTCTGATGTACAAATAGATCCCAAGCAGTTACATAACTTGCTGCACTGTGCTTAGAGTTGCACACATATGTGTGCATACACACACACTTTATATTAATAGATTTTATTTCTGGAAAGTTGCTTGAGAAGCCGAGTGCCTAACCGGGTATGCTGGCAGACTGCAAACCACAGGATCGTTAGGCTTGGAAGGAATCTCAGCTGGGTCAACCCAATCAATCATTCTGCTTCATAGCAGAGGTGATCTCACTATCCCTAAACTATCCCCAAAAGATGGGTTTCAAAAGCTTAGCTTTGAACATCTCAAGTGATGGGACTGGTCACCTCCCTTGGAACCTTACTGTATTGACTAACTCCTCTTAGACAGTTTTTCCTAAGCCTTCTCTGTTCTGGCCTTACTGCCTAATCAAAATAATTGGTCCCTGTCCTCTTCATAACAGTACTTAAATAGGTTTGCAGACGCTTATGTTTCCCAAGTTTTCTTTTGGTCTAGACTGAACGTGACCCTTGAATTTTCCACAGAGATCTGAATAGTTGATGATCTCCCTGGGGCTGAGACTGGGGCCTGGCCGTGGCAGGTAACACAGCTGTTAGGACGACTCTACCACGCGTTTGAATAAGCTATCAACATAATTCTGTCACTCACAGAAAGAGGTTCAAACATTCCTCTCTTTCACCACATTATGATGAAATGTCAGTTTCTCCAGACCCACAATCATAGCTTATTTATTGCTGCTTTGCTTTTTGAAGCAGTCTGCTCTTCAGAAAAGTAAATTTGGTTCTGCTCTAATGTGGGCTAGAACGCTGTCTACTGTGGCTAAGTGCAAGAAACTGGGCCAGCACCCATGTTTAAAAAGGAGTTTTAACAATTACAGAGAAAAAAAAACAAACAGGGAAATACACCTAATAAAAGACCTGAAAGAACCTGATCTATTCAGTTTATCACAGAAAAAGAAATGTAAGAAACAATTTGAACACAGTCTCTCAGAATTACTTCTATAAGGGAAAGATAAGACATCTTGAACTTAGCAAAGGTGTAACAAGATCAAATGCTGAAGTCAGCTGTATTCAAACTAGAAACAAGATGGAAATTTTTAACAGTGAAGACAGGTTACCAAGGAATGTGTCAAAGTCTCCATCACACAGGGTTCTTCAGTCGAGACCGAGGTCTTTGTAAAAGAGGCCAGTTCAACCACATGTGGAATTCTGAGGACTGTATTATGCACAAGAGATCATAATATTCATTTCTGGGAATCAAGTCCCTATTATACAATTTGCAGGTTTCCTTATGGGAAATCAGCTACAGAGTATTTCAAGAAAGACTAGACTGCTGAACTGTGAATTAGCTTAGAACGAAACAGCAAACAGCATTTCCATAAAATTTTATGAAAGGTACTGCAATCTTTTCTTCCCTCATTGGTAACTAAGCATACTGCAGTTCTGGTAGGCAGACAGAAAAGGGAGGAGATTAAAAGTTGAAGACTTGTCTAAGTAAAACTTAGCCTGAAAGCAAAAATGCCCATGGCATATTTAGAAACATTCCCAAGTCTTTTTTTTTTTTCCATTTTCTCCCCTAGGTTTGCTTTACTCCTTGAGGAGGACCTGCTGGAACATCTCTTATTCCCATTTCCCTATCAGCATAGAAATTAAGGACTAATTATAACTCTCATCTGATTAAGCACAAGAGCTCCCACTTCCCTTCTGTTGTTTTGCTTCACTTTGTCTCTTCTCCCCTTCTCCCTCCTCAGTGTTTCAGATCAGCTCTTCTATCCCATCCAGCCTGCTCTTTTCCTCTCTAAATGTCTACCCTTTGGTTTTATGGGCTGCTGGTTGGCAATCACACATTTCTGTTATTAGAAGGGTTTTCCCAGTTCTTGAATGAACACTTCAGGCAATGGAATTCCTTCCTTAACCTTATTAGTGTCAAGTACTACAGTTGCTGTGGCAACCATAAGGTAAATGAAATCAGTTTTTTGGGGGATCTAAAATTGGATTATAGATTAAATACCTGTTAGCGATGGGAGTATAAATAAATAAAGCCCCATGGCTGTAGTAATTTACAAAACATAACAGGGGAAAATTGGCCTTTTCTGTTTGAAATCAAAGTATTAAAAGTGTGTTACACTGCAAAAGGTTAAGGCCTATTAAATCATAATAATTTTGCAACCTTTAGTGTTATTAGTATTTTCCACTTGACACTGCCAGATAATAACTACCAGCGGACAGCAAACATCCTGCCTTTACTGTCACAGTATGTGTAGAAAATACCCTCCAGCTTTAAAAAAAGAAATCCCCTATGTGTAAGGCTGGGCTCCCAGGCAGGAAGCTGCCATGTTGTAGCTGCAGCAGTAAAGCAAGTGTTCTCACCCACAAACAGGTGCTGCTCAGAAGTGCTCCTTCGCCTAGACAGCCAGACAGGCAGGCAGACGCTATAAACTATGCCTCATTTTGTCTTGTCAAGCCTAATTCTGGTGGCATTGTCAGTCAAAGAACAGTGGGATGTTAAACAATAATCAATAGTGTGACGTTCAGCAGCTGGGATTACTTTTTTTCCTTGAAACGATCTCACATTTACCCTTGGCTTTAATTGAAAGCTGGCTTTAGGCCCCCATTTAG
Organism: Elanus axillaris; assembly: GCA_026212715.1. Lineage (NCBI taxonomy): Eukaryota > Metazoa > Chordata > Aves > Accipitriformes > Accipitridae > Elanus > Elanus axillaris. The sequence continues at coordinate 3,193,946 of JANZLQ010000040.1, forward strand.
CTCACACACTGCTCCATTGGTTAGGAAATAATTTTGATGAATGTTCTTCCTAAAGTTCAGTCAGAGAGCAGAGGTATGACAGATATCCCACCAGCCAGGATATCTAAGCAACATACACTGCAGTAGTCCTCTGACAAGCTTGCTAGCCAGAAAAACCGACAGCTTCCCATTTTAAGAGGTTATTCCTAGTGCTGTGGAAAGTAACTTCATCAGCCCTTGTGCTCAGAGCCATAGGACAGGCAAGGCACAACGTACAGACAGGGTCATGGCAAAGGCCTTGATGGATTCAAGGCTCAACACCACCTAAGGAGGACCCAGCCAGGCTGCCTACGCTGCCTCCAGCCGCGCTTACTGTGACCAGCGTTTGGCTTTATTCAGAGGAGCCCCGGTCTCAAGGCCTCACTGTACCTGTGATCTCCATGCACTAGGTGAAGCTCCTGCAGGAGCCAAGCATTTTATACTCCATCAAAGCACTCTTCTGCTGGCTCGCAGGACTACGTTGCAATCTGGGTGAAGAATCAGTGAAGCTATTCACGTTGTTGGCATCTAGTAAATGAGAACAGAGCAGCAGTTCCCAAAGAAAGGGGGATATGTAAAGAAATCTATGAAAAAAATCTTTCTACATTTAGCAAGATCTTGCATTTATCGTCTTTCTGTACAGTTTTGTGAATCCTTCACAGATACTTAAACTCCGTAACATCCTCAGAAGATGAAAATATTTGTCATGGGAAACCTGAGATAGCTGTTCAAACAATATCAAGGACTCATGGGGGGGGAAGCACTGATGAGTCCATGCTGTTCTCTAACCACTAAGCAATGTCGCATCTGTATGAGACAGATCAGGCTGCTGCAGCACTTGATAGGGAGGGGCTGTTCCTTGGCAAGAAAAGGCAGTGGAGGGTGTAATGCTCAGGAACTCTACTATCCCTTGCCCAGCACAACACTGTAGCTGAGAAAAAAAAAAAAAAAGGTGGAAAAACAAGGCAAGAAAAGATGATCTTGGCTGAGCATGTAATGGGTGTCTTGAATAACTAATATTAAAGTCGTGTTCTTGTTTATTCTTTTAAACATACTTGTGGTGAGCAATCATGCACCTGCTATAAATTACAAGCAACTGATAAGTCTCCATTTATGAGTCTCCAGTCAGCAGCACTTGCACTAAAAAAAAAAAAAAGTACAAAAGAAAAGCCATCCATAACCAACAGCATTTTTCCAGAGCTGGACCACATAGAAAAGTTTCCAAAGCAGATATGTAGCAGATTTCTTTAAAATTTAGCCCCTCAAAAAAGAGTCCCAAAGGGTTAGGCTGTTCAAGATAACAAATTTCACTCTCTGTCCATTAGGTTGTAGTTCTTTGTTAGATGTAACTTTAATATTAAAAAAAAGATTAATCTGTATGCTTGAAGCCTGTTCTTTTTAATCTTAATAAGTTTTGATTTTACAGAGTGTAGAACCTTATCCAGAATAGCTTTAAAAATGGAAAGGAATAAGATCAGAGAGTTGAGAATATGAAGTGGGGTTTTATCCAACATATGACTAGATGTTTCCAACTAGTATACCATGTTAAGGAGAGGAAAAGGAGCCATTAAAAAGAAGTATTTTAATAGGAGATCTTCACAAACATGCTACCTCTGCTGACCTTTAGATAAAGGTAAAAAGGTTAATGCAACAATTTGGAAATTATTAGCCTGAAAAAGGACCAGTGACCCTCTCAGAGTTGTTCCCAGATTTCTCCAGCATAGCTTGTAATTCCTGGGAGATCATTTGAGCTGTGCAGAGACCTTACTTAGTCAGAATCAAAATATTTTTCTGCCTTTGTAGTGGCTCTCCGAATATATAAAATGTGGAGTTTCCTTTTGTTCCACCTCCACCCCTAGCTGGGGCGGGTGCCAGAGTAGGCTTTCATTCATGGGACTACAGATTTTCCGACCATATACTGTACTGGAAAGAATAACAATTGGGATTGACTTCTCCCTAACATATCCTCTCCAATTTTAAGGGTTTGATCATTGAACCATCAGTTCCCTCAGTGCATCAAACTATGCAAATTCATTTTACCCATTTACATCATAGCTCAATCTGGCCAACAGTTCCCTCTCCCTTGTTTTAAATCATGACAGTATTGATAATGCAGACCTAAATGGAGAATGCAGAAGAAATCCAGAGTTCTGGGTTCTTTTCCAGATCCTTCATTAACTTGAAATCCAGTTCGGGCAAACAACTGGACTACTTTATGCCACAATTTCCTTTTAAGTTGGTGTCAAGCAGTAAATATCTCTAGGATAGATGCAAATCTCAGGACCATTTACAAAAAAATCCCTTTAGAAGTTGGAATAGGTAGAGCTAACTGTAAAGAAACATGGAATGACACCTGAATGAGGGAAATTCTGAAGCAGGACCTTCAGTAAGGGCCAGAACACTGATTTTAATCAGAAATTCCTCACAATTTCAGCCCCTTAGTTGTTCAGATGTAGATTCTCCTAAACTCAATTTCTGTCAATTTGTCTTTCTGCAAAACACACAAATATGAACTTCAGAAGAGAAGACCAAGAAAAATGTGCTGTACTACTACAACAGACAGTCTACTTGTGACTTAGCAGGAGTTCTACTGCTGAGGATCAAGCTATTTTGTACTCCCGTCTGAAATATGTGCCACATTGAATTCAAGGTTTCATACTCTGGAGACAGGAAAATAAAATTATTAAAAGTTTCTATGATACCAAAAAATGCAAATTTGCAGCAGTTTACACGTGCATAAGAAATTAGAAGTCTAAGTTAAAAACACCTTACTAATAATACTTTCATAGATAGTTCATGATCAATGTATCTTATTTAATTTTTTATAAGGGATACCTTAAGAAAGCTATGAAGACCATTTTCATTTTTCCGAAGTCTCTTTCCTTATTGTTTCGTGTTTCTGAGATAAGACTACTTTCTGAGAATTGTACTAATTGTTTAACATCATACCATTATTAAGCTTTTTTTTTTCCCCATGAACAAACAGCATAGGTGTAGGAAGCTTAAGTTTGCTTTGTATTTCTACAGTAAAGCACAATGGAATCATTTCTGACCAGGTCTGTAATTCATTAAAATGAGTGACTGCAATGCTTCTCTTGCTGATGAGTTTTACCCTCATTAAAAAAAGGCACTTGTTTGTAAAGTTTTGAAAGAAGATCAAATAGTTGGATGAGCGAGCAAGCAAGAGACAATGTGCAAGCGTGACCGATTGATTTTGTTCACTCGTTAACCTCACTCCTAGGTAAGGGCTACAACTGCAGGAGTGAGAAGTCATGCACTCTTACTCTTTCTGACTCAACGAATCTTGAATTCTCCATGACCCACTGGCTCATGGCGTGCCTTCCCCATATACAAGGGAGAAAGGGAACTTCACAGGCAGCTTTTAGTGGCTCACTTCATATCCCCAGTCACAGCTGCTGTTTTCGGGCAGTGTGGCTGCTTGGCACACACTCCACTTCCTCTCTTCTGCTCCTGCTTCCCCAGTTTCCAGAAAGACACTGGACTTCAGCTCTCAATCCGTGACTTTATACAATCTGTTTCTATGACAGAGCCTGCAAATACTCTCGAGGTAATTGTTAAGAAGGGCCAGGCAGAGTCCACCAGAGCAGAGAGGGAAGCAGAGCTGGACAGTCACCCATTCAAAACAGCCACCTCTTGACAGACTTCCGCAACATCTTTGAAAATAATGTCAAAATTAGACTTCTGACTAACACAAATCAGGCATTGCACACACCAGCCAGCTATCACTCTAGGGTCCTTGAGGGCTCAGTCAGCACTTGCATTCATTCATACTTAGTCCAGGTGTCCAGCCCTAGAAACTTAAATTTCCTTTAAAATAAAAACTAATGTATAGCAGTACAGCTAAAGGTATCATATAGAGTATAAACACAGTGTGCATCTTGCAGAAAGAAAAATTGACAGAATCTGGATGTAACGCAATCTACTTTTGAAAGAATAGGGGGTTGCCGACGATTTATTTATCTCAGTCCTGTTAGAGCAGGAGAATTGTTTCTTGGTTTCTAACATGCAGTAGTGGTGCCAGTAACCCAGCAAAGTCACAGGCTCCTGTCAGCCTTTTAAAAAGTTTTCCTGCTGATGCTGTTCTTTTCACCAGTAGCTAGATGAAAGCTGAGACCAGGATTTAAATCCAGTACTCTGCCAGCCATACTAAGTGAAAGCCCAGGAGTCCCAACTACAGAAGCAAGCAGTACTGTCTAGAAATTAGACACGCTAAGACTACTTGTTGACATACACACCAACTTCAGGAATCTCAGTTTATTTCTTTGCTCTCCCTCTCCCCTATACGTATATAACTACCAGTATTAACCACAGTTCACTAGGCTATGTTTGGTGTAATAATGCAAACTATTTTCAATCTCAGCCTAGTTAAAAAGGCAAATGGTATCTCAAGGAGCAAGCTGACCCCATTATCAGACCCTTAGGGAGTTAAGACAGCAGCCAGCAGTGGAGCCAGCCAAAATGCCTGAGCTGAGGCCAGCTAAGCAGCCAGCCAGGCAAATCCAAAGCTGCTGGAAAAATACATTCTGGAGCACAGAGTCTGGGACCCTGAGCTACTACGCACACCCTGCTTTAGTGAATGTGGGTGTTGGCTTCAATATAGCAGCATGGAAGAGAGGGTGAACAGGGAAAGCAAGTTAGACTGGAGTTACATAAGAGGCCTATTGACTTTTTAATGACTTTGTTACTTGGAAGTAGCAGGTATGTTTACTAGAACATGATCTCCTATTTTACAGTAAAAGATTTTTACAAGGAAAGGACATGTAAAAAGGGATCTTAGAATACACCCTTACAGAAGTATAGAGGGATAGAATAGGTAGCACAAGTGTTATGTACCTATCTACTTAAAGTCTTTACAAGCTTTAGAAAGTGTATTTTTCAGTCCCTGTGGAGCATAATTGCTCTTTAAAGCCAATGGACAGAAGGACTTAAGAAAAACATGGCCTTCACCACCCAAAGCAGGAGAAAGCAAGAAGATTTATTAGGATATTTAACTGTTATTCAGTCACTTCCAGATTTTTATTGTAATAATAAAGTTATTTATGAATTTCAAAACACAATGTAGATGACAGGACAAGATAATCCAGAGACACAGAACCTGTTCTCCCACTGATTATGGGACTGAACTCTATTTTGAGTGACTTCTGCTGGTGAGATCACTGGTTTAAGCTTAGTCAAATAACAGGACAGCATCATGCCACATTTCCACATGCATGACGAGTGTGGAAGAGCATGTCAGTCTCAAACATCAAAAGTTGTTATCTAACCACGTTCAGTATCACTGGATTAATCACTTATGTTGTTATACTGAAGGGCTGACCTGTTCTCAAGAAGATAAGACTACCTAATGCATAAAGCCTGGCAATGTCTAAGCAATTACTGATGGAATCAAAAAGTTACAATCCTAGATCACAGTAAAGCTATTTATAAAAATCTATTCTGTTTTTACCTCTTCCATCAGGCCTCAGCTCACCATAGGAAAGCAGTATTTCCATGGGATGCTGAAGGTCTTGAAAAAACTTTGTTCCAAGTTATCTCTGCTCCCTTTGCTGGGGAAGCATTTTACTGGAACCCTAAGTAAGAGAAAAAACCCCCTATGCCCACAGCAGCTACAAAATGAGAATGCAAGAAGAATCTTGGGGAACTGAAAAGTAGACAGAAATATCTGATAGAGCTTGGGATCAAAACATGGTATTAAGTCCATGGCCACTTTTAAGAGTATACAGCTTTTCACTCTTATGCCATCTGAAGCTCCAGGCATAACACCTGACAAAGAATTCATACTGAGTTTTGGACCCAGCTCCCCTTCTGAGGGAAGAGAAGACCATTAAGACACAAGACAGCAGGCCTGCAAGCAAAAAGAAAATAGAGTGTGATAGAAGCCTACAGCAGAAGGGAAGAAACAGTGCTTTGAAATTTTTTCAAAGGACTGCCAGCACTTGCAGTGCTTCAGGTTGGAGTGAATTAGTATAGGACAGGTGAAGTAGGCTGTCACACCCTTGGCAAAAGTTTGCCAAAACCATCACAGACTTATATAACATTATTAATATCTTCATTACAAATGAAGATTAACAATAATCAACATAAGAGCAGCACAGAGAGCAATCTGGTGTTGCTAAGCCTAAGAAGGGCTATAAACAGCCATGACCCTAAACAAAAATGGGCAATGGGGCTCCAGGGATTTAGACAACTCAGTTTCCCTTCAGAACACAGGCAAAAAAATTTTACTCAGTAACACAGATGCAATGTGTTTGTCCTGAGATGGCCATCACTCCTGCTTACTATCCAGTGATAAAAGACCCACAATTTTCAGCCCTTATGTCATTTTATTCTTTACAGTAGAAGTCAGGAAACCTCACTGAGCCAGGGCCTCCTCGTGCTTCTCTGTAGAAAAATAGAAGGACATTTTTAAGAAGCTTGTCAACAAAGTTTGTTTCTGTTAGGAGTCCCAGGTAACTGTAAATCAAATACATAAGATAGAGTATATTTCTGTGTAAAGGAAGAAATGTAACAGAAAACTTTCCTGCTGTCAGAAATGCTCTTTTTAATCATTAGTACTTTGGCAAGAAAACATATGTGAACATACACACAAGTTTACCATTTCTCTGAGAATCTGATCTCTTGTACTTTAGACCAAATAAAAAACAAAGAGCAGGCCAAATTCTGATGAGAATCTCCAGCAAAGTTAAGTTGATCTGTAGTGTTGAAAGACCATAGCTGTTTAAAACAAGTAATTTACAAGGCAGTGAAATAAACTTTGGGTAAACATAGGCAACTGTTGCTTTGGCATAGACAAGACTAACATGGTTTAGAAACATTACTGCTGTTTTCTGCTCACAAGACCAAGGAGAAAAGACCACCATCCAGAAGACACTAAGACTTCTGACAGGAGAATGATAGATCTGTCAGAACAGAGTAACAGCAGCCTGAAATGAACAGGAAGGTAAGAGGCAACTGCAGAGATGGTCTTTTGTTAACAAAAAGTCATTGAGACCCACTATCATTGGAGACTGAATATTGCTGCTTTAGCCAGGGGATAAAGCATTTAAACCAGAAAGAAAACATGGGGATGTTTCATCTGGCACCTAGTGAAGTACCACATAGGGCTGCAAGCCATACAAACCTGGAAAAGCATCTAGGAACGCAGCAATCCCGTCAGGGAGTACATCACTGATTTATGCACATTTACAGTATTTAGCACACAGAATGCTCTAGCATTGTTTGCAGATTTTTACTACTAAAAAGGCAGAAATTGGAGATCAGTCTGATACCCTATGTTCCTCGTTTATGGTAAATTCAAAAGCGGAAGAATCTCCATAGAGATACAGAACAAACTGGAACAATGGAGGCATAATCACAAATTTCCTTCTGCTGAAGTGATAACCTCTGACCAAAAAGAGCAGAGATCCAGGAGCAATAACTCCTAATCCTTTGCTGAAACATTTCCCATTATTTCATTCACTAAAGCCTTGAAAATGACTTCACAGTGGCCCTCCAGGCCTATATGGGAGGTTTCAGTGTTCAAGGAGCACCCACTTTCAGCTGAGAACTTCCAGTAAGAGAAGATACTTGTTTGGCATTGAATATGTATGCTTTTCATAGCATCTCCACTAGGCTGTCCATTTCAATGTGTCTGAGAAGCAAGGCAGAGTGCTGGTTTTTCACTTAAATGTTAATTATGATGAAAAATCAAAACAGAAAACGTTTCAAAATATAGGGGACATTCACTTACATGGAAAATGTTGTTAATTTTTGCAATATTTGCTTTGATAAAATTATACATTTAAACTAAGACGACAAGAAAGAAGAGTAAAGCTGTTTGTTCAAGTTTACATCTTCCTCATGGAATGCCAGATGTCACAGATGATTACTGCTTGTCTCTTATCTTTTTCATTTGGGGGTTATTACTAGCAACAGGCAGTTAAATCAAGACCTGGATAAGTGTTGTTCTAACTTTAAAAGCAACCAAAAATACATTCAAACAAATGTAGTTCACCTATATAATACTGCAAGGAATAAAACACAAGAGATTTGCCAAGTGGCATGCTGAGTCAAGCAGGCGTCAAAGGCATTTATTAGTATAATTTTACATGCTGATAATAACTTCAGAGCCACTCTGTAACAAATTTTAGGTCAAAGACAATCAGCTTGTATTTGTTGATACTATTTGCAATGGAGAATAAACATAAGGTATTTACTTTTATAAACATGTAATCTGTGTACTTAACCATAAACCAGCCCTTTTACTTATTTCATTTTTTCTCACTGTGGCTGACCAAAAATTGAACAGCAACTTTATTATACGTCAATATTTCAGTCAATGGAAATGGACACATTTCTGCCTCCACATAAATTTTCAAATTTATATCTAAATCAAACCATACATAAACAGGTCTGGAACAAACAAAACCTCCAATTTTTTCATGAAGAGGCAAGTAATGCATTTTCTAACCAGCTGTATATTTTATTAAAGTTGGGACTCCAACACTAGAACTAGAATGAGCAGACAGATCATTTTAAAAGTGCTATAGCAGACACATGAATTTATGCTAAACACACATTTAAGTAAAAAGGGATCAGTTACTGAATCAGGGCCACAGAAAAGTGACCATAAATTTCTTCTAAAAAGAACTCCAAAGCATCTCTGCCTACACTGGATTTTACTACCAAATCATGTACAGTTGTGTATGACATGAGTCAATATGAAAACACCGGTGTAAAAGCAGATAAAAAGAGCTATTTATTATATAGTGTTTCAGCTTGTTTTCCATTGATCCTAGCAGTCGCTAAGTTTGTCAGAAAAGGAAACAGATCCTCCAACATTTCTGCCAAATAGTCAAATGCTACCTATGAGCAGTCCTATGAGCAGTAGTAGAATACCCCCAGTTCTACCTTCCTTTATAGGGTTTTTTTCCACATTTCCATGTACACTTAATTACCCTGCTTCAACAAAACCAAATAAAAATATATATATTGGAAGATTCCGCTCCCTTGCAAGGAAGCTGAAACTGTACGTTGAACCGTCAGGATAGCTTTGGATGTTCATCTGGCTCAACTGCACATAGACTGCACATCTGTCCAGCTGTACAAAGCAACCATGGAAAACTAAAGATACGCCCGAACACGTACACTAGCAATGAATGGGCCCTGAAGGATTTGATGAATGAAAAATACTCAGTATTGTGAACTTACATTTGATTTCCACTGTTTAGGGAATAAGGCTGACCTTTCGGTTACCATGCAACCTAGGAAAACGGGAACTGAGAAACTGTGTGTCACCCTAGCAAAGGGCTTGAGTCAGCTATTGCTCAGCATCTTATGGACCATCTGCCGTCTGGATACATGTCCCAATTTAAAACTGGTCCCCTGCCAAGGAAATATAATGAAGTCTGAACTATTTATTCCTGAAAATAGGATTAAGGAACTTTAAAAGAAAGGAAACATTGTATCATCTTGATACACCACTACAAAAACCAGCTAAACCCCAGGAAATAATACTTAGACTAACAGAGACAAACGAACCGTAAGTACAAAGGGCCTACAGAGAATCAGATTCTTACATCGGTTTCTCCAAGGGACAAACTCCCATCAAAATTCAAGAATCAGAGCCTGATGTAAAATGAGAAATGTCAATTGAGCTTTATAAACCCATCAAGATGAAAAACTGAGGGATTTCATCATTCACAAAAACTAGTTATTTTATATGCAACAAAACAATCCAGACAGAAAACACGTTCCAAAATTCTGCGAACTATCACGTGTTGTGCTGTCTCTCTTTTTCCTTATGAAGGCAAAAAGACAACTTGTGCATTTGCACAAAGGTGACTTTATGAAGCTTCCCTAAATTTTATCTCTATATACACACTGCACTTACAAATGGAGCTGCTAGGAGCAGTACTAGATACCCTCCGTGCTATACACTCAGCCCAGAAAGCTGATAATAAAATTATCCCTTTAGCTGAGGGGTCTGTTGCCAAGACTTCATTTTTTAGAAGCAGCTGAACACCTACGGGAGCTCCTATTACCTGCAAAGACACAGAAGTTCTGGAGAGAGCACAGAGCAATCGACAATGTTGAAAAGGCACAGAGGACAGAGAGTGACTACTGCTGAGGGAACTGACTGTCCTTTTCATAACAAAAGGAAACCCTGTTAAGTGTAATTTAGGCAGAACCTAGAATTCTTATCAACATTTATCAATTTCTCTGAGATTTCATGCTCAGAGTAAACACTGTGTTCTTCCTAACAAGAAGTGGTTACCTGTCTTGGGCTTTGATATTAAGACAGCGGTCACTTGCCTTACACATTACTTCAGGCTTTGCAACTGATTTGCACTGCCTTAAGGCTACTCCTGCTAAATATATCTCTCCTTTTGCAGGCCTCTGAGACTTTACCACAAAATAGGGGAGGTTGCTGAAACTAGATGGCAAATTTATAAGACTGAACTTCTACAACTCTTAAAAATAACAGCAAAGTTAAGTTCAAACATTGATCTCTAATATAATGATAGTTACAATGGGTGAAACACCACAGTTCAGTTCAGCGAGGATACATTGGCCTAATCCTGATTTGACAAAAGAGTTTTCTGTCCTTCAAAACTAACTAACATTAATTACATTGATATGAGACATGTGACAATTCTAAAGCACTGACAAAAGCTGTACAGCCTATCATGGATGACAGCTGTTGTGCTGTACCTAACTGCCAAAGCTAAGAGAGATGTCACAAAAATGGCAAAAAATGGAGAACTGCTTAGAAAGTGAGCTTTAGTATCAAAAGAAAGATCTTCAGGTTTTTTATTCTTTAATGAGCAAACTAAATTTAAACCTTTGGCTGCAAAGGCCCTTATGACTTTTTCCCGAACCAGTTTCTACACTCCCAGTATCAGGTTTATATTTATAAAGGTAAAATGTAAAGGTAAATAGGCTGAAATAAAGGTACCTATGGGGAAGGGAGATAAGAGGAGAAAAAGAAAGTTCTATTGAAATAAATACTAAAACAGAAGAGAAAGTTATCACTGACAAGTGATGTATAACGCATGCTTCACCTACAAAGCTATACACGGCGTGTGTATCATGGAAAATCTGAACCCTGTTTAAGGCTGTAGTTTGAAGTCTGTGCTGCATTTACACAAAGAAGCCAACAGAACAATTATTTTTTGTTATCTATCCTCGCAGACGTGAGCTTATTGATGTCCCATACAACACAACTGTTATTTAACACTCAGTGTGACAAACATCCCAGAACAAAGAAAGAATAAAGCCTGCAAGAGTTTCCAGTAGATCTCTAATATGAAGCATGATTTGTCAGAATCATAAAGGATTTTTGCCTTCCAGTCTGATTTATTTCAAACAATCCATGAAAGATCTGAGAAGGGATTTTCTGCCAAAAGATATATCTCACAGGTGTTTTTTCTGCCCCCAACTCATATGATTACTCCCGCTTCCCTCCCTCTCATTTCCCTGAAGAAATTCCCACACTCCTCCTGGAAGAAGAAAAGGCATTTTTTCCCTGTTAAAAATCTGTAAAGGAAAAAAGGGAAGGGAAACCTGAATGCTGTGTAAGTAAAAATACTCATTCTGCTGTTCTCAAAGAGAGAAGTTGGCTTGACAAACTAGATTGCTGTTCAAGCATCATAATAAAGATGGGACCACTTAGTTTTGCTCTCAATTGTACCTTAGCTTTCCCTTTCAGTCTGACTAAGTATTCCTGACTCATTGCTAGTTTGGGTTACCACTATACTAGCAAAACACCTCAAAACCATTAATGAATTCATTTTCCTTGTAGCTGATGGGCAACAAAGACACAGAGCGTTAGGACCCTTGTCTGAAACAGTGTGGGAGCACTAGGCACAAAGGACTCGATCCTCTGTTCTACAGTGAAATTACCATTGAGTATATTTCTCTGTCTCATATCCATGTTTTCACCTTCCTGCTTTCATCCACCCATCCTGGCACTTTTTTCTATCCAGTAAACACCACCCATTCTCCTCCTATAACTATCTTAACTGACATTTCTATTACAATCCACTGAAATGTTACACTCCATAGAAAGAAGCATTGCTAACCAGTTGCTCTGTCTACTCTGCGCCACCCAGGCTGCTGAAAAAGAAGAGATTATGTCACCTTCCATCCCCACAAGGGAGTGTTCTGACAGCACATAAAAAAATGTCACCATGACTTCTAGCCAGCCCAGCTTCACAGTTGGCACTATCCCACACACAACGGACACACAAAATTGTGCGGCAGTGACCAGAAAAGAATTTGTATACTCTTACTCAAAACTACTCAGTTCCATAGGCTTCACATTAAAATATAATCCCCAGCAGCACTTCATGGCTTGGCCTGTGCAGCATGGCAACCCTGTTCCTTCAGAAAGAGGCGGCAAGAAATATAAGTGGATAGGCCTATGACCTTCCTGTTAACATTGTGGTTTTGCACAAATATATTCATCAAAGTAATTTACCCATATTTCTTTTCCCTTTGCTTTGACCTGTACAAACTTCTAGCAACTTCTTTTATTATTATTATACACATCATCTGTGATGTATAAATTCATATTCAATATTACGTTTTTCATTACTACCTAATGGTTTCCTTTGGGAAGCAGAGTTTTCAGTAGCCTTTATCTTTTCATAATCATGTCCATTTCTTAGATTATCAGCCAGTTTAAAAGCAAAACTGTCTTTAATGAGAAATTATTCAGTTATATCGCTTCATTTTTCCAACTGTTCCATCCACAATTTAGTTGTATTACATAGATCTGTAACAATATGATCAAGTGGTCCCAATCTAGCACTTGCCCCCATAAGAGAAGAACATACTTCTCAGGTAGAATTCTTTCTGAATGATATGGAAATGAATGATAGGATGGCAACAGTGTTTACATTCATACATAATTATACAGCCATGCAATACAATGCAACGCATATGTATATACATCACATCATTAACAATAACATTGCTGTATTGCCTTTTCAAAGACACTTCTGATTAATGGCTTAGATTTTACAGTTTCTTTTCACACAATGGATATATTTAAGAATTATTTTTGCGCTGGCATGTATATATTATATGGGAAATAATTAGATTTAGATTAATGGCTAATAGTTATAAGTTAATTAAAAAATGGATTTTAAAGTGTTTTCAACATATTGCAACTCCATCAGAATTCTCTTCCTATTTTTTGTGTAGTGAAAGCAATCAGTGCCAAAAAAGTAACCCAACACAAAAAACCAGATGCAATTCCAAGATAGCCCATTGTCCTCAGCTAGGAAAACATCACTCAAGACATTAAAATGCTACTTGTAATAAAAAAGCTTTCATTTTTAGCAGCTGCTTCACTTCAAAAGCAGTTTGACTTGCACATGAATGTGTAAAATGGTGAAAGACTTTAGGAGAATCTCCAATACTAATTGTCAACTTTTCAGCAATTCAGATGAATTTCAGCATTTGATACCCTCAAACAGGAGAACAGGATCTTAGCCAGAAGCCTCTAAATAGTACAAACATTTGTGGACTTTTACAAGGCAGGTAAAGACCTAAATTATGTTGCTAATTAATTTTATATTTCCTTTGGCTACCCAAAGAAACCTGGAGCTGTTCAGCATTCATTGAATGATGGGGTTTTGCCAAGTATTCAGGTATGCTATTAACAGAACAAGCCAAAAGAACTGAGATCATGCTTTCTATAATACCTACAGGGAAAAAAGTCAAATTCAAAGCAAGTACATGCAAAGCAAATGCAGATATACATGAGGCACAAAGAGAGAAAGGAGTACCAAAGCACCTGAGACATTTAAAAACATGTAAAAAACTTAAAGCTAGTGTTAGTCCAGAACTCAGACAACAAAAATAAGACTATAGTCCAATGGCAGCAAGTACCAGCCTACTCCAAAGAAAAATATTTAAAAGAAATTGAGGAGAAAATGCTAACCTAATCCACTTGCAAAAGACATAAGATGTTGTTTGTGCTATGCACACACTGTCCAAATAGGTTACATAAGATTTAACTGACTTCTGTAATTGAGCATGGCACAATAAACCAAACTTTCCTACATACCTATGCCGTGTAGGTGTGATGCCCTGCAGAGAAACAGACAGATGCAGTGAGTACAGGCAGGACATTAAATAGAATATTTTTACCTTCAAAGCTGCTTCTCTGTCTCCTTTTAACCTGCACAGTCTTTTTTGTTTTCCTTAAAAAGATCTTGTAATTCAATTGAAGAACATCTGTGTTCATATAAACTTTAAAAGATACTTAAACCCTGATTACCATACACAAGTATTCGCTTTCCTCTTCACTGATCAGCATAAAACAGCAGTATCTCTTACTTGATTCTCAGGACACAAATGAAAGCCAGCACTGTTTTCTTCTTAGCCAGTGAACAAGTTAATCTGTTCAGTTGATATTAAATGGATATCATTTATTAACTACAGTATGAGTTATCAAATATCAAACTACTTCTTTCCCCCCACAAAGACTTAAATCACCAGTCTTCTCATTTGTTTATACAGCTTTTTTCATCATACTAAAAAACTATACAGCTAACATATGCATTTCAGTGCATAGCTGTTTGTGGAGAGCAGTAAAGGGTGTATCTGTACTGCTGTCATGTAATGAGATTACAGAAACTTACCTAAGTGCACTGACATCTGCAAGTTTTTTTTCCTACGTCTTTTGTTTCAGGCTTTGAACCTAGAAATTTCCTATTCTGAATAGTATCAGAAGGCTTCAGTTACACTTAAAAAAACCCAAACCAAACCAACAAAACCCAAACAACAACAAAAAAAAAACCACAAAAGCAAAAAAAAAAACCCCAACAACACATTTTTATGCTGTGTCTTTTAGTTTGACTCTAACAGGTTCCTGTTTATGTTACTTCATTTTAATCTATACTTTCTACTCAAACTAAATTTAAACTTACAGAATGTCACTCAAGTTTGTCATCAGGATGGCCCAGATCTATTTGCCTCTCACTTTAGATAAAGAATGTTTACAATCCAAATACATCACGGATGCATAGCCAACTATAAAGTTTTATCTGTTAACTTCTGATGACACGCATACTGGCATAAGGATTTGCTGGGCCGTGCTTTTTTAAGGTTACTTAAATGAAGCAAGCACTGCTTAGAAGTGGAATCAGATGTTGTTATTTAGCCAAGAACCATTACATCTGAGGTTATTCAAAATAGCAGATCTTTCTTTACAGCTTCAGCTTTTCTGTCAGAAATCTGATCAAGAATTACAGTCAAGTTATCCTCTAGTCAAAGCAGACGTACTCATTCTCTTCACCTCTGTTTCCTATGATCCCCTGTTAAGTCAAAAAGCCATGCCTTGACAGTATTAGAGACACACAGCTACCTAAGAATCTACTATGGGGATCTATTGCTTATAAATGCATATCCTTACTAAAGAGATTTCCATTTTTTCAATCCTAAATCACTCCCAAAATGATTCTCAGAGTCAATACTCTCTTCTCATGTCATCATTGATCATGACAAATTTGGCATCAGCTCATTACCACACTCTATAGAACATCCCTATCAGGACTGCAGCAGGACTAGCACAGGGATTTGCACAGAAAAGTGCTAAAACTGAGCTTTTGCTTTGTTCAGCAACCAAGGAAATCCTTACAGATGCAGGTATATGGTAGCAAATTTGTTCACAGTTCAGCAACCAGTTCTCCTTACTGTGCTGGGAAGTAGATTAAGATATAGCAAATCCATCTCACCACTTAATTATTTTTAAAAAGGGTCAAAGTTTTAAGTTGCATTCTTTAAGGCTATATTTAACAATTTATTCCAACCACTGTTGCAGCATATTTTCATACATACCTCTGCTATTTTCTTCAAAGGAAAAGGGAAAAAAAGACCCCAAACACCTTGCTCCAACCTACTTTTCAATTTTTTAATTTCAAAGGTTTTGGCCTCTTTAATGTAAGCAGTTCAAGAACTAGCATCTTATCCAGCCAAACATTTTGAGTCACCGTTTTAAAACTAGACTGATCATATATTGTTGATATTGTCTTTAACTGGTATAATTCCATCCAACTGAAAGAACTTAATTCCTGGTTAGGGAAAGTGCAGCTTCAACTATCTTCATGTTCAAGTTTTACAAACTAAAAAAATCTCTCAATTGCTAAGAAACTGGATGCAGGAATAAGGTTCCATATGTCTCTGTTATATCCTGCATACTCTGCCTCTGTTGAAACCTTACGTGTAGCAGTTCCAGACTTTAAATGAGAGGGCCAATGTTAACAAGATGCAATCCAACTACACATGTTCAGAGACATGAATAACCATCTGAGACAAATGGCCTTGAAATTACATGCTTACGGGAAAATGTTAAGTTGTATATTAAAACATACAAAATCCTGCTTTATGGTCCCTGAAGAAATGGGTATAAATGTGCAAGTGCACAGAACATTTGCATCATTCTGCCCATGATCTGTTAGACTGCAACACAAGTCTGGGCTTGAGGCAACTGTGTTCCCATGCCAAAATTGTATGGAATGCACAAAAAGGTCAAGACTAGGAATTTATGTGCTTCGCAGTTATTTAGAAATTACGGGAAAGAGAACTTGGCTACTCCTGGCATTGCACAGGTGTAGTTAACTGAGAGCATTCTGTGGGTCAGACTTTTTCAATCAAAATTCCACTTTATCAGAAGCAACGGTCCTCTGTGTGTGTGATTATTAGAACTGAGAAGATAGCTTAATCTGGGGGGAGAAGCTAAGGGATCACCTTCATAATTCTTTGCACCATATTTCCATCAGTAAAGTCTAGGCTTTATGTTAGAGGACCACTATCTGAACAGAAAATAATTATGATAAAATATTTAGCCTATGTATGTGGAAAAATAGTACTCTAAGTTTTCATTTGGTTATGCTCTTCAGTGGAACAAACCCACTCAAAAATCATCATCACAGGAAGTGTCATTTGAACTCTCAAATGTATAATGAGTAAAATGTTCAGAAGCTAAATGGAGGAGCTCACTGGCCTTTCTATCCATAAGCAAACCTGAACTCCCAAACTTTTGATGTTATTATCATTATTATTGTAAATGGATAGCATCCTCTAATTGTAGCAGTGTATCTGGAAACAATTCAACAATTAAAATGGCTGTGTGACTGAATGAAAACTCATGGACCTAATGGCGTAGGAATTATCAAGTGAATGCTGAGACCGTACTCAGTGTAAGAGAAGCAGGCTCAGCACAGCTGCTTAAATTTGTTTAAACAGATGAGATGTTGCAGCACTTTTAAAATGCTGAGGCTGCCAGACCAACAGAAGTCAGTTGAAAACACTGTTGTTCTAGACAAGGGGGATTCATCTTACCCGAGATTCAAACGAACGTGAAGAGCTATGGCCTCTACTACTAATGAGGTGTTACCAGTAGAAGACAATATAACACCTGGCCAAAGCACATTAGCACAAACTTGTATGCTAAGGTACTGCACAGGGACTACATAGCAAAGATTCACACATCGTAACAGAAGCTATCCTATAAATATAAGATTTGTCCAAAAAGGGACAGGAAGACAAGAATGGAGATGGCACAAGAAGCAAAACAGATGACAGATGGAATGAAGGAAATGTGAGAACATACGGTAGGCAAAAGAAAAGGAAAAATGAGAAGAAACAATCTAGACAGTTCTCAGAGATAAGCATTAGGCTGACTCTGAATAGCTGTCAACTACATGGGACCATCAATTCTTTTGTGCTCTCAATACTGTATCTCTGAAAAACACTACTCCACATTCTTACTGTTTCTTGGGAATTAAACACTGTAACAAAAGCTATAGCATTCAAATTAAGGAATGATTTTTTCCTTTTGAACAAAATAAATGCCTAAGAAATCCTTCAGGATTAGTGGCAGCTCATGAAAAGAGTGTCCCAACAACAGCTTTCCAAAGCAACACATTTAGCTTTGTTTGCGGGCAAAGAAGTAATCTTTCCACAATACAGTGTGCTACTCAAGTAGTAATCTGTCAATGCATGGAAAGTTAAGAGTGTCTGGACTGCACAGTGGTGGGTAATGCAATACAGATGATTTCACCTTTAGGTCTCCAGTTCAAAAAAATTCAGCCCAAAAAGTGTCATCACCTGATAGTTTTTACTACTTCTATTTACAGTACAAAATTTCCCAGAGGGCCAAACTGAGATCAAGACTTTCTCTCTACTCCATCCCTCCTTGTGCTAGGCATTGTGTCTATACTAAGGAACAGATCTTCTCTACAGACCCCATATTGTAAACAGACTACAAATACGAAAGAAAAAAGCATAGGAGACTGAAGTGCGCTGTCAAAATTCAGTGAGTCAGACATAAAAGTGATTCTGACTCCCAAGCTGATGACCTTCTTACTTGTGCTTTTTGTGTGTTATAGCATAGCTCCTCTCCCCACCCCCCGAAGGCAAAATGCAGATGTGTACAGCAAGATCCAAGCTCAAGGATGCATCGACCTTACTAGATGTGTGCATATTTTTCTTTTAGCCCATGTGGAACAGGGCTGATCCCTCCCAGGAGTGCTGGGATGCAGCAGAGATGACATCCAACAACCTGGACTGAGCTACCACTCTGAGTGTCTGGGATTCTTAGGCGAACGTTTAAAAAACCCACAAAGCTCATTTTTTACCTAGACAAAGCATCCATATCCAAGATACAACAACCTGAGAAGGAAGTCTTTCTTAACAATTTGATTTAAAGGAGCAGGAATCCATGCTCCCACTCTGCTACCCGAACAACAGAACCACCTTTGATTAGAATTACACAAAACATCAGTAAAGAAGCTTTTGCATGAATTCTCTTCTAACTCTAAAGGTGGCCTTTCCAGGTCAAGCTGGCAAGGCAGGCAGGAATCCTGCTGAAGCTTTGATCATAGCATCCACCAAGCACTTCTCATGGATGCCAAACTCATTTGCTCTACACAATTACACTCTTTTCTCAGTAAAATAATAATTTTTAAAGTGTTAGAAAAAAAATTAAAGCTTCAAAAATGAGGGAGCCCATCCAGAATAAAACATCAACAGCGTCAAAGATCTCTGGGTTATCTCTCCATCTATCTATCTGTATCTATATCTATCTCATCATATTAAATTGCCATATAATCAACTGCCTCATCTCACTATTCTGCAATAAGAAACAATAATTCTCTCACTACAATTCCATTTCCACTGTAAATCATTTCAATTCTGACATCTTCACTGGGGACTAAACAACATGTGACCTTATCTAACTTAAATGTGGTATTAATTTTAACAAGAAAAAAGTGGTTTATGAAATTCAGGAGCATAGGGTAACTGGGGGGATATGGGTCTGCCTCAGGGGGCAGCATATGGATTTAATTTTCCCTACATTTTTCACCAAATTCTAAGAACTACAGTAATGTTTTGCTATAGGGTGGCACAAAACCATAACTCCGGATCTTGCCTAGAAGAATCAGGGGTCTGAATGCTGCACTGGGCAAGAGAAATTCCAAACAGTTGACAACAATTGCAAAACCTTACATAGACTTGATTTCTTTCTAAGTATTTTCACGTAACTTGCAGAACCTTTAAAAAAATAATTAAAAAAAATAGGAGAAGATGCTCCTATTATGAAATACAGATAAAGCCCAATTCTGCTTCAAGTTACACTGTTGAAGTGTGGAATGAAATTCAAGAAATTAAGCTGCTATGACCATAAGTCTAAAAATTGATCGTTTATGATAACTTTGAGATAATTTGTCAAAAAACTTTCTGATTCTTCAACAGGAACTTTCTGAACTTTAACAGGAAGCAACCCACCCTCCATCCTAAAGTTATTTCTATCTTTCTATACACACATTTTTCTCTCTTGTATTGTTTTTTTCTCCTAAACATTTTCATGCCACTTAGCAGGGACTGTTATGGGTATGCATACCCATACCTTCCAAAACAGGGGAATCTGGACTCGAATTAGCAGCAACACATATAGTAAGGACAAGCTGGACACGTGAGCGCGCACACACACACACACACACTCTGCTACATATTCTATAGGTACGTTAATCAGAAATACCTCATTTATTCCATTGCTTTTACTTGTGCTATTGGGAAAAAAATCTTCATTGTCTCATTTTAGGAAGTTTTCAAGTAAGCTGTCTAAAAAGTACTTATTTCTGTTCGTCTTAACACATTACATATTAATTTTATTGCATGTCCCCTAACTCTTGCATTGTGGAAAAAAAACCTAGGGAAAAATCATTTCCTGCTTGCCTGTAACACACTCTTGTAGCGTGAGGCTACTCCAGCTCTCCTCAATTCTGAATGTCTCATGACTCTTAGCCTTTTTAAAGATTTTCTAGTTCTGCTACATCCCAAGTCAGAGGAAACTAGAATCTGGTAAAGATACAAGTATACCTGGGATGTACATTGTAGACTGTGTTGCTTTCATGCTTTGTTCCAATTCTTTTCACTACAATTCTGAACATGCCATTTGTGGTTTTGATGACTAGACCGCTAAGCACTAAACCAATATTTTCATAGACTTTACTGTATCTACATAATGGCATTTTTTTTTTCATTTGCATTAAATTTATCAACACTGATGAAAACAAAAGGTGAATTTCACTTAGCAAGCAATACAAGTTAAATGTGGCTATTTCTGCTGTTTGACTGAAGTGCTTTATGATATGCATCAGTCTGGGATTTAACAGAATGACCCTAACTTGCATCATAAGTGGGATGTTCACAGAAAGCTTATAGTGAAGTCAGTCTACCTGCAGTGGGCAAGATACAGCCAAAGAGCCCAAATTCACACTACTGTTACTTCACTGATGGCAGTGAGGTGTATCACAGACAGATTTGGCTTAAAACATGCATCAAGCAGGACAGTAAATTCTTCTAGAGGAAGTTGTGGTGCCAGGTATACAAACCAAAAGTAGGTTCTTCCTTCATACTTACAATGGAAGACACAAGATAACACAGTGATATAGGACAGGTGACCAGAAGCAAATAGACTGAGACCATCCGATTAGCACAACAGATGGTCATTTAAACCATCATCAAGTTTGTGGGAATGAGAGAAAGAACTTTAAAATAACAAGGTTTGGACTGCAGGTCTTTTCATATACTTCCTTCTGTACATCAGGTGCAACACCTAAGAAAGCCTGACTATAAGACTTCAAAACCGTAGCCAGTGTGTGCAAAATAAATAAATAAATAAATTTAAAAACATCACTAGATAAATTCATCGGCAACTGTAAGATGAGACCTCTGAGTAAAAAGGTGTTTTAAAAATAAGTGGTTATAACCATATTTACTAAATCTGGGTAGAAACGGGGTAGTTAGCATTCTACCTTCCTGCGAAGAAGGCTGCATGTCATTTTGCAGCCAGTTTCATCAACTGCCATAGAAGCAGCTGTGACCACTTCCATCAGGGAGCTGAACTGTCTCCAAGAGCATGGTTTTCTACTGGTCAGAAAAATCCTGACACCTGGAGCACTTCACCTTCCACAAAAAACCCTGTGCCATGTCAAAGCCAAGACAAGCACCTTCTCCTACTGAAAGCAGACACATCTCTCCTTCAGTTCATGATGTATCAAAAACTCAGCTTGAAACAATACTGAACATAGCAACACAAAGGCTTATAGAAGGAAGGACTCCTTACGTATCATCTCTCCCCTGTGCCCACCAAACAAAACCCCAAACAAGTGCAGGAAAGGCATCCTGCTGGACTATTAAAGAGCTCGGAGCCAACAGTCAACACATTAGGTAACCTCATTATCCACTGCCTAGTGCCAAAGGCAAAACAGGTGCAAGGATACCAAAGCAAGAGGAAAGCACAGCCTGTTAATAGAGATCTGCAATTTTAAGGGCATTAAAATATTTCCAAATGTTCAGAGAAAAGCCTCACACCGGAGCAGACAGTAATTAATGGAAAAGTAGAAGAAAAACCTGAATTGCTGGAAAGATGCCTCATCCTTAAGACACAGCTTGTTTTTCACCTTTTTGGGTTCAGACTATTAACACTAAGACTTAAGGGCCTGAGTTTCATTTTGTTCCCCACAATGAGTAACAGGAAAGAACAGCTGATATCCTTTTTGTGCCACGTTACTAAGTTTATCATTTCAGGGGAACGGAACACTATTGCCTTTTTAAGGCTCAGTAAATAAGATTTTTCAACAGGGGAAGTCACATCACAATTGCCACCCTGCCCCTTCAACTTCCACTAGTCCACCATTTCCAGTTCAGATCTGGAAATAACTGCTATCTGAAATAACCACTAATCAATCAGTAGCAAATTCTGGTGAAGTTAGTGAAATCTCACAGCTGCAGAGTCAAAGTGAGAACCAAACTTTTTTTTTTTTTTTTGAGCAACCACTACAAGAACAGCCTAGAATCCATATCTGGTGTATTGAAATATCTGGGCAAGAAAATAAAGACTAGTAGAATTCCAAAAGTCATGGTTTTACAGCATCACCTTGATTCTCCAACATATTTTCTGAGACATTTAATGTCAGAACTTAGCTGAATTTCGTTTTGTGCATTCCCTCCGTCCCCACACTCAAATTACACAATGCCCTTCCACTTACTACAAGGTACATAAACACTAGCATTGCTCTTAACGAGCAACATTCTTTTGAGACTGAAAGCCTCAAACTGTTATTGGTAACCACTTTCAAGAAAAAGACATCAAGTTCCAGGATCGCCATGTAAAATAGTCTTCTATTTCAGTTTTATATTCAAAATACAACTTCTTTTCAACAAAATTTACTTCCACGGGCCACCTGGCAGATGCTGCAGGACACATTGATGGAATTTCAATTTCAAAGGATACCTGATGTTTGGAGCTTGTAGTATGAAGACCACATATGCTTTTATTTATAAATTTTATTTATTTATTTCAGTGAAGCCATAGGATTTGCAGACTAGACTTCTACTGGGGGAATGCACGTATGTAAAAGGAACATTGTACCACCTGAGAGCCAAAATCTCCTAAGAATTATTTATTAGCACTTTAGATACTTTTTCACATTCAAAACACAATAATGCAGTCTAATTAGTCTTTTACAGCCATGATAAATTGGTTGGCAAGTATACACATACAGAAAGCAAAGGACAGAAGCTGGGGGGGTGGTGGTGGGGGGAGAAGTATAGCTTTAATAGTTCAGACCAAAAGCCTATCTACTGCAGCATCCAGTCTGTACTAACTGATGGACAAGGGAAAAAGAACCAGGAAAGGGACAAGAGAGCAAGTGTGTGAATAATTAACAGTGAACAGCAGAAGTTCTCGGTATAACAGCTGATATTTATACCCGGTACTCTCAGTCTTTCCAGTGCTCGCTTTCCAGTAGATCACAAGCTCCTGAATCATTTCATGAGCACACTGTGGGTTGTGCAGTCCATGTCATCTCTGTGCTCTGACCAACCACCTCACTCTCAGTGAGCACAAAGCAGGATGGACATTTCAGTATCCCTCTCGTTAAAATAATGTGAAAGATGTCTAATCATGCAGACTCCCAGATTAAACTGGGAAGCTCTGGGGCAGGAAACTATTAAATTGCACATTCCCTCTCTTACATGTGCACATATGCCCTTTTTGAGTAGGGCCAGAGCTCTCAAAAAATTCACAGAAAATGGTTTCCCTCTTCTGGCAAAATTCCAGGGAATTTAGTTGCTCATCCCTTTATCATAAATGGACTCATGCTGTGCTTCCTATAATCCAGAGTACAAAAGTCTAACACATTACTTGTTAGCTTTCTTCAAGAGTATGGTTTAAATGGAAAACTCAGAACAATGAAACCTGGTTTCTGACCTCAGCCATTTCACTGTTCGCCATGGTTAGGTTTCTTGGGATTGTTTGCTGACATAATTTAGAAACACATTTTGTACATTCTTTCCTTGCCTGTGAAAAACATGAAAAAAAAGATTTTGGAATTTTCATTACCTACTTACTTAAATTCAGTGGTGGAAAAGGCTGTGCTAGCACAAAGTGAGTACCTCTTGGTTACATACAATTCAGCTGTGCTGGGGGCTCTTACACAGCCATTTGTGAAAAACTTTTACCTTGGAAGGAAATACTCTTTGAGCTTCTGATTCTCAACTGCAGATCTCCTCATGGAACTATTTCCAGCAGGTAGGTCTGCTATTTAATAGGCAAGCAACACAATTTAATTTACCACTTAACAAGAACAAAAAGTTTCCTACACTTTTTCCACCCTTCCACCATCAGTCTGGTCTGGCACAAACCTGTGTCATTATTTCCACAGAGTCATGTAGACTGTTTTATTGAAAAAAACTTTCCAGAAGTTTTTGTTGAAACATCACTTTGAAGAATGTCTATGTACAACTCAGAAATGCCACATTTACTTTTTTCAGCTGTCACTGTATTTCCCCCAGCTTTTAAGAACTCATGAACATTCTTCAAATTAAAGCTCTTTGCACCTGACCTGGTCAATCCAGAAAAGGGCCCACTACAGAGTCTCAAGAAGCATCTCAAGCAAATTCTATGTTTCCAGTGATGTTAACCTTTATTTCAGTGCGTTTCAAAACAGCTCCTTCAGCAGCCATAAAATCATGAAATAAAAATAATAAAAATAAACCAAGGTAAAAAACCAGCACTGCTTTTGACTGAAGAAAGAAGAATAATCTCTGTGTATCAAGCTTTCTCACATGGATTAAGTGCAAGAAATCAACAACTCCTATTACCCCTGATGCACAAAGGGTGGAGAGATGGCAATGGATTAAATGAGAGCTTTGAAGGGGACCATCAAAAGACAGTACAGGCAGCAATGTTGTAACACCAGGACAATACTCCCAGCTCTTGACATCCTGGCAACCTGCACGTTAAATAATGCTAGTTAAACCCCAGCTGGACCTTACAGTCATTTACAAGGAAATTCTATCAAAACAGAAAGTGCAATGGAAATCACAGATGAACAAAATCACTGTAAGTAAATCCTGGCAGCACGTCTCCCCTTCATACACACACTTCTCTAATGTTTCTCTTGACTGACTGTTGTGCTGAAGTAAGTTCATATGACAAGTCTGATTTTTTCCTCTACAGATCACCATACTTTTCCAGCACAGCCCCCCCGAGTATAAATCATACTTGCTAAAATGCTTAGATTGGCATGTTATCTCATGTAAGAGCAAGGTACCAAGATCTCAGCTGTAGAGATGTGGTATTTTTTTGTTAGGCAAACCACACTGATTTTTATATTATATCATGTTTCTGTAGGATATTCAACATTTTCCCCTCCTCTGATAAAAGATATAGACTGATAACTCAGTATGTACATAGTGTACTTCACTCATGTATTTCAAAATACAGATAATTATCACCAATTTAATAATGAAAGTCCTGATACAAAGATGTCTTTCTTCTCATTCCAGCAGCAGAAGATGGAACAAACTTACATGTCTGAATGCTCAGTTCAATACGTTCTCCAAATAATTTACATCCCATTATAAAATAATTAGACTGGCTCAGACTACAAAATGACCTTAAGGAAAGTTCAGGAATCTGAGGTCCTAGGATGTGTACCAGACTCCCACGCCTGCTCAAAACAAGTCTTAACATCAACAGTTCAGTGAACATTGGAACTAAAAAATTCTGTTCTCCTTTACTCCTATTCCCTCTACCACAATAATCTCAGCATTTATTTTCTCTAACATAGTCCTTGTTTCAGCATCCCCTTTCCTTCCTTCCCCCACTCATGTCTGCCAAGCTCTCCAGCTCCCACCCATGCTGCTCTCCTATCTGTCTGGATAACAGGCAACGTGTTCATCATTTATACTGGCTGACCAGCTAGTAGTTGTGAGCCAGCTTGGTGGCGAGATGATGCCTCAGAATGGGTAACATTTAAATTCTGCATTCATGTCTTTTTGTAAAAGCACCAATTCACACATCTTTCCTTTGTTCAACTCCTCTTTTCCACAAAACTTACAGAAACTTAATTCCCTTGAGATACCAAGCCGAAAAAGAATATATGGTATCATACCATCTAGAGACAGAGGCGGAGGTAAGTAGGATAACTGTCTCCACATACATCACTGGGCTGCTGCAGAAAGGCTGAGTATTTGTTGAGTAGGATGAGAAGAAAGAGAACTGAATTTTGTCACAAAAATATTCAGATTAGACACATAAGAAATTATCCAACAGTTCTAGCTTAATTAACTAAATTGCTGATAGAAGGTTGGAATGGCATCACTGGGGCTTTCAAGAACAGGTGAGATGAAAGTGCTGGAAGGAAATCAGGTGTAGTTTGGTTATACTTACTTGGTAGGCAAAATGCCTTAAGAAGCCATCCATCCTTATGTGCTGAGATTCAGTTCTTGTTAAGAGAGCAGGATGCAAAGAAAGGCAGGGTCTAAAACCACCGTCAGACATAGCATGAATTTATTTGCAATGATCTTCAGTGAGCCAAACAAAATGAACTAAACCCTGTCATCATCTCTGGTGGATTATGAGTTAAAGCATAAAGAAACAGTTGTAAGAGCACAGAGCTGAAACAGTTGTAAGAACACAGAGCTCACCACAGTGATTCTCTGGGGGTTCAACATCTTTAGCTCTGACCCCAAATTACAAGGTTAAACCCCCAAATCTGTATGGAAGAAAACAATTATAAATAGGCTCCAAAAATCATCTCAGTTCGTGTCTTGTATTCTTTGTTCAGAACTGTCCACCTCATTCATCATTGTCCTATCTTACCCCAAGTCACTAAACATTCAGGCAAGGGGTTTTTTTGTTACTTTACTAGTACTATATTTTTTCCTCCCCACTTGGCTAAAATTATTAAATGGATCAGTTCCCCTTTAAGAGCTGGATGGCCCTGCCAGCTTAGCCAACATGAAGTGTTTCCAAAGAAGTTTCTTGCTCATCGCAGTGAGGAACAAAATATTTTAAAATCCCAAACTTCAAAATCCCAGATGGTCTTGAAGTCCTTTTTAAATAAACTGCATGAGTTTACAGTCAAATCTGCCCCAGAAAACCTCCTAATGGAGACTGAAAACCATAAATGCTCTCAGTTTATTAAAAAATGATTTGACACCAGCACAGACTATTTCATTTTTTTCCCCTCACATTGCAGAGCTAGACACACTTCTCAAAATATTTGCTTTCAATAAAGTGACAGCAGCCCCTCAAGAAGTGTTATGTAAGAGCCAGTATTTGATTTTTTTTTGTTATATTTCATATTATATTGTCTGTTGAATAAAATACTTTAAAAACATTAATGTAATATAGAATTTCAGACTCTTAATCATTTTGACAGGTTTTCTGAAACTCTTCAGAGCAACCTTTGAGTAAACCCCCCTTGCAATATGCAGCACTGAAATAGGTGCAGAACTTGGGGGAAGGGGAGAGAAGGGCTAGGAAGGTCTCTGCTCTAAAACACATGCATTCATTAGAAGAGAAAAATGCCTAGAAATTTGGCACAAAGAAGAGTGTTTAAATGAAGTCTGCCTGAGGGGATAGCCCTGACTTGCACTCTTACCAACTGGATGGATATCATGTGACTGTTAACAAGTATTACGTACCAGGTAAAAAAATCTGTCCATAAGAAACCACAACACCATGCAACATTATGTACAACTTCAGGGGCAATACTTCCAAGAGATTGATACACAGTCTACACACAAACACATCCAGATAAAAACGACAATGAACAAAAACCAAAATGCACTATATGCTGTGCTTTTAGGATATTCATTAAAGATTCATTTGGATCCAAACTTAATTAACAAATAGTCAAAGTTACAGGTCAGCTTATTTTGAATGCTGATTATTTTCCACCTTCACTCCAGTTTTTCAGTGCATGTCTACATCCCAATGTATACTTCAACTTTTAGACCGATGTTCAAGTTCTCTTCCTATGGCATCTTAGCTCTCTGAAAGGACTATTTAATCATTTAAATGCCAGAGTCCACGTGCCAATTTATGCACTCTCATCTGAAAATCAAATCCACAGTTGAAACACAGCAATGGACTCAATGTGTACTTGGTTTTCCAAACCACAGTTATTCAAAAAAATACTTCGCAACCAAAACAAAGCAGCCTTCGTTCGCACTACAGAAAATTCTTGTACTGGCCTGAAGCCCTTGGTATTCATTGTCCCCCATAACACATCAGTAACTAATTTCAAATATCTATAAATAAAACGCATAGTCTTTTATACAGGGATCTATTCTAGTTCAAACACTGTAATAGGGGACATACATGCAGCTGTCAAATGGAAGTGCTTTATAACTTTTTGTTCTATGTAATTCCCCTTTTGGAGAGAGTTTGAATGAAAAGAACCTCCTGTGTTGCTTTTCAAAACATTACAGTTAGCAAAATAAACTAAAAGTTTAACACACATTTATAAGTATACATTGCAATAGTGTCAATATCACATTCAGATGGACACAACTTCCTAACAAACTACCGACAAGTTAACTAGCCACCTTTGCCCATTTTTCTTTTAATTTATCATAGAAAAGACTATCCTGTATGAGCTGCTTCCCCAAGAAAACTCAGCTCCGATTCAGCATCTGGAGGCTAATGAAGTATTGCTTTTGCCCATTTTCACAGCTGCGGCTAACTAGCAAGAGAAGGTCAAGTGATTAACCCCAGGTCACCAAGTGAGTCAGTGCAACAGGATTACAATCATTAACACTCCTGGCTGCCAGTCTCAACCCTTGTTCTTCTACTACCACATACACAGCCTTTACCAGCTTTAGCACACAAAACCGATGGACTAGTTAACACCAGACAGAGAGAGAAAGGGCAATTTTGCCTGTAGACAGCAATGACAATCTACTCAGTCTTGATCTGTAAACACTCTTCAATTCCAGCACGGCTCTGCCAATACATCTCACTTCTGGCCTGTCAAACACCGGTATTTGTGCCGTGGGCCCCTGTTGAACAGCGACTGCCTGCTGGGCCAGATGGAGAGGTGGCTGTGGAACTAGACAATTAATTGGAAAATTCAATACCAACTTGCACCTGCATCCCGCAGTTCGCTGACACCACAGAAAGCAAAGAGTCTGATCAGAGTAATACAGATACAAACCTTGTAGCTGGGCTGGGTGGACTAATGTTAAACAGTATTCTGTCGCACAGTATTTTGAGAAGTTAAAATGGCATTACTTAAGCCATAAACAAAAACAATCATTTTCAATTAGCACCAGCGCTATACTATATGCAAGCCAAACCAGAAATAGATGGTATAGTCATATCCTGCACACAGCAATACCTGACCGTAAATACCCATGTATGCTACAGCTAGAATGACAAATGCAACTTCATATAAAAGTTGCTTCCTCAGTGGAGATTACAGCAACTCCAGATTAAGACTGACAATCTTATTTTCTTAAATCAAAGTTTAAAGTCATAAATACAGCTCTGAGTGCACTGCCCCTTGACCCACACCAGCTAGCTTTAATCAAGTTGGTATTGGGATTCATGAAAATCAGGTTGCAGAGGCTTTGCTCACCAAGACCACTGATGATGCACCCACACTGCTCTGGATTAATGGTTGGTGGTGACCGTGGCCTGCAGACTGAAGTTTGCTTGGTTGTGTCTATGTGGGATCACAGGCAAGGCTCACAGAACTTTGAATCCAAAGTCAAATGACAAATGCTCTCCTCATAACCTAGTTTTGTACATCCAAGAGGCCTGGACAGTCCTAGAACTGTCATCTTTTGTCTGATTTGTGAGCACTTTTCTGAAACAAACCCCAAAGCATCTGTGGCTTACCTACTGATGTTTTGTAATATCATTAATCAATCACATCTGATACCCTAGACTTCCACCATGAAAACTACAATAAGTTTCACTGCATTGATTCACTGCCAAAATCCTTCAACTGGTGTCACAGGGTAGTGGTGTTTGTCAAGCAACAGCACTGTGCAGGCTACAGCTTTAACAGTCAACTTATTCTGCTCTTCAGTCAATGGCATGGGATCATGTGGAAAGATTCAAGAACTGAAAACAGATGGGAAAGATATCTAACTCTTGAAAGGATAACACATTTATCCTATGCCAGTGCTTAATTTATTTTAGGTTTCCCTAAGGACATTACAGGTACAGCTCAGAACAAAATATACCTGCATAGATATGAATATAGGATTTCTATGTTTTCTTATAAATTATAAATGAAAATACTTTAATAGTTATTAATTACACACAGTAGTACTATGCAGCTACCGTTAGCTGGTTTTGATGCTGGCATGAGGGAAGAGATAAAAACCTGAAAACTATGTATATGGCATCAGTGGATAACTTTTGAAGTTGTGAGATAAGCTTTGGATGAATGGAGAGACAGGACTTAGCTAAAAGGAAAGTAAAAGCAATACTCTTGCGCCTTCTACACACAGGCTGACCCTCTATTTTTCTCCACCAAGCAGCTTGACACACTAAGCATTGTCTGCGTTTTTAAGTATCACCACTCAGAACCTTGCAGGAAAGGGGAGAAGTCAGATGCACACCGACATAACCAGCAGATTCACCTGTAGTTATCCCAGGGGCAAAGGCCACTGTTTCTCTTCACTCTCACATACGCTGTCTCATGAAGGTGGTCCTTTCTAAAGTGACATCATCTTCATTTCTGCTGCTGCTTCAAGGAATAGTATTACCAGAGTTCAGATGTCAAACAAATGAACTCCCAGACAGCTAAGCATGTACAAACCAAAATAGAATAGTAGTACTTGTATAGCACCTTTTATCCTGAGATTCTACAATAAAAATATTGACTAAATCAAATAACGCCTTTAATTTGAAGGCAGTTCCTTCAATTCTGTCATTAAAAGAATAATAGAACAACAAAAATGAAGCTAGCACAGTGCATACAGGTCCTTATTTACAAGTTATCTGTCCCCTTTTCAATCCTGGAGTTGGTCTTTCTTTCATGTCAGATAAACCTGCCTCCAACTGCCAAGTATTTTCAATCCTTCAGTTCCCAAGTATTCAAGACTTCAGTGATACAATAGGCACTAGAGCTCTTAAAATTCAAACTGCACACAGAGTGCCTGATCCCATCTACAAAGAATATGATCTTCTCCCAGCCATCCCCACTGAAGGGTGTTCTGCATGGGAAAGAGAACAAAGTACAGTCTTACAAGCAGAAGGACTGCTTCACCGAAGTAGAAACATGACCATCTAACTCTTAACCAGCACCAGATCAAAGAAACACTCCCAGGCACTGATCTCATTCCCATCTAACAGAACATGTAAAAGAAAGCCCTTAGTCCTTAATTAGTATTTGTATCATGAAGATCCTAAATCAACTGCTTAGATGGCAGTGAAAGACAGGTGTACATTTGTAGGAACAGTCTCTTACATAAAAAAAGCCAAAGGGTTTTCTATAGGTTGTACATAAAGTAGACATTTCAACTGCTCCCACGTTGTAGGGGCAATCCAACCCATTGCCATGCAAGGTACCCCAGTCCCAGTCAATTCAGTCTTCTGTTTGAGGGAAGACAGGGGCTGAGCCCTACTCAATCATTATGGAGAGCACCTAGGGCAGGAGAGAACACCTTGCATCCCTCTGCTGTAACTAATTTGGACATATGGAAGGAGGCAGTGATGCCTGTGTTCTTTTTGGCCTAGGAAATACCATCTGCAGCTGTGAAATTCACACAAGCACCAAGCTGGTAAAGAAAACAGATGGCAAACAGAAGCAAATGGTTAAAATGTTCCCTCCACTGCAACACATGTGAAATTCCTTATTCCAATGGGCTGCAATAAACCTATGACTGTCAGTGCACATATAATGTGTTGAAGAATTTTTCTTCACAAGGAAATAAATCTGATTTTTATCTAAGCTGGCAGTAAACAGGGTCAAATATTTAACTGTTTCTGTAGCAACTTCCCTATAGTTTTTCAATTTTTAGTTTTGGGGTTTGTTTTGTAATGCCAAAGTCAGAATGTTGCACAGATGCAGTCACAAGGATATGAAGAAAGGTGAAGAGGGTCCATGGTGAACACCAACTCTCAAATGAGGAAAGTAAGTGTTTATTATAAAGAGCAAACTGTGGTGCCAGACAGAGGAACTTAGTTTCACCAACACTGGATTTGTTGTGCATGGTTTAGTCAAGTGATTTATATGGATTACACCACATTTTCCCTTTTTGTAGCTTGCCTTGATAATCAAAAAATCTTTTTGTAATTTACATTAATAGCTCTGCAACATTGTGGAAAATATTAAAAAAGACCTTTATATTTTTGGCACCTCCTACTGCAGAGGACTGCACACAATCAACGCTCTTTTGAACTGTTCCAAAGGGTTTGGCAAGAATTTGAGGTACACCCAAAATGTCATGAAAGACCCTGTATGGAATCCTCAGAAAAGCTGGTCAGTGAATGTCCAGGTCAATAGTTTTCTTAGGCCCAAATCTGCAGCACGCCTCTGCCAGCAGGAGAAAACATTACACATACGAGTCACTTCCATTATCTTAGCTTAGTGGTTAATAATAATAATGATAATAATACACACTATAGAAGTGTTATTTCCATAGTGAGTGGATCCCAAGTTGGAGAATGCTTTCAGCCCATAAAAGGATGTCACCACAGAAGATTTCAGAATGAAATCAATTAAGAACTAGGCTTTTTCAGCACATGTTGCTGCCTCAACAGCACAAGCAAAACCAAGCACAGCAGAGAAAAATGCAATATAGTAACACAAGAATGGGATTCAGAAAAGCCCAAGTTTTTGATCATAACTGCTGTTCTGATCTTGTACAAGAGTCCTTTTATTTTCCTATTTACATTTTCTTATCAATAAAAAAAGCCCTACTATCTCAGAGTAAGGTTGAGTGAGTGACTGAAAGGAAAAAAATTGAAAGTCTTGTACATGCAAAGAAGTTAGCCCTTATGAAAGTTGTATGGATGTAGTATGCAGTGCTGGTAGTGTTCTGTAACACACTCACAGGTTAACCTAGCGAGAACTATTGTAAAATTGCCATCAAGACTGGTATGCTGGAAAGAAAACAAGACAGAAAAAAACCACCCACAAAACTGAAAGAACATTAATAAAAGCTGGATGGTTTTGATGCATCTTACGTGCCAATTTATAAAATGGTACTTAAGAAGTACCCATCCAAAGAAAAGCATAAAATGTAGGATGAAATGCATGGTGGGTAAGAATGGGAAGTATGTGAAACTCAATTCATGGCCCCAAAGCCCAGCTGAACTGAAGGTAAACTTTTTCCAAAACTTCCCATCAGGATTATGTGTCTTTATCACTTCTGTAAATGTAAATAGCTTGCTTTTATTCCACATCTTTTGTGCCTTCTTTGTGAGCTTCAGGAAAATTTGAATTAAAACAGGATCTGTGCCAGTCTTGGGCACTAAGCACAGATACCAAAAGGTATCTACCTGCACACTGTATATTTGGAACTGCTTAACAAATTGTAAAGGTACCTTTTACTCCCTTTTTTTTTTATTAGTACGAGAGAATATAAACATAACAACTAATGTAAAATGCAGCAAGACGTACTCAACAAAATGCTGGTCCACAGAAGAATCTGTTGTTTTCCACTTGATTCTCAAACTAATGAGAGCTTTGGAGCACTGGTTCAGTTTCCTAAAGAAGATTAACTGAGAAGTGCCGCTAAGAAACATCTTTCTGGTTTTCAATCTGTCAGTCCCCACATAAGCAGAAGAATGACATCTGGCTACAGAGCTCTTGCTGCGCTGCTCTACAATTGCTCCGCGCACTCTGCCAGGGCTGTTCACACCACACAAGGAGAATGAGATAGAACTTGAAGCAAATACTTGCTATCACTAAGGTATCAGTCCTATGGGCTACATGAAGCCAATGCCTAAACTTTCTGATTTAAGAACATAAAAATTGAGCTTTCATTGTTAAGCTAGAGCCAAATCCTGTTCCAAAGATACACAAGACCTCTAGCAGCTTCTCCCAGGGCCAGAAGTCAGTAACTCAAGTAGAAAGCTAGGGACAGCTAAAATATCCCCATATACATATTTCTTTTTACATGCAGTGAATCATCCTAGAAAAACTTCTTCCAAACACTTTGAGTCTAGCTGTATACGTGATATCTGGATAACGTAGGATTTGAACATAACGGAGTAAGAAGAACAAAACTAACTTTTACAGACTGACTCAGAAAGGAGAAAAATCTCCAAAAACCCACCCAACCCTTAGTATTTTGAGCTGGATCGCTTTCCCACATATTGAACATTATGCAGAAACAAACATGTAGGCTTATTCTCCTACCTGACTACAAATAAAGCCACAGGCATCAGTTCCCCTCATGAAGTAAAACAGTGATCAGATCTGTTAACTAGACACATCACATAAAAGCTGTGATGAATTAGTGCCAAGAACCAGGCACTGAATTTTCTCTGGTTCTCATTGTTTTGCATCATTGGGATTCCAGTTAAAATCTAACTACATATGAACAGGACTGACTTCCAAATTTTTGCAACTATTAAGATACCAGTTACTGTAAACATCTGGATCAGTCCAGCTTCAGAATCCACCCATGCCTGAGCTAACTCCATATTTAATCATATTAATTCCAACCTCAAGTGACAATATGTAAACCTTGTCCACATGCTGAACAAGAAGAAGGAACGGCAAAAATGTATCTCTTTAAATAAAATACCAGTGATTAATAAATCATATGTTTATATCTCTTTGGAGGAATCCTTCTAATACAAAGCAATTCCAGCAGAGCACTCCATGCCAAATCAAATACTCATATGAAGAGAAAAGACAATTTCTGCCAGTTTCTATGTCCAAAAAAGCTTTAAAAATTGGAAAAATTAAAGCATTTGCCCTCTTTCCATGAAAATGCAGAGTGCTGGGCACCAGGAAACACAATGTTCTCACTGATCTCCAGAAACAGAGATGGATAATGATAATTTCAGAGTTATGAGAGGTAATTTGATGCATTCCACTGTGTTGAAAAAAACCAACAAAACCCCCCAACAAACCACGCCCGCCTCCAACTCCTTTTGATACTATAGAGACTTCCCTAAAAGATAACTGCACTGTATAAGAATTCAGATTTCTTTTCCCCTCTGTATTGTCGAACTGAAGATAAGATGCTTTTGCCCCCAGTTACAGAGGATTTGGAAAAGCTGTCACAACTGCAGCAAAAGAAGGCAGAAGCAATTTTTTTATTTTTTTTTAAAAACAACTTGGGTATCATTTTCCCTCAGTTGATGGGAAGCATGTCAAGACGATCAGTTTATGAAGCTCGATTTCAGAAACTAGTCTGTTCCAAGGAAGAAGAAAAGCAGTAGTTGCAGAAACACTTTAGTCAAAGTACTAACACAGAGCTGCATACTAGTGGAAATAGTATCTTTCCCCCCCAGTAAAACAAAACCCCCGAGTATTCTCCAGAAATACCAGAACAACTTAAAGTCTATACATTTAAAGTCAACATGAAATTTAAACAAAGCAAACCAAGCAGCCAACAATTAAAACACCCCAATAAAACAAAAAAACACCCACAAACGAAACCAAGCAACAATTGAAACTAAAATGTACCATAATTGACAAATAGTATTTCTAGTTCTATCTGAATTTCTCACCAACCTTACAAACTGCAAACCCATTTCATTTTTCACATAAATGAAGATAATATTTATAAGGACAGCCCTGACAAAGAATATTAAAAGCTTAGTGGCTTTTCAATGAGAGAGTCAGATCCAGCTCTACATGCTACCGAAGCAAAGGACTCTGGAATATTCAGCTTGTGTTCTTTAGAGTATCTCCACCTCCACAGATATAATTTATTTAAAATTTTGTTTTCCATTTCAAATTTCATAGCCCCCTGTTTAGGTACTCACATGTCCACACTTTACCTTACAGTGTAACTGCAGCAAGAGCAGCAGCCTATACACATTTAGGGAGTCATTCCAAAATAACTCTTCTGATTTTGGTGACTTGGAAAGAGATGAAAACACTTCCCTTCCCCCCACCCCCCACCCCTCCAATCAAGGAAAGTAATTTTCCTGAAAAAGCACCACCTGACATACTGGGTCTCAGACATCCTTTACCAGTCATGGGAATCTGACATATTTCACAGTTGCCTCAGCTCTCCAAAGACAAATCGGTGAACATGGCCCCAGCTATAGCCCACTCTTTACCCGCTGGCTTGTCCCCGGTTCTCAGTGTTTTTCTTTATGTCTTTCCTCCATTATGGCAACTTTGAGTTTATAAATTCCATTTTGATAACAGAACTAGGTATCATGCTCAAAAACTAAAATAATCCCAGGTTGAACACCCAACTAGTGAAGGTTAGGTTCCTGACAAAATCATCCAATTAAGACAAACCTGGCCATTTTAGATTAGGGTAATTTTGGACAGATGACATGCCAAAATATTCAACTCAGAAACTTTAGAAGTATCACAATTTTATTTTTTTTAAGTGTTTCCTTGCCTGACTAATTTCAAGTTCTCTAGAAGAAAAAAATCCACCATGACATAAGTTCCACTGTACGAAACATGAGCCATATTGAGTCAGTTCTGGCAAAATCTGTAGGAAATGCCAAGAGTAAGTTTTGCTGGAAATGTTGTTTAACAGAATTACTGAGAAAACACTGATAATATTAATTTCTAATGGCACAGGGCAAGGAAGCCGAAGAGAGTTAAGAAAATGCTATTATTTCCTCTCTATTGTAAGGCTTCAGATTCTGCTTTAGCAGAAAAGTCAGCTGCTGTGCTGAAAGCTTCACTTCAAAGGTAAAGGCAACCAGCAAAGAGAGCTGGCATTTTTCCTCTGATCTTGAAAAAGCCATCTGGAAATGACACCCACAATAAGAAGACCTTTTCTTTACAGGTATCTATTCTAGATGTGGTCTGTTTACCAATCTGCCCACAGTGGCCTGTGGTACAGACAGTGTAGCAGACAATTGTGTATTTTTTTAATATCTGTGCAGACAGAACAACTATGATCATTCAATTGGAGCAGAAGTGATTTTTTTAATCCACTCTACACAGCTGTACATGACAATACAGGCAGAATCTAGAAGAGAAACACATGTAAGATTGCACATTAGATAGGCTCAAAGGTTCATCCAGCTTATCTCAAATAACTGTTTTTAATTGGATATCTAATAAAGAATGAAAACAAGGTAAGTATATGACTACTTCCCTTCTTTCCCAGCCTCCACCTCTTTTCAACTTCACACAATTAATCCTCAATAGGCTTCTCTTCTCATGAGCTTACTCTGCCGCTTGTGAAACCTCCATAAGCTTGTAGCATCCACAATGTTCTTCAGCAAGTTGTACAGGTCTGCTACCCATCATGCGAAGAACCTCTTTTTCTCCCATTTTGAATGGGTCCCTACTAGCTTCATATGACATGCCTTAGTTCTTGTATTAGGAGACGTAATAAACAGTTGGGCCCCTCTGTGCCACTAATGACTGTGCAAATATCCACCATTTTATTTTCCCTTCCAGTCTGAAGAGCTTACTCATTTCTAATATGGAAAATGTTCCACCCATATTTTTTCCCATAATTTTTGCCCTTCCCTGTTATATTTTTGCTTCTGTTATATCCTTTTAGACACACATAGTACTCAAGAAATAGGCAAGTCACAGACTTATCTCTAATCTGATACTATGAATTCACAAGATTTACTTTCTTCCCTTCACTGTTGCCAGGTACCGAGAAGATCTTTCCATGGAATTCTTATCATCACGCTCAAGATCCTGCTTTTAAGCAGTAAGGATCATATTTCACATGTGAAGGTCGTATTATCATTTCCCCACATGCATAATTTTGTGCAGCATTTATTTACACTGAATTGCATCAGCCATTTCACTGCTAACTCAGTCTCAAAGTCTTAAATTTGTCATAATCTATGTTATTTCCCTCATAACACATTAATATGACACATACACTGTGACATAGGCTTGAAATTTTAAGGACCAGGTTTATCTGGAGTGACTGAGTATATTTTTAGAAAGATATTACAATGAAATATTCCACAGAGAGAAAAGATTATTACAGGAGAATATTCAATTCTACTTGCTACCAGAAAAATACATCATGATATGAATTTCCAAGCATTCTCAGAGGTTCATTGCTTTATTTCAAAAGGAAGTCAGCTGCAACTCCCCTTCCCACAGCGCGCACACACATCTTTTTTTTCTGTAGTGTTAAAATAGTTGTACAGGAAACTGTAGCAGAAAGTTTTGAATCCCTCTATCCTACCCCCTAAGGCAGTCAAACAAGCCTTGTAACTAAACACAAATGGTGCTGCTAGCAGGGGCTGGAATGCACATCTCTCCTCATATGAGAACCCATCGACAAAACTAGAGACTCGGTCACTCGACATTTACAGAATACAGGGAACCTTCATTTTTTAATGCGAAGTGCAGCAGCTTCAACAGGTGAGAAACTGTTCTCTCCCCATATTCCATGTATAAGAAGGAAGGACAGATGCTTTTCCTGTTTTACTTAAGGAAGACACTAAGAATAACAAAGCCTTTTGTCCATGGTTAAACTCTTGTAAGTGTTCTCTCAGCATGGCTATAGATAAAAAAAAAAAAAAAAAAAAAGTCAGAATACTCCATTTATGGCTCCCAAGACAACTCATGCAAAAAGAGCATCAGTGTTCTCAACTTGCCAGAAAAGTTCTTCCAGCACGCTCAGAAAAAGGGATTCAGGCTCCTATTAAAAATATTGGTACATCTAAAGTTTACACAGCTCCTCGGTTTCACAGTACACAACTTGTAGCCAAGCAGTGGGACACTTTGCTACAAGACATTGTCTATGCCAAAAGTTTACAGAGGTTCAAAGGAGGATCAGAAAAGTTAACAAAAAAGAATTCAGAGGGATTTAAAGTACAATCTGTCTGAAGCAGTTCTCGAACCCCAAATTCTTGGGAGAAAGCATCCCTAAAATAGTATTGCAATTTTTTTCCCTAGGCATTTGCTTTTCACTGGATAAAACAAGGTCCTATTCTATAAGGCCTCACACTTTATCTGGAGTAATTAATAATTCCTGTGTCAGCACCAACACAGATAAATAATGTAGAGACTCCCGTGCCATTTCCATCCACAAGCAGGCAATGCAGCCTGGAAGATGCTTTGGGATTCAGGTCTTGCAGCTGACTAGTTGGACCAACCTGCTTTATCAGTCTGCAAGAATCAGGCTGGACAGTTATCTGCTGGCGATTACAGAGAGACCGTGGAATGTCTAGGTTGCTTTCCCAACTTTATCCCAATGGTTATGTGCTTTATGGGACAAGCCAGTTCATTTCTTTATGTCTAACTTTCCCCATTGGGGTAAGCTTTCACCTTTGTTTTAAAGCAGTTGTGCATTAAAATAGAAAAAAGTTGCAATCATAACACATAATCTTTTTTCTGTAGTTATGAAAGTGGACGGATGTCTTTTCTCCCTGTGTTATTCTGGATTCTTCTTTAACAGCTTTGAAAATTTAAAGCCATCTGGTAGCAGCTGTGTCTTGACTGCACACCTGTGCTTGAGCTGAAGTGGGGAAAAGTTCAATAAGGATTATACTGTAGGTGCCAGAACATCTCATTCGTTCCAGAAATATCGCACAGATTTAAAATTTCCCCCCACCCCCCAGTTCTCCCTTAACTGGTTTGTACTTTGCTCAGAACATACAGATTAAAAAGACAAAGCAGTTTCTGGAGAGCACAAAGCCCTTGCTGCTAGGTGCATAGCAAAAGTTTCCATGAATCTCTGTTGATCCTGGACCTGCGCTTGCCAAACTATATTGATTCAGGACAAAAATAGGCCTTTGGCTGGGCACCGTGGCTTTCCATAGATATCTACTCATCAGCAAGCCAAAGCAAACTGTACTAACAGTGAAAAAACACTGTTCTGAGCAACTAGACAATACCAAGCTTGGTAACATCTGCAGCTGCAGGGACCATACAGTCTACTACAATTAGGGAGTACTCTAAGGATAGTATCTTTGATTATTTCCTTATCTACATCTTCCTTTAAATTCAAGAAAATAAAAAAGCTGTGTATGCAGGGCACACAAAGAACCTGCCAACCTGCAGAAGTTCAGAACAGGACAAGCTAAATAGGTCACTAATAATTCTTTTTGTACAGCATGGCACCACTTCACTGCTGCTGATTCACTCACTTTAGTTGTCCTTGCAAGGACACACATTCCTGTCTAGTCTCTGGAGGTAAACAGTCTAAAATATGGGATCTCCCCCATACTGTAATCTTATTACACTAGGGCTGCTTGCCATAATCTAGCACTGGCTTTATGCCATTGACTTTAGCTTAAGTCCTTGCCCAAAGCAGCTCTCCTCTTGTTCCCACCTCTTCTTATCAATGCAATGCCCTGCAGTTTCACCTCCAACTCGGTGCTCAGCCAATGCCCTAGCATGATTCTAAGAATGCTATGTTGTTAAAGGTATTATCATGTGAATTTAAATAAACCCCCAAACTATCTGGAGATAATTATTACTGACCCGATGGCATTCTCTGCTCCATCCATCTTTTCACCTCTACCATCATCAGTAAGGCTTTGAAATAAGCAGTATTCTCTTAAATGGCAAAATGCAGAAGCTGAGCAAAACCCCAGGCATTTTTTTTGAGGAGTAGGACTATAAATCTAAAACCTTGCAGCATTTCAAGTTAGGTAACTATTTTCCATTTTATGGTGTCTTTGATTCTTGTAGTTAATAATTGTATAGATTTCATGAGTGTTCAACAGCTGCTACAAAGTGCTGTGGGATTTTTCAGCATTAAACAATCTGTGGGAGATACAATTTCCTTCTAAACCC
This sequence comes from Elanus axillaris, assembly GCA_026212715.1. NCBI lineage: Eukaryota > Metazoa > Chordata > Aves > Accipitriformes > Accipitridae > Elanus > Elanus axillaris. The sequence continues at coordinate 3,234,679 of JANZLQ010000040.1, forward strand.
CTCGTCTCTTTATTAATCCATCAAAATGAAGGAGTGCAATATCTAATCTAAGTTTAGCTGCTCTCAAAATCCTTCTCTATAAGACATTAGCCACACTTGGATGCCCTCTCTTTTTAAAATCCATGGGCACTTCCATTCTAGCTGGTAGTGATAATGCATCACCTGCAAGAGTAAAGCAAAAAGTATTCCCCGATAGGAACATAAACTCTTTAGTAGAATGTGGTTTTCCAGAGGTAGAAAAAAGCAATTGTTTTTCTTCCAAAAAACCAATATATAACCAAGAACAAGTTTCAATATGTATAGCAACTTTCAATAGAAAGTTGTATAATCCGAAATTAACCATTTCCTTGTCTCCCATGAAAATCTTTTAGCATGGCAATTGAATTCAGAAAGAGAAAGAAAGGAGTTTAGGTATTTCTCATCATGAAATTTAAACTAAGCAAAAGTCTTGGGTTTGGGCAAAAATGAAAACAAGAAAGAAAAGTAGGCACTTCCTTGAAGGACAGAATGCATCATATGAACTTCCAAGAAAATCAGATGGTGTTTCCATTCCCTGTAAACAGGAATATTCTATTCATCAAACCCACCCCGAAATGAATACTGCAAGGTTATAAATGCTTTGCATTATATACAGAAGGAGCCCAGGCCAAAACCTAATGTTCTCGGCCCTCTACAAAAGAAGACTGGTTAAAATCCAAAGCCAGACTTGCAAGCTGGCTGTCTTTAAATGGCCAGCTTTACATGCAATGGCACTGAGCTCTGGGGTGGCTGAAGCAGACTGATGGTTTTAGTTTCGGCAAAGTCACTGCCATGTAGAGCTCTGAATCTCAGGCTTCTATTGTTCCGCATACCTAAGTTCCAGCTAACCAGTCATTTGCACAAGAAAATTTGCCAGACCTCAGTTTCCATACTCCAGTGAAAATTAGCACCTGAGAGCAAATTAAGAAAAAAAAAAAAAAAAAAAAAAAAAAAAAAAGGTACTTGGGCAACTTTTAGGGGTGTACTGAGCTGGGTTGTTAATCAATCCAACCACCTGCTACAATTAAGGTTTCTTCAGAGCTGGTTGCTATGATGTAAAGGAGTTTTGATACACCTTTGGTCTAGCTCTGATGAGATTTCCCCGCTCCCCTGCCCCTACTAATTACACATTCACTTACAAAACAGTTTGGCTTGTAACACACGACAAAACCCTGTCACAGACGGTACTTCATCATCATCCCTGGCCTGACTTGAATGAAAAACAGAGACTACAGGAACAGGCGTTTGCAATACCCTTGACATTCAGTTGGTGCATCTCCTTCATAGCACTCTTCTTCCCTAGAAGGCTGCGTTCTCAGGATGACCTGATGATACAGCTCAAAGACTACATTTAATAAACTTTTACTGATAAGTCCTTCTCCAATGTCAAGAAGTCTTCTGCCATACTTAGACTGAAAAAAGATTTCTTTGTAGACCTCCATGCCCCAGTTTTCATTGGACCTACACTGTTATTTCTTAGCTAGGCAGTGAGTGCAGGGTAACAAGGTATAGCACTGAAGACAATCTCATACTCAGTCTGAATGTTAAAAATTTAAATCTTTTTGACTTAATGGCCAAATTGGTTGAGCAGCACTCCAAAGCCCTCACTCATTCAGTGTTTCCTTCATTTCCCTTCCTATGATGAGAATGTCTGTTCATGAGAATGAACCTTGGTTCAACCTTGATTTTCATAACCTTCAGTAACTTGCTCCAAAAGAATTGTTATCTGAAAACAGTATCCGTGTACTTCTTGAAGGTTATGCAATGCCACAAGTGATTCAAACAGATGAGGAATTCTGGCTATTCATTGAAGGCAGGATGTTAAACAAATCATAACTACCTGTGATGTATTAATCACCACAGAACATAAGGATCCTTCAATTTAAAATATGTAAGATCTTCTACAGTAGAAGTTGAAACCAAAACGACTTCATATGCATTATTTCATTCGATTCCAATTAATTTTGATGATGCTCCATCATGATATCTGAGTATGAAGTCCCATACCACCACTGATAAAAGGCAGCACTACTTTCAGTGCAGTAACTGGGTTGTGCTAGCACTTTGGGACTGAGTTTAGAATTGTGCCCCTGCTGTGCTAGCTCTTGTAGAATGGAACAAAAGACAGACTTGTGCCAAATAAATTATCAACCAAGTACTTTAATTCCTATTCTGCATTTATGAAAAGTGATTCACTTGTAATCACTCAGTAAGTTAATACAAAGTGGGATTCAGCCAAGCTGCAGTGCTTTATTCATTAGTGCCTATAAGATACTTTGAGATCCCGTAATAAGAAATTTCTAAGAAGGACAAGAGATTAAAGCAAAAGCTTTAAGACTGTCAAAATGCAACAGTTGCCATTTGCTTCCACACAGATCTACTTGGGAAACAGCTCCAGAGCCAGTACTTTAATGGCTTACATACTGGTTTTTTTTTTTTTTTTTCAAAAGCCATTAGGGCTTTAGAAATCCCATAGTGGTTATTTGGCATGACTACAGAATTTCTATGCCAGAAAAACATTCTGCTCGCCAGGATGAGGTAGGGGAGGCTCCCCTTTAATTGGGCTGTTGACCAGTTCTCTTAAGGAAGGGCTTTTACTTCGTTATTCGAAGTTATTTCCTTGAGGATAAGGAGAGTATTTAGCATGTGAGCAGCCCAGTCAAAAACCAAACACACAGGAATATGCACTATCAGATCAGAAGGAAGCTTTCAATCTAGGTTTCAGATACCACTTATTGAATAGATGTGGGGAAAGAAGCTGTGTGTGGCTGTGTGTGTGTGTGTGTGTGTGTGTGTGTTCGGTTTTGTTTTTCAAAAAATCTCTGTTAAAAAGAGGTAAAAAACACATCGAAGAGATGTCAAAGGTACTTACAGATTTTTCTTCCATTTTAATTTCCTTTCAAAAAAATTAGTTAACTTCATTGTACAGAAAGGATAGCTGTGACCATATTTATAAAGTTGTTTACAAGATTCTGCTTTAAATGAACATCTTCACTCCCAGTTCCAACATCACTTACAGTAGTGTTAATTAAAAAGGTCAACGTTCATTGCAATCAGTATTATCATAGTGACATCACATTCTGATAGATTAAAACTGACATCTTTGTGATTAACTCCAACCACTTACCTTGTACCATTAGATCATATTTAGCTATTCACTTTCAAAAAAAAAAGTTAAGCAGTATATACACATTCAAACGGCTGCTAAACTCACATCAACCTGTGATCTGCTCGAAGTTTAAAAAAAATAAATCTTACTTTTTTTTCTTTACCCAATTCAGTGGGGTTTTTTTCATGGAGCTCATGGACAGAACCACCAAAACACTGAGAGAAGTTGCAAAACTTGGAAGTCCAGATTATACTGAAGATTCAAGAGATTCCTCTAGTTTGGATTAGCTCCCAAACTCCTAGACGCTGATTTTAATTGAAGCATGATGGTTTTATTCTCTTTTTACTCACACTGCTTTTGCATCAGTACGTGTATCCCAATCTCTTAATTTTCAGACAACATTATGAAGTAAAGAATCAGATCCTTTAAGTTCAACCTGTCGTGACTTCTCATATATGTTACACATTCTCCTTGCAACTCAAGTCCAGGATTTCACAGTAATTCACTCAAATCTTGTAAAGTTTAAGGGGAAAATGGTTTCATCTTTCTGTTCCATGGCATTGCTCGGCTCTTCGAGTCGGTAGAAGGCGGCTCATTCACCATCAATTAATTACCTTCTGAACTTGCAATAAGATTTTCTAAGTATGCCCTTTTGAGAACAGGCATAACAGAATGAGCTGCAAAAATGTAGATGTTGCAGTAAATGTGCTGATTAATGAAGCACTAGATGGCACCCTAGCATTCAGCTCTTAAGAGGTTTTTACAGCCCTCTTCTCACCCAGGTTTGAAAACAATACAGGTACCTGAATTTTACTCAGGTCAAGAATGAGGATTTTTAATTTTTTATGTGGGAATGTGTCCTAGAAAATACCCTCTAAAATAGTAGTGCCAGACTACAAAAAAACACTAAATCATTATTCTATTCTCCATAAGCAAATATTAGTTCTTCTAATAAAAAAAAAATTAGAAATCAGTAAGCAATTCAATTACTGCAAGCAGTTTAAAAGCAGCCTTTAGATTAAAGAAAAATATTATGTTGACATGTTTCTTTTCTTCTTGCCACTAAACAGTCAAGAAAAAAGGTGTAATTAATTTCTGAAAATCCACCTGAGTGCCCCTGTGAATGCTGGACAATTCATGAGAGTTGATGATATGCAAAGATTTAGTCATCCTGAAACAACAAGATCTTTGTGTGTTTTGCCAGACGAATTGGCATGCATCTATTTCCAGTGCTATTAGGATGCAAGGAGGCACTGTTATCTCTAGACAGCATACTGATAAGAAAATTCAAGCTTTGAGCAATTAAATGATATGGTCAGAACCACAGAGGAAATCTGTGTCAGAGCAAGGAAATGAAGCCATTCCAGGTCAGTGACTTACCAGGAGGCAGTCTTTCCCTTTTGCTCCCAGCAAGTCTTGGGACTTGCTTAAAGAGGATGTCAAACAACTGGTAGCAGGCAAATTCCATTCAAGACTCATATAGGGCATCAAAGGGTTTGAAATAAGGTAGTTGGCCTGTAGGTGGATCATGGCATCTTTTTCAGAACTATCTTATACAACCAATATTCTCCTTTTCTGAAGCAAGGACAAAACAGGATGTTCTATCTTGTCCCTGAATTATTGCCATGAAACTTGATTATGGCAGAGAAAGAGCAATGCCAAGAAGATAAGCACAGAATTTTCAGTACATTCTAGATGACTGAAAGAATAAAGGATCATGGCAGACAGACAACACAGAATGCTTATGGAAAACAAGACTAGTAAATAAAGAATGGCTTAGGAAGCAGAGAAACTGGAAGGAAAAATATTATACAATCAGCAACAAATGTGCTATGGTATTATTAAAATAATAAAAAGCAGAGAGATCTAGGCCTTGCTAAAGTTTAAATTAGATGATTGAAACTGATTTTACAAAACCCACTTAAGTTACACCAGGGTATGTGAGGTCAGAATTGGACCCAGAGAACCTAATCTCTCACCATATCAACAAGTTAGCAGGTGGTCAAGACAGTCCAGCTGGAGAATGGGCTCAAATTTTCAGTGAGCTAATACACACACTAATCTTTCACTTCTGCAGACCTGGATTCAAAACTTAAGATCATGAACTAAAATTAGTCTGCTGGTTTCATTCTAGTCCCCATTTGTGCATGGCACAAAACCACCGTAAAAAGTGTCGTGACTGGCAATCTCTCTAAGACAGGCCCAGTTCTGGAATAGCAGGAAATGTTGTAAGTTAGGACTGAAGCACACTGGCACAGCTGTGTGTGGAATTTTATACTCTCTGCCCACGTTACGCTTGCCAAAGCCAAGTTTTTTTTTCTCCTTGACTTCTGCAAGTGCCACATTCATGCTGAAAAAAAATGAAAAGAGAGAAAGGAAAGAAGAGAAATACAGAATGAATCATTGCAGTCACTGGAACCAACACCACTGATTCATACTCTGTACATCTGCAGTAAAGGCAGTGACATTGCATAGGGTATAAGTTTGCACAGAGTTTATTTACAGTATCTAGTTCTGGGTTTAGTTATTTTGGTTGTTTTGTTGGTTTTGGTGGGGTTTTTTTTCCTTCAACATAGTACATAGCTTCTTTTTGTCCCTAATAATGGTGCACATTGCTAAACTGGTTCTATCACTTTTGAACTGGAGTAAGACAAAGTACTGTAAAACCAGAATATTCTCCCACTCAGGTGACTGTCCCAGCTTAGCTGACTAGTGACCCAACCTGGAAACACGTTTGAATTTATTGACATAAAATATTCATAGTTATCCATGACAGTTCACTGGACAAACTCCAGCCACATAAAACAAAGAATACCAGCCATATGGCCATAAGGAAAAATCACATCCAACTCATAAGTCCAATATAGCATCATATATTAATACAGGCTGTCACATTCAATAGTCAGAATCTAAAAGAAAGGCTTCTGAACGACACCCTATCCCTCTAAAATCATTTAGTATTGAGACAGGTTTTTTGCAAGTAAAATTTCTCCCATGTATCATGAAACTTCCAGCCAAAACAGGCAGTGAAAAGTAAGGTCTTCACTAACACATCAGGTAATATAAAAATGAGCAATTTGGGGTAGTTATGAGATCTTTAAGATAGCAATAATGGAACACACAAGACTGAGTTGAAAGGAAATAAGGAGGAATCAACTGATATAGGAGCTCAATGAATTGTTCTATTTGACAATTATCAGCCGTAAATAACATGGCTCCACTGCATCACAGAATTAAATGAGACTAGCTGACTGGAATTAAATAAAGCAGAACTGTAACTTTTGCCAGCAAAAATACAAAAGCCAGATAACAGTAGCAGCAGTAGTTGCTGTTAATCCCAGGAAACAGTTTTTCTCCTTTTGCCAAAGCAGCCATTCTCCCCACGAGCAATTCTCATTCTGAGGCCAAGGTGGTGCTCAAATATAGTAAGTAACAACCACCTTTCTTAGAAGCTACCTGCTTCAACTGTACCCCTCCCAATGCATTCAGGCGAGGAAAGAACCAAAACAATTTACTCTCCAAAGGAGGACTTTGACTTTCATGCAATGGAGTTCATACACTTAGCTGCTAATGTAAAAATGTGCACAGTCAAAACTAGCAGATTAAAAATTAAATGTTCTATGGATTTACCATCTTAACTACAGATTACATTTTCTAAAAAAGCTCTGTGTGCCTCATCTGGACTATATTTTGAGAATAGCTTCTATTTTAAAAAGTTGCTGTTAACTTCTAGATAAACATAACATCTTCTCCAACTATGTTTTGGGTCCTCACTCACAGTTTTGTGGTCTTTATACCAGCAGTTTGCTTCAGTTTCAAAGAACCCAGAGAAAGGTGTTCCACAAACACCAGTAAGAAACCTGGCATCTCCCTCCCATTAACGTATTAATACACTGAGTAATCTTTACTAATGGGGTAGACTTCCCTGGCTATTGTTATGTCTTGTAGGCTCCATGCCTCTAGAGACTTACTGCTCAGGAAGAGGAAAGCCTAAGGCAGATGTTTAGGACTGCAAAGCAGAAAGGGACCACTTCTATTTCTGTAGCTACAAAACCCAAGGAATAAATAACAAATAGAACCTGAAACCGGCCACAGAACTGAGATGCGTTTCCAACATGCTCACTCTGTTCCTATTTAATTTTCTTCCTTAAGTCATACTCGAAGAAAAATCTGGAAATAAAAATATGCTTTCTGCAGATTGAGCAGGTTGGACAGTGGAACGCGATTTTCTGTGGCCCTAAGTGAGCACAGGTAAAGCTTGGTTTCTCAGAAATGTTTCCAACTGAAAAGTCAAGAGATTTTTTGATTCATCTGAAAGTAAAACTTGCAATGATAAAAATGGACAACCCCATTCTGGAAAGTTCCATTGTTATTTCAGGTTCACATTTCTTAATGATCTTGCATTGATGCAATGCATGAATATATAAAAGTGACAAAGCCTCCAAGAACAGAAGCCAAGGATTTCCACTGATATCCTAATTAGACAATACAATAAAAATCCCACATAGCTCTCTAGAAAAAGTCCCAAATACACACAACACTATCAAAGTGAAAATTCAGAGACCTAGAGTTTGAAAAATGTTTTTAGTTTATGTGGCAGGAAACCCTTCCTGGTAGCAGCTCCCTCCGCAGTCACCTCAGTGCGTAACAGTTTTAGCTGAGCAGCTTTTGGCTAATTCACACCATTCTACCTCAAATGCTTACACAGGTGTGAGCTGCTGAACCTGGCTCTTTTGCAGACAGCTGTGGCAGGGAAAAAAAAAAAAAACAACACACCTCGGACTACAGACCAAAAGCAAAGTAGGGAAGAAAGGAAAAAATCAATTGACTTCTGCTACCAAGTAAAAACTTTACAGCTGTTTTAAAAAGGTACTGAGCTACCAATTTGCTTTTCTATCACACCAGTTATTAGGCACACTCCTGGCTTTAATAACCATTTTCTGCTCCAACCATTTGTGTAATACAAAAAGGAATACAGGGCAAGCAAAACTTGTTTAATTAGAAATGCTGTTTGCTAAGCATTCAGAGGAAGTTACAGAATTGTGTGTTTCACCATAATGTTATTTAATCTAATGAAAATTTTCTTAAAATAGGATTTGTTTCCCTTACATGACATAAACATATTGTTCATGCTAATTACAGCTGATTCACACAATAAAGCAGCTACCATAAAATTAAAACACGGATATGTGAACAAGTTAGCGCAGGGTAAACTAGGTTATGAACCTTTAGGGTACATCACCTGTGCTGCGGTAACGCCATGTAAATGTTTTCACCCCATGGTAAATTAAAAGTAGCTGATCCTTATTCAAAGAGCTGTTGAAAGAATTTCTGCTCCTTTGCCAGCTAGTCCTCTGGCTTTGAACAGATGTGGTCAGAAACTATACGAGACCAAGTCCTGGCAGGAACTACAAATCAAGATACTACCATTAAGCAAGAAGCAAATACCAACCCTGCTTAAAATGTTGTAAACCCTATCACAGGCTTCAGTGAAAACACAATTTTGCCTGCTCTTTCTGGGTTTGTTTCTTAGAAACTACTTATTCAAAATGCTTAGAGAAGTGACCTGACCATTAATCCAACATATGTGTGGTTGCAACACAAGAGACATTTCAGAAAACTTGGGTCTGACAGAGTACTTTAACTCAAATTGTTTCTTTACAAACATCTTGACATATGGGGAACATTATCCTGGCAGCTCATGATGACCTATGAGCTACATGACAGCAAGAAACATATATGTAGTTATAAAGGAAAAGTGAAGAGCAGGTTGAATGTGTACACAGATATATGGATAAAGTTTCCAGTAGTCTCTAGGGAATTTTGACATACACTATAAACAATTAAAATGAGTAAGAGAGTTATCTGAATCTTCCTAGATTACCCTATAAAAGTTTTTCCTCATATGTGTAACATTTTGGATAATAGCAGTAGTACTTACTGGAATGAAGAATTACTTCTGTAAGCTTGGAATTGTATCTAATGTAACTAAATATGAAGTCTCTGGAACAAGCCTTCTGATAACTCAACCAGGATATTATTACATACTATTGATCCCAGAACAGAGCTGAAATCTGGAAATTTGAGTTATTTCCGTTAGAATGGAAAAAATATTTGAACTTCCACAGCTATGATTCCAGATTTCAAAATAAGTTGCAGATATTCCCTTTATCTTTTCTCAGAAGCAACAGTTACAGTGCTATTATGCCTTGTGTCCTTTGAAATGCAATAATTTATCAACAAAAACATACAACCCCAAAAAACCAATCACCTACAAATCACCTCCTTCATTTGAACCACATTATTAAAGCTTTTAATGCCTGATTATGTCTGGCATTTTCATGAAGGTATTAGTCATCATGAAATACCAGTTCATTCATTCATTTTCGAAGCTACCCAGATTTCTTTTTAAATTTCAGAAATCCATTTTGAAAAACAGTTTAAGTTTTGGATGGGCATAAGTCTCCAGACAGTGCCTTTATCTGAAGCCAATTAGACAACTCAGTTTTGGAACTTCTCTTTAGCTCTATTAGATATTCCAGCCTAGTAACTCTTGCTGAACTAGTACCATATAGAGCAAAGGTCTTATTACTCATCCAGAGTTTAACCCTCAATATTGGTATTTAACAGGCCACTGAACTAAAAGTGTTGGTACTGGTATCTCAAAACTTTGCTTTTTGAGCTTCATTGCTCTCTGTTCATCACACTGGGAGAAGGCTGCATGCTTGTGGCAAGTTGTTCTGCCTCACTCTGTATTGGTAAAAGTCCCTGTTCTAGTAATCCATGTCTTCCACAGGACCAGCATCTAACTGGCCTGCTCCCTTCCATTTTTTGCATCACTGATACTTTTCCTTGTTTTCACAAACAACATATTATTTCTGTAAATCTTCACATGTGCCATGAGCTGGATTAGGATCAGGTATTAAAAGAAAGAGTCGCACAAAAATAGTTTCCAGCTTTCATCATCAATGACTTCTTTTAACTTCTCCAAGGAATTATTAAAATTCAGTGGCAAATTCTATGGTCTCCTGGGGGCACCTTTGGTCTCCCTTCCCTGGTCTTGCTCTGGAAGTCCAAATGCAACTGAGCAACAGCACCTAGGCATCTATTCCTTGGAAAAGGTAGGTGATAAGATGGGAAGTTCTCAAGCTGCAAGATACTGAATCAGACCTAGCCTGACTGTCTCCCGCTTCTCTTGCTAGTATTTAGCTATGTTGAAATTGGTGACTGACCCCAAAACCCATACCCAGTGCCTGCATTACATGGTACAAGGCTTTCCACAGAGTAAATTCTGCAGCGTTGCTTGACTTGGGTGACTGTCCAGGCATTCAAACGATAAGATATAGATTAGAATCAAACACATTAAGTCAGTTTTGCATTATTTGGACTTGACCAATTTGACCTCTCCCCTTTGAAAAACCCCTCATTACCAAAAAATTTCAATAAACGTTCCATCCCATTTCAGTTTTTACCTCCTTAACCCTTTGACACAGCTAATCTCTACTGAAAAAAATCTCAGAGCTTTCCTAGGCTCCTGTGTTCCACTGAACTTCTCTCCTGACAGGAGGGACCACAGATCTGTCCCCAAAATTTCACACCTCTGCATTATAGCTGAGTTTTGCCCATCCAAACTCTGTAAGAATCACTCTTTTGTCCTTTATGGGAAAGCTTCACTCATTATTCTACTTCTTCTCATGAAGTCATGAATTTTGGTCATAATACTTTCTGGAAATTTTTGAGCTCCTCAAGCATCTCCTGATTATCATTTCTTCTTGGCAGCCTACGTAAGTTGGCAGACTTCAGGGTCTTAGGCATTTGAATGAATGAGGACAGGAAACAGTTGATAGAGCCAAGTATCTTTACTGCATGCCCTCCCCATTCGCAAAGATCATATAAAATCGTATATTCCTACATCCAGCAGGAATCAAAAGAGTAGTTGTCTGTTCACCACCTCCAGCCTCTTTCTAGGTAGCTATTCACTCCCAAGCGCTCCTTCCTTCTCAGCTTTCCCTTCCTACCCATCAGAGCTCTTATGACTATGTCTCTTGTCTCTCTTGCGCCACTTTTCTCATCCTTTCTTCCTCACTTTCACCTTCAAACAATGACAGGCTGAGAGAGTTCAGGTTTTTTACCCTGAAGAATAGAAGGCTCTAGGGACACCTTATAGCAGCCTTCCAGTAAAGGGGGCCTACAGGAAAGGTGGTGAGGGACTCTTTCACAGGGAGTGTAGTAATAGGACAAGGGGTAATGGCTTTAAACTGAAAGAGGGTAGATTTAGGTTTGATGTAAGGAAGAAGTTCTTCACTGTGAGGGTGGTGAGGCACTGGAACAGGTTGCCCAGAGAAGTTGTGGCTGCCCCATCCCTGGCAGTGTTCCAGGCCAGGTAGGATGGGGCTTTGAGCAACCTGGTCTGGTGGAAGGTGTCCCTGCCCATGGCAGGGGGGTGGGAGCTGGATGATCTTTAAGGTCCCTTCCAACCCAAACCATTCTATGATTCAATTATTTCTGTTAGGAATTAATTTGTTAATGTTTCCACAGCTACAGCTTTCTAAAGCCCCCACAAGAAGAAATTGGGGGGAGAGTGGAGTTTTGTTTTTTTCAGATTAATTACAGTAGGGCTCAACAATTGGGAAACATGGATTGTACAAGAACTACTACAAAATGACAACCATTAACATGTTATTCTACACTTCGATACTATGAATATTTTCCAGCTGAAATCTCTCCTGGTTTTCTTCTATCCAGTGTTCTGTGTTTAGTCCAGGAATATTAATGATGAAAATCTAGACAGCGTTACATTGTGTGAACTATTAGATGTACTACTGATGATACTTGATTTTATATTGCCTTTGGCTTAGTCAGATCACAGAATTTAAATTATCTGAATTCTGGCTAGCATCTGCTGTCGAATGAGTAAACAGTAAATCAAACTTAAGACTTCATTACAGAGTTGAAAGTCTGTTTTCCTACAGACCTGGTATACCACATGATGCAATCAAACACATTATTATCTGTCAAGCATCCAAAAATGAACTAAATGACTCATAAAAGCAATAAATAAGACACGGTCTCTGCCCCTGAAATACCTTACATTGTAAAATTAAAACAAGACTCCTAGCAAGACTAAATCGTGGGGAACCAAGTTAGTCCTATAATGGAAAGGAAGAACGTAGGTTATACAATATGATAAAGCAGACAGACACACTCCTACAAGAGAGTAAGAGTGGAACTTAAACTTCCCACATATGCATTAGGCTTATAGTCCCTGTGCATGTTTTCTCCCCACAGAAAATGTGAGTTACCTTATTCAGTAATTCTGTTCAGATGTTTTCACACTATTCATATTTCCTTGGGCAGTAGATTCCAGTTTTTTCCCCAGATGAAGGTGTGTCTACATCCCTGCTTTTAGTCTAATAACCTACAAATCCATGAGGTTGTTGTAGGACTCTCCTGAGTTTAACTGGCTCTGTTACATTTGTTAGATAGCAATAAATAGGTATTTCCAGCAAATCAGTGCTAAACTCTTCTGACTACTGGTTGTTCACATACAAATAACTCAATACAGTTGAACTTCAAAAGCTTTAATTTTTAAGCAAAAAAATCCTAGTTCTGTGCAGCAATAACCAAAAATTCATAACTGCAGAGTGTACTCAGCAGGCATCCTTATGATTTACAATACAGCCTAATAAAATTATGCCTCATGGAGAAAGGGAAAGAATCTTACTCTACCCCACCATGCCTGGCTTGTGCAACAGACAGCAGCTGCTACTGAGATAATTTGCAAAAGGCAGAGTTTATTTCAAGAACACATTTAAACATCCAAACACATCCATACATATACATGACCATACACACATGAAAATAAATCTATTAAATAATTACAGAAGCCTCCGTTATACTTACTGCTTACATTTTGGAATTAGGTACTACGCCTTTTATATTTCAAATATACATGGATTTATCTTTTATTAGGAAGGTCTAGTAGTCATAACATAAACAATGCTTTCCTATTCTGTTAATTCAGACTTGCTAAAATTAATTACATTTTAAAATGTAGGTATTTGGACAACACCAGGCACAAAGCTCCAAACTTCTACTTTGGTTATAATCGCCACAGAGTGCTACAGCGACTCTGGAAACTAACCCTGCTGGTAGTGACTTTTCTCTTGATAAATTAGACCTTCAGCACCTGACAAGTATATTGAATGTTAAATGGCTCATGGTACCAATAAAGATTATTGATAACTACTTTGAAACAGAATCAGATAAAATTTTACACTGCATTTTATGAAGTCTGAAACTTTCACTATTGCCAAATCTTTTTTGCATTTAGAGACACTCTAAATCATTATTCTAAATCATCTGAGAACCATTCTTTATCCAGGATTCAAATGGAGGATGTGAAGAACAACTATTCAAATTTTTGTCTTATCTCCATTGTTCAAATCTTGCCATAGACTTCCTCTGCTATAATCTGTCTGAAGTCTTTCCTCAGGACAAAAATCAATGCCCCAATATCTTTTTCACCGTTATGGAAGTATTCCCTATGCTTTCCTCCATGTATGCTTCATATACCCCAATTAATCTTCAAAACCACTTCATTTAAATGAGTGGTACTTTCAAACTGGACACCAAAGCATAGCAAGGTCAGAAACGTTCAGCATTTTTTCTGAACTGATTTGAGATGCCCAGGACCATATTTTTCAGAGTACCTACATATTGAAAACATAGCTTTTGTTGATTTGCTCTAGTCAGACATAGGCACCTTTCTTAGCACTTGTACATGAGAGCCTCGAAACATATACCTAGAAAGCCACCACCACACAGATTCTGCAAGCCCAACCAATTTGGTTTATATGCCTCACTTCACAACACAATTACCATGATGGTAGACACCAGCAGAGAATTAATTTCTCCAGGACAATGTTCATCTATGCTACCAAGAGATGATCCTTGTTCTGCAGCCCATCAGCCCTTTCCATCAATTCTAATACCTGCAAAAAGTGAGGCAAAGATCCTACAGAAAACTAAGCTCATTAATATCTGCAAAGTCTCCTTCTCAAAACCCGTCCATCATGGGCACCTTCACAAGCATCAGTCACAGAAGAAAAAAAGTACACTGAATGTATGTGTGCCAAAACCACACAAACATAAGGGGATGGGAAAACCTTTTGTTTAGCATTTTGTAACTTTTATGTGCTCTAATTTGCAACCTTAATGTTTTCAATGTTATTTTGAAAGAAACAGAAAGCCTACCATGTGGCATCGTGATGGCACCTGTATGAATCATCATGAGTTACAGCCTTTACATCTACCAGACAGACCTCCACCATTTGAGCTAACAGTAACTGATAGTAGCAGTATATAGTCATCCCTGGTGTATACCACTATGAGAGGGGATAACACACGTTTATGACTTGGCCAAGTATCTGTAGATTTTCACTGAGAAGGAAAGGACACATCTCTAACACGAAAGCAAGTGTCAGCTTTCTACATCAGAACAAAGAACTGCTAGAATTTAAAAACAAAAACATGATGGGGGGGGCGGGGGGGGAAGAAACGAACAAAAGAAAAAAAGCCCAGAACACACTAGAATTTTTTACCACTGAAGAAATAACATATTTTTCTTTAGTCTTGTGCACGGAACTGCCAGATGTGTTTTGGCTTAAGCTTTAAAAATAAGTAAAAAGGAAAAAAAAAAGAAAAAAATAGGACTAGGATGGACAACTAGCATGGAAAATTTCAGCCCAAATAGTTAATATTTGGAAATGTTTTAAGCAACTGAAAACATCTTCTAATGGTATGTGTCAGGGAAACTTAATTAACAGATAGCTGAGCCAGGTGTGCCTATAATAAAATTGCTATTATTTTGTGATTCCACAGCCAAAATTTTTCCTACAGATACAAATCTTTCAAAATATTGTTTTCAGTATTAGGACCAACTTATCTTAAGATATACAATATTTATATAATGTAATTTTCAAAGTAAGAAGCGTCCACCAAGCTTGGATCAAATATATGCATTTTGTTAACAGCAATAAAACTTCATAAAACTTCAGAGACTTCAATGGATTTTCTTTCCAGACATTAATCAAACAGATTTTCCTTAGTGGATGTACAAAGTCCCTGCATCACTAAGTACCAAATCAATACTTTCAAAGTAGTAAACAAAAATAAGAAGTTCACTTCTTACTTACCTTGTCAGAAGACACTGAAATCTTGATTAATAAAACATTATTTTAATATGTATCTAGAAACAAAAATTTAACTTTGAGTATTGTAGTGTTATTTCTCATTAGAAGTAAAATGCAAAAGGAGAAGAATGCAAGCGAAAGGTATTCAGCAGTTTTTCTTTCAGATGCAGTAATCATAAGGCCAGTCTCATTTATCCCAAGTAACATGTTATTCCATTTGCAGTCCACAAAATTTCTCCAGAATCAGGCCCTGATTATTCTCTGCTACTAGCTGTACTCTTTACAATTTTGTTTTAAAGTACCTATGCTGTATGACTAGGCTCAGTGGTCCAAATCGATGGGATAGAGCAGATGGTATCATAAAAGTAGTCACTTAAAATGTAACAAATACAAATACTCCTTTTACGTTAGCACACAAGTGAACTACGTTTATTAGCCTTTAACAGGACAATCCTTAAACCCTCCAAAGACCACCTGATTCATGCTCCCTCTTGGATAATTTCAACAGAACCTAATCCTTTTACTACTTAATGCTTTAAATACAGTAAATCTCTTTGCACTTTACTAAAGGTTTGCACTCAAGTTAGCATGGTTCAGGGCCGAGTCCTATATTCACTCATGAAAAAGCAAACGTACTTCAAACTGTAGCTATTCTGATCTCCTATTGACTGAGTATTAGCAAGCATCTGGGGAGAAACAGCAAGGAATTGTCACCTCACAAGGAATTGCCCAGGGTGGTGGTGGGGAGGGCTCTCTCTGACTTCCCAAATGCAACTCTACCTTGAGTGTTCTCATCTGCCAGAACCCAGTACAGAAAGCAACAAATACTCAACACTAGCAATAACCGTATCTTCAGTCAAGAGATAAACCCACTCAATAAATAGTACGCAAAAGATTCCAAACATGTATAGATACATATACATGGATATGTGTGTGTGTGTATATATATGTATATATATATATACATGAAAATAGCCTTTGAGTCCCATATTTAAGTGTGCATGGTTTATTACCATCAAACGAGGTGTAAAAAAGCACAGATCTTGGCTGGCTGAAGTTGAGAGCAACACTAAGTGCCCATAGACTCTGCCTGCCTTGAGAAATCAGTTCCTGCTGTAAAATAACAGACTTTAGCACATTCTGTAGAATGACATCACCCCAAGTGGCCTGCCAAAAATGTTACTTTTACATTTCTTCAACAAGAAGATTTCCTTTCACCACTCTTTTTAATTTTTTTTTTTATTTAGTTAGTCAATCGTTCAAAAATATGAAACTTCTAAGTATTTCCAGGCCTATAGATTAGCAGCTTTTAACACAAGCAAGTGACTATGCCTTTTAAAAAATGTTGCATGTATATGTATCTTTTTGCCTGGGTCTTTTTAGTAGATTTATATTTGCAACTGTGCTAAGCTAAAATAATATAAGTTGATGCAATTACGATACTGAAATTATTTTTTCTTTTTGATTTATCACTATCCCACTGAAGAACGCTCCTTTTTATGTGAACAGTGAAAGTATGTCTACCCATTTAGCGAGTTGTAGGTAACCCACTGAACATGACCAGTACGATAAATCAGCCAAATGGGAAAACTTCTGCATTTGCAAGGAAGCTATTTAAAGCTTACTGGATGACAGTTACAAGTAATGCATTCCACTCTTCCAAACAGTGTAAACAAACAAACCAAAGTCACTAAGTTAATTGCAGAAATTATGGTTCTTTCACCAAAATAATCAAGATAAGCCCTTCACTTTTTCACTTCTGATGAGGGTTTTGCATCTTACCTTTGTAGAAGCCACAGGTGAACTATGCAGAAGTTTTTCTTCAGCACTCATTCTTCTCAGGTGTTACTACTTTCACCATCAGTAAGTTGCATAAAGTCAACATTCAGTTCCTCACTGCAAAAATTGTGTCTTTATTACTAGGTTTGAACTTAAATAAGATAAGTCAATATTAGTTAATGCTGTAAAGGCTGGGATACTTCCCCTTTTGAAAAAAACAAAAAGAACCCCAACAAACCTGCCCCCCCC
>JANZLQ010000040.1:3252127-3316059 GCA_026212715.1 Elanus axillaris
CCCCCTCCCCCAACCCAACCAAACCCCAAACTGCAGGGTGTTCAAGCTAGGAGTGTAAGTTAAGAGTTATATATGCAACCCAATGCTATTTCTTTTGACTTATATGAATGTTTTAGGTTCCTCTTTTGTAGTTCTTAAGCAAATGAATAGAAATACTACTGAAACTCAGATTTTTTTTTTTTGGACGGCAGCTGAACTAGTCATAGTCCTAAATTTGAATGACTTTGTATGGTACAGAAAATAAAGCAACTTCAGAGAACAATCCAGTGTTATCAAGGGGAGAGACAAAAGAGTCCAATGCAATTTTCTAATGTTTTAATCCAATGCTGCAATGTCTTAAACATCACCAAAATTGTCATACTCCTAATAAATATTTATATAGTATATATGCATGCAATACCTTTTAAAAACACAAGTTTGGAGAACACAATATTCTTTAGTTATTTTTCTCAGTGCTTCCACAATGATTTCTTTACTATAGATTGATTACATCAGGAAAAAGTAGAGCAGATAATGAATGCAACTGTTTTGATTTGCTTGTAAAGTAGCTCATATGTAATGTTCTCCAAGAACATATGTTGCAGTACTTATGTAAGAAATATTAAAAAAGGTTAATTTGTATTTAGTTATTGTTAAAGAGCCTAGGCAACTGTAAATTAAGAAGCCCAAATTTGCACTGAATTAATTTATCATCTGTGACCACCTTTTAACATAAAACTTGAGAAACTTCCACAGTTACTTTGGGTTATGAGTAAATGAAGGAGAAGAAGGTTTTAAGAGTCTAACTTCATGATTTGCATCTCTTCCTCCTGTATGTCATGCAATTACAATTACTTTAGGGTTGCTTTCTATTGCCTGTCCTCAGATGACAGATAAAAGGCTGATACCATGAAACTGGCATTCTGTTTTCTTGTGACAAGAAAAAAAGCATGAATTCACATCATACTCAAATACAATGATCCCAGTATGGCTCAATGAAGCGAAGGGAGTCTTACATAGGCATAAAATCAACTCCTATTTGTTCTATTCGTTCAGCAATTCCAGGCAACAGAGGATCAATTTAGATCAAGTACGTTTATACAATGGAAGGTATTCTTAAAATACAGAGGAGAAAAAAAAAAACCCACATGGGCCTACTGCACACAGAATGGGAGATTTGGTTCAGTTCTGTATATGATATAATATTTAATAGAATTACAGTTAGTTTTGAAGTTAAAATAACATCCTTGCTTTTACAGTGGCTTTACTTGCAGACTGTAGTCCTCTTTCTCGAAAGGGCATCACAGCAAGGTAAGATTAAAGACAAGTTTTATAAAACACCATTTCGTGGTATTAACCGTAGGGGAAAAAAAAAAAAAAAGAGGAACTTTTCCCTTCAATACTTGTCAAGGCTGCTATAAGAACTTCAGTGCTAAATGCTCAGGTTACACATAATCCTCCAGCTGCAAGGTGACAATTAGCACCAAAATCACTAGAAAAGCTTTCAGCTCTGAACAGGTGCCTCACCATTGTGTTCAGGTTTAAATCAAAATCTGGCAGAGTGAATGTCCCACCTCCTGCCACCCCTCCCCTTTGAAACAACTCTTATTACAGCCCCATCAGAGCAGCTCCACTCTCATTTTCTCCAAGAAGACCAAACATGACTTTCACTCTTTTGTTTGAGTGCTTTTTTCCCCATTATCTTTCTTTATCTATCTGACTGAGAGATCTGAAGGCAGGAAGTGGAATTTATCTGCTGTGTATTATGAGTCCACTACTTCTCTCCTAACGGGTGAAAACAGGAGCAAATCCTTTGAGAGGCATATAATTATAATGACAAAAATCAGAAAGTCTTTCCCTTTCTCTAGGCAGTTTCAGAAATGACAGTCCAGAAAAACCTCAGAAGTACATCGGTCTGTAACATTAACATTGTATCTGTATTAAAGCATGAATTACAGATCTGCATTTCTCTGTAATATCATGCATTATAAAATTGCCTTCCCTATCAAAAGCCATAACCATTCTTCAGATTAAAATTTGCTTGCATCCTTTAGGACACCTTCACAAGGCAGAAATGGCAAAATGCTTCTTACAATTCCGACTTCAACAGCAAGTACAAACACTGTTAGAACACTTCTCAGAAATTTTCTCTTTTTTCCAATGCAGAGGCATGCTGTGCCCAGAAGGAATATTTATTAGGAAGAATTCCCTCCTTACTAGCCAGTCAAGCTTTTCTGATCCAGTAACAAATACTGTTTGGCAAAATAAGCAATTTAGAACCCTGCAAGACTCAAGGGCAGCTGACTGCATAGTGAATAATCATTTATAACGAAGAAAAAGAAAATGGTTATGAGATATATCAAAAGATGTAGTAAAACATGATGGCACTTTAAAGAATAAAAAATCTTGACGTTTGATCTGACTTGTTTCCATATGGAGACAAGATTGATAATACAAACCAGATATTTCTCTGGTGCAATTCAGTTTATAAAGTCAAGTTTCCACAACACAATGAGAAAACAGCAAGTAGATTAATCATGCATGATTTCCAGTTTTGCTTTCTGCTCTGCATCTTGTGGAATCCTTTTGCCATTACCTTTCTGGGCCATAGTCACGACTGCTCCTCCCAGGATTTTTGCTGCTTTCTGGTTTCTTTCCACCTCCTGTGGGCAGATCCCAGCAGTTCACACCCTGCCCCTGGTAATCAGTCTCCAGGGAACACAGCTCCCAAGACTCAGAGCTGATTAACTGTAATATATATCTGTGCAAAAACTCCATGCTGCAGGATACGTAAGAGTGAACACTAGCCATGTTGATGGTACAACAGCACTCAGTTCTGGATCCTACTCTAACCCAACTACCAAATGGCACAGGAGATTTGGGTCATTGGGTTATATAGATCTGGAATTACCAGCACGCAATCTGGAAGTTCTGCGCGACAGCAAACCCTCCTGGAGCTAATTTTACCATGATTGTTTTCTGAAGTATTTCTGCTCAGGAGAGTCTCAGATGGTGTTAATTTATAGGACTGTGAAAAAACCTACCAGTGTCACCGTTACTTGGAGAGAATGGTATCCTAAATAGTGTGTTTGTACTTGCTAAGCCTTTAATACCAATTTTTATTACTTTCCCCCATCGATTTAAATTTAATAATAATTAATTCCTAATTGTGCATTTCTTCCCCCTCCCCTTGAATCTGAAGCCTCCCCTGGATCAGAAGTGATCAATACCATGGGAGGGAAAGTCACATAAATATTATACCTTCCACATACAACCAAAGCAGTAGCTGTACACTACCTATCATAGCAGCCATCACCTCATGGTCACAGCATGGAAATAGCTCCCAGTTATGCTGCAATTTCCTGCTATTCCTTTAGGATGTCTGTAAGAAATAATCAATCTCATGTATTGAAGCTGGTAGCTAAAATAATGGCAATCTTCAAAGTCAGTACATTGTGAAAACAGCTTTACCCAAAGCAAAAAGGATTGAGAGATCTGCTTGGAACAAGGGACAGCTTTGGTAACACAGATTTTGAAAAGAGGTACAGATGAGATAAATTGGTCTCAGAATATTAAAACATAAGACAAGAACCAAGAAGAAAAATCAACATCACTGACAGCTGTTAGCAGGAATAAGCTTCTGTATTGAAAGAAATATATTAATGTAACTACAGCAAATCTAGTTTTCGCAACTCTGTTTAGTAGAATTCATAAGATACGGTTCTACAAAGTAGCAGAATTAAGCTTTTTCTTATTAAAAAATCAAAACAAAAATTCAAAGTCTCAGATTTTCATAGATCAAAATTGACTAAAAAAAAGGCATAAACACCTGACTGTAAACAGTATATTCTCTTTAATTGCCTCAGTGCAACTAGTACCACTTTCAAGAGGAAAGCCTAGAGTCTTTCATTCTAGAAATAGATTGAACGATCACATATTTTTTTGCTTATTTTGCTCCACATTATTTTAAAGCTAGTAAAATCATTGATACTGATCTCCTGTAACATCCTTAGGTTTCCACAAAGCAGCAAATTTGTACTGAAAAGAAAATTTTCACCTAAGTGTTTCCAACCCACTTTCCCAAAGAGAGGTTTAGCGAATAACTTGACATGGTTACAGGATGACACAGAGATTGCCCTGTCTACTTACTTCATTAGGCAGGTAATCAGCAGAACACACACAAAGCCAAAAAGACAGGGTTTTGACTCCCAGCCACCCTAGATTTCATGCCAATTACAAAGATTAGCAGACAACCTGAAGTCATCAGCATGTTACATGTTTCATTGGAAAATACTAATTTTTTAGGGATTCACACTGACTGTAGCAAACACCCTATACAGGAAGATTAATTTCACTTTGTTGAATTGTTTTGTTATCAACAGCTTAAGATTACCTAGGAGCCTTAACTACAAAACAAGATTTAATTGTCCTAGTTTTTCAGTAATTGTAATAAAAAGACAGGTCTCTGATCCAAATTATTTACCATCTAAACAAGATTGAAAACAGCAAGGAAACACTGAACAAGCATTGATCACTATAAACAGAAATAATCTCAGGAAAACAGAAACCTATTGCTGTTGACTTTTTGCGCAAGTGAAAGAAGAAAGTTGGATTTATTTTGGGGTGCTTCTAAGGAGCCTCTCCAAAACACGAAAGAAGCAGAAGTGAGAACATACAGGTACTGTATCTGGAAATGCATTGAACAAGTGACAGTCTCGTCTCAGCACTGAAAGGGGGACTAAATAATAAGGAAAAGACATTAGAAATAAAGACATCAGAAAGAAAAAGGAAGAAATTGGGGAGCGTCTATATAGGGAAAGAAGTTAACAAAGGAGAAAAAGAAGTTTAAGGAGTGAATTTAAAGTGGTGCAAGGATTGCTGGACTTTAGATGTGCGATTCTGCTGGTTTACAGAACTTCAGCTGTTTTGCTAAGGAGAGCAGAAGTGATGGATGCAGCCCAGTGTGGGATAATCCTGAAGTCAGAGAACATATGCTTTGAGTTTAATCCAACTGCAGAGTTCTGGCAAACACGCTGCATTTATAGAGGCAAATATATCAACCTTAATTTTTTAGCAGCTGTGCTGCCCTTTAATTTTTTATACCCTGAAGTGTACACTTGTACCCCTTTCGCTTACCTCTAAGAAGTGGATCACTTAGAACAGCCCAGCCTTTCTATCTGAAGCCAGCTAACAGCTCTTGCCCACTGGAATTTTCTTTGAGATATACAGTTATTTTCCACTTGTTCTGCCCATTTTCTTCTTAATCAAACACACATTGAAGTGTCTTCCTAGGAAGGCTGAGCCATACCAGCAGGAACCAAGACTCTCTGGTTCAGCTGGGAAGTTTCTCCCTAGGAATCACAGATCCAGAAAGTCTTCTCTCTTTCAGGATTCAAGCTTCTCCTCCCAGACCCACCGGGTCTCCTAGCTCTGCTCTAATGCCTCCATGCATTTCAGCATTAACTCTCCCTAGTGTACCAGAGCCAACGGCCATCAGCAACAGTAAAAGGCCACCACTAATTGCACTTTTCCTTCCAGCCCTCAGCTGAGGATTTTACTCACACACCTCAGGTCACTGCTCTGCAGCTCCCTCCAGCAAAGCCAAGCTGCCAGGCCTCTTTACAGAGTTCAGCAGGAGGCAATATATACACCTCTGCCCCCAAACCCAATCAGGCCTTCACACCAATTAAGCTTATTGACACCAGATTTTATACATTCCTTTGCAATGAGGGCACACACTTTCTTAAAGCGAACAAACCTTTTAATGTGGGGGTGCGGCACAAGGTCCCGAAAGGTAGAGCGGTGACAGCAGTCAGTTCTGGCACAGCAGCCCAGTCCCCTTGAAGCCAAAGGCGAGTAAAGGGTGTTGCAGCAATGCTGTAAAAAAGGAGAAAGCATTAATTTTCCACCTGTTGTTTTCTTCCCCAACAGCTGAGGGACAGAAGGAGCTCCATGGAGGTGAGGGGTGCAGATGGAGTGGCAACCTGCCTTTTAAGGCCACTGGGGGAACAAGAAGGGCATTTGCCTGGTGCAGCAAATGCAGGGTGAAGACAGCTTCCCTCCCTCCTGGCCCCTTGCTCCAGGGCCCCTCTGGCTGCTCACCCCCAGCCCTGCCTGCCACTGCCCCCAGCACCTGGGGTCCCCATCATCTCACCTGAATGAGCCAAGAGGCAACACTGCCTGCTTCCTGTGCCTCAGGTTTCCATTTTCCAGATGCCACTATTAATACCTTGCTGTGGCAGAGCTCTTCTGTATGCATGAACTGGCTGGTGGTAGTTCTGATTATGGAGACATTTCCCAAGGCCGGTCTCTTGTACAAATGCATTTATTCTCTAGCTCACACAGGAACGAGCTGCTGTGCGTGCTCTGCAGGCACCTGTAAATCATACCTGCAGAAAGCTATTCCCTGCAGGCCTGTTTTTTTGTTGGTTGGTTTGTTTGTTTTTACAACTGCTGAACCTACACAAACCCCACTGATGTGAATGGGTGCAGAACCTCAGCACCCCTGAACACTGGAGCGCACGTAAAACTCAGCCAGCTCCTCTTTGGTTAAAAACAGACGTCTCCACAGACTCATTGATACAAGTGATGCCTTTGGAGCACAAACTGATTTTGCATCTGAGGTGCATCTTGTGAATGCGCTACCTTTCTGCCCACCTGCAGCATGTGGAGGAAATTCATGTGGCGGAGAGCGCTGGAAATGGTCTTTGTGCAGCACGTCAATCAGGCTTCCAGTATTGCTTCACTGAGACATAAATTTCAATCTTGTTTGTTCAGAAATGACTACCGCCTGGTGTTGCCAAGAAAACCCAGCTCTCTGAAATATACAAGCTCTAATTATTTATTAAGATATTTTTTGGCTCCTCTCAAGCTTGGTATTTTGTTTTCATTTATCAGACTGAGCACTGTTTGGCTGTATACTGAACTAGACTGTGACCCCTGATTCATTCTTCCACCAATTCTCTTCATATCTCTTAATTGTGTTGAAATAGCCAGACTTCTGCATGGTAATTAATGTTGCTGTGAACTTAAGACACTGGAAATCCTAAAATGATTAGATTTCTAGAGGGCTGAATGAATCTGCAAATGTAGTGGTATGTAGTGGTCTGAGCACCGAACTTTAAACAGTAAACCACTGACTTCAAAACATGGGCCTACCTTGCTATTCCACCTCTGTCCTTCCCTTCACAGTAGAAGGAGAATCTATCTCTTTATTTACCTACCTCCCAAGTTAGGGGAATAAATCTTGAATGTGACATAAGTGCTACCACTGTAATTAGCAGGAAAAACTTTCCCTGTTCATCTCAACATATTCAACAACAGACGCCTATCACTTTAAAAAGACCAATCAAAATTTAAAAACATATATTCTGGGTAGAATATTTTTAAAACAGTAAGTATTCAAGATGGAATTGTCTTGACTGTGCCTGCTGTAGAAAGAATCAGGCCAGCTCATTTTGGTTTAAAAATTTAAATGGAAAGCTTGTAGGACTTGCTTTTGCATTTTTTTCTGTTATAAAATTAAAAAAACCCTCTGTTATAAACAAAGAGAGAAAAAAAGAGTTTTCTTAGTGCCGGTAAATTAAGACATCACATCATTTGTAATGCCCATGAGAGGGAAACTTGGGATTTCTGCTTTTGGATCCAAAGTGTCATGGAGCATTAAGAAGAATCCTGCAAAGCTGCCTGACCTCGGGCTTTGTGGAATTCCCTGCCCCACAGCACAAGGAGGCTACAGCCCCCCTTTTGCCTTGTAGTAGTATCTTGAAAATAGATCCCACAGGATTTGGGCCCACAGAGGGTGGAAAGGTGGCCACTGTTTTCACCAGCTAATTTCTAGTTATTGTATAGTGAAACGGTAATTCATGCAGAAGAGGAGAAAGGCAAAGATAATTGCCAAAGCAAATCAGGATGAACATTTTCTGTAAAACACACAGACAGCTCACATACAGAGAAGTACAAACCTGAAACTCTCACACAATTTCCAAGGCAAA
This sequence comes from Elanus axillaris, assembly GCA_026212715.1. Lineage (NCBI taxonomy): Eukaryota > Metazoa > Chordata > Aves > Accipitriformes > Accipitridae > Elanus > Elanus axillaris. The sequence goes on from JANZLQ010000040.1 coordinate 3,260,101, forward strand.
TTCCAACAAGCTTCTGGAGAAAACAGAAAATAGCCCATCATGTTCCCATAGCAAAAGTGAAATTGTCGGAGTTTTGTCAGAGTTTAACATCAGGATTTATTTTCTCTGTGTTGTGAGACTGTAGATGCAGGCTGCAAGACAATAAATATTCCACAACAGGAAAAATAAATATTCCATAACATCCTATTCCAGGAGAAAGATTCAAAATTCAGGCTTATTTCAGTCTTACTTTAAAAATAAAATATAAAGAGAATCTGATATTTTATAAATACATATGTTGGAGCCAGGCTAAAAATGTTGATTTTCTTGTTCTTTAGACTTTCAGTTTCAAGCAAACAACTAAACAGCACTTGCATAAGCCACAAGTGTCAGCCTTTCTTTCAAAGCTTAACAAGAACAGAGTTGGATCTCATCCATCATTTTCCAAGAGATTAGATCCCTAAATCCCAGTATCACATCTTGTAGAGTTACTGATATAATATAAACCCAAAATTTTCCATCCATAAAGACATCAACACCCAGCTCTGCCAAAACATCGACCTTCTCAGTTGAGGAGTGTTAACTGATGCATGAGCATAGTTTTATACTCAGACAGATACATGAAATAAAATTATAAAATTTTTAAGGTCATCCTAGGAAAATGATAGTAAACATGACTGGAAAGTACAGACTGATTCATTGAGAAATTTTCAACTCATTTTTAATCTTTTCATGAACATTATGGAAAGACCTCCCTGCAGAGGTAGTCGGGATGATTTGTCCCTATAAGAACCTGTGTCACTATTTTATGTCGCTACTGAACAGCAGATAAGCAAGTCTGCAGGACTAAAACTTAAGACAACTGGTGTTTCAGCCACCCCTCTGATTAGATAGTAGTGATCTTTGACAACTGAAAACAAGCAATTACCATGCCATCTGTGAAAGAAAAAAATATTTGTGATTTGGGCAAATAGTCACATGAAGAATATTTTAAATTTTGTAACTTGACTACCTAAGTCAAGAGTGGGTAAGAGTTGAGACAGTAATTCAAATGTTGTTTGATTTTCAGAAAGTATTCAACAGTTTTAAGGCTTCATCTTTAAAGTGGTAACAACATCTACTGGTTTACAAAGTGTAGCTAGTATTCCTGTGATTCATAGAATCACAGAATCATTTAGGTTGGAAAAGACCTTTAAGATCATCCAGTCCAACCATTAACCTAGCACTGCCAAGTCCACCACTAAACCATGTCCCTAAGCACCATGTTTTAAACACCTCCAGGGATGGCGACTCTACCACTTCCCTGGGCAGCCTGTTCCAATGCTTGAGAACCATTTCAGTAAAGAAATTTTTTCTAATATCCAATCTAAACCTGCCCTGGTGCAACTTGAGGCCATTTTCTCTTGTCCTATCGCTTGTTACTTGGGAGAAGAGACCAAACCGCACCTCAGTACAACCTTCTTTCAGGTAGTTGTAGGGAGTGACAAGGTTTCCCCTCAGCCGCCTTTTCTCCAGAATAAACCACCTCAGTTCCCTCAGCTGCTCCTCACAGGACTTGTTCTCAGACCCTTCATCAGCTTCGTTACCCTTCTTTGAACACATTCCAGCACCTCAATGTCTTTCCTGTAGTGAGGGGCCCAAAACTGAACACAGTATTCGAGGTGCAGCCTCACCAGTGCCGAGTACAGGGGGACAATCACTGCCCTAGTCCTGCTGGCCATGCGATTTCTGATACTTGGCCACCTGGGCACACTGCCGGCTCATCTTCAGCCAGCTGTCAACCAACACCCCAGGTCCTTCCCCAAGCCTGTAGCGTCTCATGGGGTTGTTGTGACCCAAGTGCAGGACTCGGCACTTGGCCTTGTTGAACCTCAATACAGTTGGCCTTGGCCCATCGATCCATCCTGTTCAGATAGCTCTGTAGAGCCTTCCTACCCTTGAGCAGATCAACACTCCCACTCAATTTGGTGTCATCTGCAAACTTACTGAGTGCACTTGATCCCCTCATCCAGATCACTGATAAAGATATGAAACAGAACTGGCCCCAGTACTAAGCCCTGGGGAACACCACTTGTGACTGGCCGCCAGCTGGATTTAACTCCATTCACCACAACTCTTTGGGCCCGGCCATCCAGCCATTTTTTTGCCCAGCAAAGAGTACACCCATCCAAACCATGAGCAGCCAGTTTCTCCAGGAGAATGCTGTGGGTAATGGTGTCAAAGGCTTTACTAAAGTCCAGGTAAGCAACATCCACTGGGACGGTCACCTTGTCACAGGAGATCAGGTTAGTCAAGCAGGACCTGCCTTTCATAAACCCATCCTGAGTGGGCCTGATCACCTGGTTGTCCTGTACGTGCCATATGATGGCACTCAAGATGATCCGCTCCATAACCTTTCCTGGCAGGCACTGAAGTCAGGCAAGTACAACTACAGGCCTGCAGTTCCCTGGATCCTCCTACCAGCCCTTCTTGTAGATGGGCATCACATTTGCTAATTTCCAGTCAACTGGGACCATGATACACTTCAGATAGAAACAGTTACATAAGTGCCTGGTCTTGAGGAAACAAATGAGTTACAGAATTGATAATTTGCCAGTTCTTCAGGGTTCAAGCCCTAGGTGAAAGGGAACATAAATATGTTACAATATAAATTTTCTGGTGGTGTATATGAAATCACTTCAGTGATCATGGAACAGTTTCTGGTGAACAAGCCCCTGCTGTACAAAACTATACTGTTGGCTCTGAATGTCCTTTTTGCTAACAGTCTCGGCAGAGAAAGCGAGGACTCACTGATAAGAAGGGACTCTTATCTCCAGAGGTGGTCCTCAGGTCAGAGTTGAGGAATGTTGGCTGGATAGCATGGTGAGCATGTGCTGCTGCTGCTGCCTAGAGTGTGTTTATCTATTTCTTCCATGAGCACCTAATGCTCCATGACATAATTAGGACCAAGAGTATAGCTATATACAAAAAAGAACCAAATATTTAATCAATGACAACACCACCAAGAACTACATTACTAAGGAATAAAACATTTTTGAATGTCAGGAGAAGAATTAAAATGGAAATAAACCCTCAGACATGGATTTTTAAGTACCAGATACTAGGAAAGAACATTTCTTTTGGGGGATTTTTTCTGAAACTAGCAGCTGTTGTATTTCTTGTGCCTTTTTCCCAGTATTGGAAGTAGAGTGCCGATACTAGATGAACACCAAGCCTAGATGAACAAAGGCAATTCATATGCCATTGCCAAAACTCATACGCACCTGTAAGAAGCTTATACCTAGAGATCATTCTTAAGTTTCTAACTTGATCTAACTGTCAAAGTTATTTGAGCAGCAGAAAGGAAATGCGGTTGCTAAGCAAGTGCAAACCCTGTTTAATCCAGAAAGACAGAACAAGGAAACCCAGGTTCTTTTTAATCAAAGGTTGAGCCATCCAGTGTGACCATCTAAGTTCCATGAAAGCAGCAGGGGTTGGAGGGGTCAGAAGCAGAACCCATAAGGACAAGTCTCCTCCCTCAACAGTGACTATGCTTATGGCATAACAGGATTGCACAGGTAGCCATCGGGATGTTACTTGGAGACTGCTGCTTTATTAGTGGCAATGGTGCATGAGGAATGAACTGCATAGCTCTCAGGCCCTAGGGAAAAATGTATCCTGGTAGCCAGAAAACAATTTTCTTGCTTTTCACATCTGATGTGAGGTCACTGAGACAAAATATACATAACTGCAGAAATTTGTATGTCTTTTGTTTTAAGTCATCTGTAGAAAATCTAAACTGAAATCTTCATGATTTTTAAGTACTTGGCAATATTGCTTCTCTCTTTTTCTCCTTCACTGAGCAGAAACTAACATACCACTGTGTCGATTAAGGTCAGGCTTATCTGAACAGTCTCTGAACTACTAATTCTTCTCTCTCCCAAATGTGAAATCCAAACCTGTTGAAACTGGCCTCTCTTTCCACAAAACAGGATGTGAAGTGAGGGTTGATAGCCCTGAAAGTAATGAGAAAACTAAAAAAATGTTTGCTTTTGTAATGATGTTAACAGTCTAAATATCATGACAGGTTTTTAATATATCAAATAGTCATGGAATATTACAAGATAATATAAATCAGGGACATAAAAATTCAGAAATCTATGTTTGTGTCAAATGTCGTACTTACATACAACTTATATATGTATATACACATACAAATATAATGTGTTTGTGTTTATATCAGGAACTAGTTATATCCACCTGCATATATGCGAGCTAAGGGTTCTCTTTGCTTAATACCCTTTGTGCACAGAAATAACCTGCTGTCAGGTCTTTAGAAGAATCTGGCACAAAAGGATAGTATTTAACAAAAATATGCTTATCAGAGATGCATCAACATATATCAGGGTGCAACTATGCAAATAATTATTAGTTGTGCAGTAGGGCTTTGATCACTGCTTTTAGAATTTGATTGTAAAATTAATTTATGCTGCAACAGTTTGGTACACCATTCTTACCATTGTCATTAAAATGCAGAAAAATTAATATATTATACGTAACTTATGTTTATATGAATGAAAAGGCTAACAGAGTGTATATTTATAATTTTCTATGCCTGTATCCCCTTGTAAATTCTTCTGCTCCAGTGTTTGCTACTTCATCAACAAAAAATATTGTCACTTTCAAAGAAGTACATGAGTACACTTACAAATACAGTGCTATCTGTATATCACATGCATACAACCTTTGCGTGTATTTAGCATATGCATATATGAAAACATATACAGTGATGGTTTCAGACATACATATCGCTCTCAAGTCATTTCACTCATGCAGCTAAAAAATTCAGAACAAACAGCTGCAGTATCAAGGTGCTGCCTGCTACCTATACAGCCCAACCTTGATACATTTTGCAAATTTCTTTTTCCAGGATGTTCCTATCAATCCTATTGAAAATAAATAAAAACAAATAGCCAACATGACCTTTAAAATGAGATGACAGATATTTTTAACTATTTAAACGTGCTATTCTCCACTTCAGTCAATTTATTGGTTAACTTTTGCATACCATCATGGTAGTTTGTGATCAAATTGTGTAAATCCTTTTAATAATTTTTCTGTTGTGGATATCTGAGTTATGCAGACTGTTTACATCTGTACAATACTAGCTCTCCTTCAGAGGACAGTGTGCCTGTCTCTTAAAGTGAATGCCTGTTGTCTTATTCAAAATCAGCATCACAGACAAGCAAAGACGCAGTTGTTGTGGACACAGAATATGAAGTGATGATTAATCTTTTCCCTGTGCATTCTTGTCAAATGCTTACTTCACCTCTCACTTTATTCAGTTCTCAAAAACCATCTGGCCTATAGTTCTTTTTTTCTTTTTGGTATATGTTGCCTAATTTTGTTAGTCATGAAGAAAAGCTGAAACCAATGATGATGTGACTGTACCAGGTGCCTGATATTACGTCATGGTAGACATTATCTTGCAAAACAGTCAAATACTTATTTTGGCTGAAAGATTATTTTTTCCAGAGTGGGACTGGATATTCTTTTACACACACACACACGTATTATTTTCTATTCTACTACACAGAGGGCCAAGAAATGAAAGAGAATGATGCTTAATAAACAGATAGACAAATGTGTTCTCCAGAAAATGTAAATGTCAGTCCTGAACTTATACCTTCATGTATCAAAATCATGTAAGGAATTCCCTAATGCTGTACATAATATACATAGTCCTCAGTCTACATAAACTGCTCATCGATGTAATCAGAACTCTTGCATAATGACAGGCACAAGCATGGTTCAAGGTAGGGAAGAATAAATGGGTAACAGGTAATACTATGTCAGTCCTTACAAAAAAGACTGACTTTAAGCAGTCAAGCTAAGCACACTTAGCCATCTGGCCAAAGATAAGAAGCGCTGCCTTTCAGGAAAAGCAACACTTTGCTTTGATATACAGATGTGTCCCACAGTTAAAATTTGATTCATTATGCAGATGTTCAGTTAAATCATTACAAATAAACAAGCCCATTTCTCTATCTGGGCATTCTTCTACCAAATAAAAAATGGTTTTGTCTCAGGCGAAATCCTCTCCAAAGCGACATGCCCAGGTAACAGTGTTTACTTGAATAATTTTGCTGAGCAATTATGCTGGTTTACATTTACAGTTTAGCTAAGACAAAGCGAGATCCAAGATCATTCTGTTGCCATTAGACTATGATGTTGGACAGGCACTTGCAAAGGATACTTCATCTAACCAGGGCACTAGATCTTGATTATCTATCTCAGCCATCTCTCTCAGGGTGTGATGGATCACGTCTGTCTTTCCTTTTTGGCTACACAGGGAACCTAGAAAAACATATCTAATTTTTGACAGAAACTCAGGCTAAGTGTCTGACCCCTTTTTCAGCTGGCTGCTGGGACTAGGAAAAGCGGTCCTTCTCTGAAAAAAGGTTAAAAATGTTCACTAGGAGTTACATTCAAAGTGCTGGGGACCTTCTGATTGCAAATACAAGCTCTTTGCCCTTTCTTTTTTCAGACCTCAGATATATTTGTATGTTTGTGTTGCACATTTTCATTAAATTCTCAGTCAATGCTTCTGCTTCTAGGGTTATATAGAAGTTGAGACACCCTTTTTGTTCTTTTGTTGTCCTTCCCAACAAAAAATCAACTAAGTGATTAAATTATGCCCAAGCCGACGCATTTTTGTAAGCCACTAGGTTTTGATATCAAACTGTCACAGTACGTACACTGCTTTTATAGCATTATTTTATGTCATCTCTTGAAATTAAATGTCTTTTTGGTTCTAAATCATTAATTAAACTCTTAGCACTATTAAACACCTTTACTGAAGACAACTTTCAAAGGACTCTGCGGTGACAGGATAACATTTCACTGTGAAATTTGGGACTGTGGAGCCATAACAGACACTGTTACATAGTAAGTTTGACCCTAAATGACAATCCAGGAAAGATAAAAATAAATCCTTCCTCTATCTTTCTTCACCTTCATTCCCCCCTTTTCTTATTTTTCAGGTTTATAATGAGCTGCATCATACATAAAAACAGACTACTCCACTTTCGCAAATGTTACTGGATTTGTACTATACCACTATTAGAAGAGACACACTGATTTCAGAATTTTCCAAAGACTGTGTAAAATGAGAAAGTAGCCCAAACTCTGTGAAATTAATTCCTAAACAAAGAATAAATGAATAAAATCAAAGTACATGTAGCAAAAATATAAAAATTACAGATTTACAGCAACAGTTTGTGATCAAAGGTTCCTAAGTTGCTATTGCATAAAAGCTCTATTCTGTTGTTGAAGAACATTACAGCTCTTCTATTGTTCTCAAACACAGCACAGGTCAAAGAAGTAGCATAGCAAATCAATTAATGTCCTACCTGCCTCCTTCACTAATTAGAGACTCAGTCTCCCTCTCTCTGCTCTTGATATTTGAAACTTCTCAGAAGGTGAAGATTAAAGTAGCAGCTCTCAAACTTTTCCAGAGGGTTTCCTTTTTAAGCCTTACCTTCCCTGACAAGTATGGATTCAGTTGAGGTGAAAGAGCATTAGGAAATTTTTCCATCTCTGCTGCTTTTATTTATTTTTATTCACCCCTATAAACACAATCTGTATAAACACTTCTACAAAGGAATCTCCTTATTATCTTTCCTCCAATTCCACTTCCAAAAATATTCAGAAAATCCAGAATATTAAACCTAATTATTCACGTTCCTCCGTGTTCCTGGAAACATGGCCACAGTACACATACAATAAATGTCCCATCAGCTTCTCTGGTTTCACAATCATCTTTCAGATATAAACCAGCATTGCCTCTCTTTTTTTTCCCTAAGAGAAATTTTTCAGTACATGTGTCTGAATTCACGCCTGACCTTTTAGAGACATGTTTTCTGCTCTCCCTCCTGGTCAGTCCTCTCTGAACAGGTAAGACTATTATGCCCTATCGTTGTTATTTGGCTTCCTATAATTTCCCTACCTTCAAGTCTCACTTAGGAAAACAGGACAAATTAACCTTTTGCTGGGGGCTGCACCTCTGACCATGTGGAGGGGAGCAGCTACATGGTGCAGTCTTTGCCACCTAGGCAAGCAGTGACTGGACCCAGCCCTGTTAGAAGCTACCTGTTTCAGTCCTGTGGACTGAGCTACAACTTCTTTCTCCATGCTTCCCTTCCCATTATGTAAGACAGCAGACCAAGCAGAATCTAAGGTCTGGAAATCTGGACACATACCAAAACTGATTATGAACTTCAAATCTCACTCATCATCTGAATAAAGTATATACAACCATTTCCACCCAACTTATTCTAAGAATACCAAGACTACAGTCTAGCAAAACTTTTAAATGTTTTTCTTACCTTTTACTCTCCCTTTGTTTCAGGCATCTGGATCACCCACCAGCACTTGCTAAGCAATGAAATACCTCAGTGCAGTCAGCAAATTTTAAATACAGTGTGCCCTCAGAATCGTCAATGTCTCTGCTGCCTGTACAAATGCAGCTGAGGAAGAAAGATAGGAAGCTGCAGTGGTCAGGTCTGGACATCAAATATTAAAAATAACATTGTCTGCTTTGCAGATATACACACAGAATTGCCCCTCTCCATCTTCACTTACATTCTTATGTCTTTTATTGATTGGAGCCATGGACACTTGAGAAAAAAATAAACTACACTAATAAATATGCTGGTCCTGAGCAGACTTTGCTACAAAAACCCTTTTTATAGCTTGTGCACAACACAGACAAATCAACAATTTGCAAAAATAGTTCAGGTAGGTAGAGAAGGATAGTATCAGGGCTCTTGATTAATTGACATTTAAGCAAAAAAAAAAAATTAGAAGAAAAACAATAGCACTGATCCTCATCCAAGAATGAATCATTTCTAAAAAGGTTCTGGTTTGGCCCAGAATGCAAATAATGTACCTAAAACGGCTTCAAGCTTCATAAGAAAGGAAGAGGCTTTGGATGTTGATCCAATGGCCAAACAAGAGAGAGGAAGCTCAGCTGCTCAATGAACGTTACAGAAGAGAAGGAAACAATAGTTATCCTTAGAAGTCTGTGAACTCTTTATTTGTGCAGTTCTGTCTCTGTCTCTGCCTAGAGACAAGCAAGAGTGTTTATGCACCTGATTTATTGGCTTCATTCCCTAGCCTGCGTCGATACAGCTTGCATACTGAAGAAAAAAAGTCTGCTTTGTGACTTCAGTACTACAGTGACATTTTGGGGAGGAAAATGTATAAGAAAATACTGCAAGGCAGTCTTGTGTGACCCTCTATTCCCCGGCCATTTTTTCCCCTCATATTATACTCTTCATTAACTATAGTGTTCCTCTTTATAACAAAACAACAACATGCATCCCCAAAATGTTCTACAATAGAAGAAAGTATATGAAAACAAAATGTATTTGCTAAAATCGGAAGTTGCCACATGTGAAATGTCATCACATGGACCAGACTACTACTCATCTCTTTCCAGGCTAGAATGTGAAAGGATGGGCACGCCCATTTCCCTTGAACACATCCTTCATGTCAAAAGAATCATCAGTCAGTCCCAGCTGATTTCATAAGCTCCATGAAATGGTTACTTGTCTTTTCTTTAAAATCAAAACCCAGTCAATTTTTTTTTAATACATGTTGCCAACATTAGAGCACAGGGATCTAATCCAATCTAATTATCAAATGTGCAGGGTTTTGTTTCCATTACACAACTTTTCTGTGTGTAATGTAAGAATTTGTTCTTTGTTGATACAGCTTCTTGGGCAAGCACAGAATCTGCATATGTACACACAATCAAATGCAAGACAGGACTGAACCCTGCACATGCATGTGTCGCACACGAGTAAGGGCTTCTCTGCACATGAAAACTGTTCTGGAGTGATGCAGAGAATGATTACACCTAAGTAAATGCCTGTATATGCAAACCCAAGGCAATAAAGTAGGAGCACTTTTGCAGGAATTCTGGTTTTGGAAGGGTTAATCCAGAGCTTCAGTGTTCTTTGAACACAGCACTTATGAACCATATCCATAGAGGCTCTGTGCACTTGCAGCATTCACTGAAGCCAGTGGGAGTCATGGCTTCTTCCAGGAGTGAGCCATACACACATAAACTAAGTTAAAATATATTGTTTACATACTGCAAACCTAATAATTCACAGAATCCCTGGCATCGTACCGCAGGATTTTCCTTCAGACACAGCCACTTCTCCAGAGCTAGTTTTTCACGTCTTGGTAGCAGTTGACCCTAGAACCATTTTCAGACATAAGTCAGTGTTTTCTTAACCTGCCAGTGCCCTACTGTAAGCACGTTCATCATGCAGCTGCGCTCTTAGTCAAAGCCCCTTGGGAAGAAACCGCAATTACTGACGAGTTTCACTAGTGGGATTTTAGCAATGTTCGCGCAGTGCGCCCTGCTGGGCTGCGCAGAGAGTCCTGCACCCCACGCCCGCCTGCCAGCCTGGGGACCGTGGGCAGACTGGGGAGTGCAGTCCCCGTCCTATAAACGTACCCTGCATCCCCCAAATGAGAGCTGAGCTTGCCCTTTCACTGCTCTAAAATTGCTCGCGGTTTTAACCTGTTTATCATGAAGCTAAGCAGATACTTGCAAGAATGTAAGTAGCAAGGACAGCGCAGCAGTGCTAGGATTACTTCTGACAAGTCTCAGAAGTACTACTTTATTTTTCTTTTTTTCTCAGTTCAGGTTTTTGGTTGGGGTTTTTTTGCTATGGGTTTATTCATTCCTTCCTAATTTCAAACTATCATAGAAGTTAAAAGTTGAAAAATTAAGTTAGATCGAGTTAATCCCCCTAAAATTTATCTCAGCCTCAAATATCTTAACAGATACCAATTATAATATCAGTTGATTGTTAGTTTGATTTTAACCAGACCCTTACGCATGGCAACCTCTCACATAATGCTCCAAATTTATTTCAAATGTTATCAGCTCCTAGCTGGAATAGTAGTTTTGAGAAACCAGTGGAGACTTCATCCATTAAACTAGAGTTATGGAACAGTTAGCAAAGGCTTCTATTACTCAATATTTAAGATGAATGACATAATTCCATCATAAGTTAATTAAAAAATGGGTATCTAGAGGGAGATTCAGACATCATTCTCAGAAGAGCAAGTCTGGATAGTTATCTTTTTCTGTGAGCAACTTTTAGACAGAAAGGTGACCTTTAAATCTAACTTTTCCTAAATCTTTCTTAGATGACACCTCTAACAGTACGAAGTGTTTTAATAGAAAACCAGTAACTTGAGCAAGATGATGGTATAATTACAAAATATTCTGACTTTACAAAAGCAGATGGAAAAAGGTTATGTTGAAAGACATTTTTCAGGAAATGTTAGAAACATCTTTTCTATGGATTGTATGTTGAAGAAAACATAAAATGATATAATGAGAAAGGACAGAATGCAATTATTCTAATATTTTATTTCTGTCAGAAGCCAATTTTAGGCATTCCAGTGAAAGGCAAAAAACCAATTCTGAACCATACAGAGACTCAATGGAAGAAGTTAGAAAACAGAACAGGTGTCGGAAAATTGTATCTGCCCTTTTTTCTGTTTGTTATCCAAAAATGCAAATTGCTTTTCACCAGAAACCTTCCAGCTACATTTTAGCTTGAGAAAATTTAGCATCTATTCATGCTAGTGCTGAGAGAGAAAGACATAAATGTCAGCACACAGCAGTCTGGATTTTATAATCACTTGTCTCTCAACATCCTTCTACATAATGCATAGAACTAGGTAATTATAGAACAATTTTAAAAAATCTTATCATTAAATAAAATTAGGATAGAAAAAATAGAGAAGCAAGGAAACTTATGAATGGGGGCTGCCAAATACTTTTAACTGGCCCCATTTTTCTTAAGTAACTGCAATATGTAAACACTAGAACAATAAGAAATCAACAATTTACACTCACATATAAGATTGTTTTAAATAAAAAAGGATCTCTGCTTTGTTAATGGCATGAATAGTCAGAGCTACTACATCTAGGAGCCTAACGTGCAAAATTTGTATTTCCACAATCATGAGCAGAACCCTTTCCTTGTTATAGACACCACCACCCCAGTCCTAAAAACTTAAAAGAGCACAATTTTCTCAATCCCTCGGTCTGGCCAGTATTGTTAAAAGTGCAGTTTTCTCTTTAAAACTTGCTGTTACTGCAGAATGGGTATTTATTTAGAAGGGGAGCAAGTGAGCCACTTGCACTAAGTGGAGTTTGACCTAAGGTTTCATGCAGCATCCATCAAAGTCAGCACCATAGCTCCACTGCCATCAGCGGCCCACGACTGTGTTCCTGTGTCATGCATCCTTCTGACAGATAGCTGTGCTCGTGAGCCACAGCCTCAGCCTCAAGTACATCCTCAAAGACCTGTATAGACTTTAACTAATCTCACAACTCCCCTCGATGGGCTGGGCAAGTAACACTCCATAGTTCCGAGCACTCATATCCTTCCACAAACACATTCCACTCCTGACCTTCAGTACCTGCATGCCATTTCAATCACGGGTGGTCTTCCAGCACATTGCAAGTCAGACCAAGCAGCATCCACTGAAACTTCTGTCCTGGGCCTTGTTTAAAAGCGGCACTCTTTTCATTACTCAGATGAGTAAGAGCTGAAGAATGAAACTACTGAACTCGCATCCCGCAGTACCTTTCCGAAGGTCTTTGTTCCACTTGATCTCTTCACTGTATATTAACTGGCCTTTATTCTCTTTTGCTTTAGTGCATTTTAAATACCTAGCAGAGGGCTCTGAAGTATTCACACAAGCATCTGATGTAGCTTTGTATCTAGATTAATAAATGGAAGGAAACCAGGCCTATCAGAGGTGAAAGACTAGCATAAATCTCAGCGGACCACCAACTTCCTCTCTTTTTTCTTTAACTATGAAATAAATGGTATTTCTATAATTTAGAATTAGCTTCAAGTTGTTGCATTGTATGCTTTGACACATTTTAGTATGGCATCTAGAGATCATTTCAAAGAGATACAAACTTTTCTGCCCTACAGATTACCCATGTATCTCAAAAGAAGAAAGCATACTCGTTCCCCCATATATGATGTTGAGGCTTTTTCTTACAAGTCTGTTAAACATACATTTTCCACTCTGGGTGCTTTCTTTTACTTCCAGAGCTGGACAGTCTTGGTTATCCACAATATCTTGCATCCGTTCTAGAATTGCTTGCACAAGATTCCCTTGATGACAGTTCCCATTAACACACATTCATTTACACATACTTTTTTTGCATTTGTGAAATTCCTTTCTTCAAGTGCATATGAAAGATTATTCCTTTAATAGTCCCTTCCCCACAGGTAGATAAGTCTCATTCGGGGAAGCTGTCGCTCACCATGACAACTAGATCAAAGGGGCTCCAGCAGACAGACTATCTCTGAATCTGTGAAGGGTCACTTGTCCTCTAAGCCCTAGCTGGCATTCACATCAAATGATGGTACAATTCCATCCCATCTGTTTTGACATTACAGTGTGGCTGGAAGAATGGTATTTTCAGTAACGCTGCTTCAAGTCAGCTTACAAACTAATCAATTACTTCATAAAATAATGCAAAATTTATTTGATCAATATATCTTCCCTCTTATTTTGGGCAGTAAAACACAAAGAAAACCTTGGCTAGTCACCACAGCTACAGTGAGATGATTTGCTACACATTCACCCAGAGTTTGCTCTGTGGCCAGCCAGCATATCTCAAAACAGAATTGATTTCTGGTCCCTCTGAAGATCAAGTGCTGTCTTTTAACTGAAGGCAGACCCTTCCTGGAAAGGCTGTTACAGGAGTTATGGCAACTGAAGCATGGTCTTTGGCAGAAGGGAAGTTCTAGTTTCTAACTTCTGTGAGAAGGAATATCCCATGAAGGTGTTCACTTCAAACCTGTGTTGAATCTCATTGGAAGTCATGAAATGAGAAGAGAAAGAGTTATCCTGACATAGTGTGCAACTCCAGAGGGCATCTTCAATGACCAGTGACCTCATGCCATCCCCATGACAGGTTTCTTTTTATTCCCAAGCAGAAGGAAGTCTGTGTCCAGAACATCATTTCAGACACGATTAGATGGAAGGCCTGTGTATGGTTCTGAGCTGATCCACTATCAAAGAGGTATTTTCTACCTATTATGGACTGCTTTTGCTCACTATATAGCCTATTAATTTCAATAAGGCTGTCAGGTCTAATTATAAATTACCTTCTTCGGTGACTGAGTAGCCTCAGCATCTGTTTTCAAACCGCAGATACGTTCATGACATGGATCAAATCCTGCTTTCTAACATCAGTCTCCTTTCCAAGGAAAAGCTCTTCAGCTACATAACTTATTAGGCTGAGTAGAGCCCTACTAGCCCTTTCTGTAACACAAGGAAGTATGCAAAGAAGGTACATGAAGGCATGGAGGTACTGAAGATACCAGATGACACTTCACATTTGTTTATCTGATCTTATAATGTGATGGCAAATAAATGTTTATGCAAAGGTCACCAAGTACTGGCCTGTGCAATGAGCAAGCTATTCTTTTATGTAATAATTTTCCTTGGAAAAGAACACCAAGTTTCTAATCAGCTTTGTAATTTTACCGATTTTAGTGAATTTTGACTATAGAATTTATAAAAACCAAAGCACGATAAATTTTTACTTTGAATCTGCTAGATTTACAAGATGGAAACAAAACAAATACAGCATAAATAATAAATCATGAGCCAGGATATGCCTTCCTGTTTGTCAGTTTCTCCACTTTTAGGATGTTGTCCCATTCATTCCTCCATAGCCCTCTGCAACAGGGAGAAAATGGAGGATGCAATCACTCAGCAGAATTTGAACTCTCAATGAAAACAAAAATGTTGCTCGGGAATATGCTTGGGACTTAGGTATGATTATGAAAAAAAAATAAATTTAAGGTTCTGAATTTTTTGCAAATAAAAAAGCCATGCACAAAGGAAAGTAGGTTGAGCTGGGCCCTGCTGATACAGGAAAAAATCCTGAAAAGGAAGCTCAGAAGGCAAGGTTGATACCAGTAACTAAAAGGTGTTTCTGCTCTGATGTGAGAAGCAGGCTGAAAAAAACGTAAGTATGTCCAAAATGTCAATTTCTTTGCCCACATACAAGTCAAAATGATTAGCAGGTCCCAAGTTCTGAGAGAAGCAAACTGTTCAATATTTAAGTTTTAGAAATTTTCCTTACTGGCTTTGCAGCAAATTTGCAAAATCAATAATCAATAAAATTAAAAATTTTTAAAATCTCCATCTTCAAATATAGTAATAAGTAAAAATCAATTCTAGGTTAGCTCTCAAACTTTTATATTGTTGCCATTGGAAAGTTTCCAAAGAGCAGAGGAATACACAGGACTTCGATTCAATTGGAGCCCCTTGCACAATTTTAGAATCAGTCCAGCAAACAGCTGTCTGACTAACCAGCTTTAAAAAAAGAAAAACTACTGAGAAGCAAGTTGAGAATAAGTTTAGAATAACACTGTTTGACTCAGACAGTCTTACGCAGTTACTCTTTCAATTCTCCAGTTTGGAAATTTTGGGGAATTCGAAAGAGCCAAGGGGTATTTTTTTAATGACAATGAAATTACTTTTTCCTCACCCTTTATATTAAAACTATATATTACACTTGCATGACACTTTCATCCTGAAGGACTGCTAAGGTCTTCACAGATTTTCTAACCTTTGAATCTCCATCAGACATACAAAAAGCTTTCTCACATTTTTACTTGGAGCAGAGCAGACACAACAGAACCTGGTTCCATCTACATTTGCAGCAGCAAACACCTGTTCCTATACCTCTAGCAACCAGCTAAAACTAAAGGTGTATTTTTTAAAAATATTTTTGTATCATTGCTACACTTTTGCGAATGATATCTGAACCCACTGACATCTGTAGAGTCTTTCCTGAGTGAAAGGCAACAGTTTTAGCCTCTTTCTGTATTATTTGTATTAATATGTAGTGAAAAAAAGTGGTATCTGAAGGGCAGAACAAGGACTTTTGTCTAGTAACTACTAGTTCAGAGACAAGGGTAAAGAATACACTGAATTTCTTTCATAAACCCCTCCATCATTAACAAAGTTCAAATCCTCTACCTGTATTACAAGGCCACAACAGTTACAAAGCCACAAAAGGGGGGGGGGGCAAAAAAAAAAAAAAAGCTCTAACAGTAGCAATATCTACTACTCCCTTTCTGTTCCAAATTATCAGAGAGCTGAGTCCACTTATGAAATGCAAGATCCTGCCTCTGGAAAGAATGGTTTGTAAGAATGATGCCAGATGGACAGCCCTAGATACTGTTGTCTTTTCGTGATTGCTAGACAGGTTTCCTCACTGATTTTCGACAGAAAAGACAATGCTTGGAACATCTTAAAAGTCCTTAGCATACAGCAGAATTAGGCCCAGTGTGATACTGTTGCACTCATTACTGACTGTTACCCTGATTCTAGAAAAAGTCTATCAAGTACTAGGCACCCTGAGCAGACAATTCAATTGCCCAATTTGCCTGTAGTTTCTGTCTCTCTTTCTGTAGTTGAGCCTGAGCTGGGAATTCAGCTGCAAGCATTTCAACATTGATGATTCACTGTTTGAAGGACCTCCAGGGAAGTCCTACAGTACCTCCAGACAAAGTTCTCACCTCTGGCTTTTCTTGGCTTGCAGGTTTATTACCCCCTAGAGAGTTTAGGCTTATAATACATCCAAGTACAACTTAAACTCCAGGCTCATACATGTGCTGATGGACCCTGGAGCTCCTAATTATAATCACATATTCATATCAGCTGAATGAGATGCTAAACTACAGTCTTGATCCCACACTGTGCCTCTGCACAAAGCCACAGCTGATGATGATCCTCAGCTGGAAGAATGGGAGGGGGTACAGGAGGATCCAGATGTTGCTCATTTGACTCAAGAAAGAAACCATTTACTTTCTGATGTGAAAAATGATGAGAATAAAATAATGTGAGCAAAAAAACATTCCCCACCCTGTCATTTACAAAAAAATAGCTAGTGTCTTCAAACATAAGACTGTAACGAAAGGACAATGGAATATAATAATGGGAAATATTGCTTAAAAGTAAGCCTTCTTTTCAGTTAATACACATTTTTACACTTTGTTTCCTCCTTGAAAGTTTAGCCAAAACAAATCTTCCTAAAGTTAATTTCTCTCAGGAGTAATAGGGTAGATGCAGCATTACACATTCATGCTCTGGATTCCAATAAAAAAGTTGTTACCATAGCAAGAAGTATTGTTGCAAAGACAACACACACAATGCGAGATTAAAGAAAAAAAAAATCTCCAAAAATATTTCCAATGCTCAACAATAACACAGGATATTTCCTCCTAATTACATAAAGATGAGAGCGTGCTACTGCTTTGATAGTCCCACTGTGATGAAACAGACTGGCTCCTTTAAGACTCATTTTGCAAAATGCAAATTTCTAAATTCTTCAGTTTTTTCAAAGTTGCATCAATTACTTTTAACATCATGTATATCATGTTGCTGCCTGACGCCAGTCAAGGACTGGAGAAAGATATATTGTGCAACATACTGTTCATAAATTGAAAAAAGGCAGGTTACACCTTATAATCTGGGTTAATTTCAGGAAACAGAGGAATAAAAGGGAAAAAAAGGTGAGTTGGGGTAGTACAAGTGGAAAGATAAGGCAGCCGTAATCTGAATACAGATACTCATATAGTTTGGCATGCCACTACATAGTCAGCCAGCATTGTTCAGTAGCATCGTGATACAAGCTAGTTTTAAGAAAAGTTTTGAATAATAATAAACTTTAGCTTTGTAAGCTTTCTTAAGACATTTCACAACATGACAGAAAGCATGGATATGATTGCAGGAGTAGACTATCATGTGGGAAAAGCTTGCATTGCTGGGAAGTGAAGACACCTGTACAGTGCAGTACCATCTGAGACACAGAACAAGGTGAACGTGGAAGAGAGAAGAGAAAGACAGCAGAATGTGCAAAATAGGATGAAGAGCCAGGAAAATTATCTAAGTAGCAGAGTTTTAATGCACTCTGCAAGGGTGACATTACAGAAAGAAAGACCAGAGAGGAGGACATTGCTTTAGTAAAACATGAACTGAAAGGAGCCCAGAAAAGCCTTTGCCTCTAAGTGTACATGTTTATGTAAAGGGCAGGTTCTCTGCATGCCAGTGTTGGAAGAGGCAGGAAGATATACCCACAGACAGCCTGTGTGAGTCTAGAGAAGAGAAGGCCAGGCTAAAAAAGAAACCAAGATACAGCCTTTAGCAACAGGACAATGCTGTGTCTGTTCACAGTAGTGAAAGGAAAAGAGAATGCAAAAGAAAGTGCAAATGTAGGGACTAGGATTTGAGGGAGATGATCAAAAAAGAGAATGAAAAAGGAATGTGCAGAGTAAGGACACATGAGGGGAGGAGAGTAGCAAAGAAGTTCACTGAAGAGGGCAGTGATGAGAAGGAAGATGGAAGCATGTGATGTAGGAGAGGCATGCAGTGAAAGCTGCAGGTGAATGGCAAATTGACATAATAAGTGAACAGTTACACCCCACAAGCTACTTAAATAATGCTTACATTCTTAATTAACCATCATAAGACCTTTGACTTCACATTGTAAACATTATTTTAACAGCTTGTAGAGGGAAGAGGGGTATTTATTAACTTGACAGTTCCTTAAAATGCTTACACTGGAAATCAAATGTCATCAGGTAGAATTCCACCACACCAGGTGGTCAGCCTATCCGAGATACACAACATACTCTGCTTGACTTTGCCGCTACAAAGAGATTGAGAAAAAAAAACATGTCCTTGGGTTTCAAATGCAGAGGTGTAGTGGTTATAAGCACTTCTGTCCCTGTTTCTCCACTCCCTAGAGTGTTGTTTCAAATTTTTCACTACTTCTATATCCTTGCGTTTGTAAGTTCTTTTTCTTTCCTCTTACCTCTGCCCTATTGCCCTGCCATTCTTCACCACCCCCACTGTCCTTCACCTTTTGCAATACGGTAAAGCAGACTCCTTCTCTTCCCCGCTGCCTTAGCACTAGTCAAGAGGAGCACCGAGAGCTTAGAAGAGCTGCTCATTCCTATTTTCTAATCTTCTGTCCAGACTTCATATAGCTACAGTGCAACCAGGGGGATGCAATTGCTTCTTAAGTCCTTTTCAGCCCATGCTCAGTTTATCTGCCAAGTGGACTGCATGTGTGCTGTTTCCATGTTGGAGCTCTCTGGTGGCATCTCCCAAAAACATAGTTGGTGAATTCAAAAGACTGTCCCCTGAACATGTTAAAATTGTCATTTTCCAGATTAAAAAAAAAAAAAATTGCCAAAATTTCAAGTCCACGCTACAAACCATGGAAGCACTAATATTTCTCAAAAAGACAGAGTTTGTTATTTATATATACGTATGGGCATATATATATGCATACCTATACATATCCCTGTAAACATGGGCAAAACAGTATCTTTTTTTTTTTTTCTAACCTCAGTTGGAGAAATGGCTGAGCATTTTAGAGTAAACTTTCAAAAATATTTGCCCAAGGCAGACAGCATGGAAAATTTTGGCCCAAATGGTTTAAGTTTGGCAAAGTTATAGGCAATAGAAAACAGGATCTCATAACAGAAAGTGCTGGGCAGCCTTATGGCAGACATCACTATTTGTGCTGCTTGTAAGACTTCATTTTCTTTAATAGGAGCTGTATGGCAGGGCTGTAATACCCTGGGGCTTCCTGTCTTTAATTTCCTTTGAATATAATCTTGGTCTTAAGCCTTCCTTCCTAAATAACCTCTGTCTTTAATTATTTTTTTTAGCAAATTACAACTTAACAAGCACACATTCTCGTAAGACAGAGCCTCTAATTATCAAAATGACAGCGCTTCTTAGAATCTGAATTTCACAGTAATTCAGTAACCAATTTGATAGGTCAGTAAATAATTATACATCATCACTGCCAAAAAATAATTAAATAGGCTATTATAATAAGTCGTTGTGTATACCTACACCTTGCATTACTCAGTCACCTGGATGATTCTTCAGAGGAGGATTCATAAAGTGAGCATCAGGGAGGTACATATGTACAGTCCCAAGTTGCCACACAATTAATGAATATTTGGAAGCTGTATTACATTATTTTGGGATAAACTCTGAAGGTGTTTCTCAGTTCTTATTTAGGCATGACTGTCACAAGCACATGTAAGAGACATCAGGATGCAACTCCCCACTCCTGGGTATGTTAGATAAAATTATTCTACTAGAAGTAATTTTATATTCATTATCTTGCTAGGAATAACTTTTAGATCCTTAGAAAGGATGGTCTCATTTTGTAGGGTTGGCTTTGCAGATTCTCTAGACTCACAGTACTTATATATTGCTTCAGCCTCTGATGTAACATAAAATAGTCACTGTTTATGAAGCAAGGGTCTTTTAAATCTATGCCAAGTTTGCCACAGAGTCCTTAACTCCAAAATCTTCCAGAGCTGTACGTTTTAAGCTAGAATATAGCATTCTGAATGCCTGTCAGTTGCTTTGGGGCTCTATTGTAGCATTAGTGCTCAGGAATTTCAGCATAATTTCTTTATGCTGCTTAAAGAAATGTGCCCAGCTCTGACCCTAAATCACTATCATTATTAATCCATGCATTTCAAACAATTATTGTATAAATCACACAGTCATACCTGAGGGGGTGAGACTCAAACAGTGAAGCAAATAAAAGTGGGTACCCTCTAAACCATTGGGTATTTAGGAAAGAAACTCACCCTGGCTAGTTCTGAGATTGCTTACCTTCCATGATCTATGACCCCTCCCCCCTTACTGCACACATGCAAATACATATTAGATATAGTCTAAGAGGAAAAGAGCCATTTTAGTGGCATGCCCCCTTTGCAGAGGCTGTCAGGAAGGTTTTCATTTGTTGTTCTGGGTGCAGACTGCCTGGAGTGGCTGCAGGCTGCCTCATGAAACCATCCTAACACACTTCATGCCTAAGCAGCCTTCAGTAGTTATCAGCTTCGGACCAATGTGATCAGTTGAACTAGAACTGAAATCTTCTGCATTCTTATACCACATTGCCCCAAATTAACCTTGCAACTCCTCTCAATGTATTTTTGAAATTATTTTTCATGTGATATTAGGGGTTTCTGTATGTAAAAAATAACATAGCTTCCCTTTAGTGACTAACAAAATCATACAGCAATATCCTTAGAAAAACAATTGCCAGTTGTTTCAAGTACTTATTCAGAGTGAAAATGAGTCTAAAAATCTTAATTCTGTCCTTTAATTAATCAGCAAAATTATACAACAAAATTTTTAATCCTCAGTTTGCATATGAATGAATATTCCCCAAATACTCGAGTCACCTCTTTCAAGGTGAAGACCTGACTCAAGGAAAATTGATCCATCTTTAAAGCAAGCTAGAAAATAAGGGCTACACACATCTCCATGTGTGTTATGCTAGTCTAAGTAAAAAGATGACTAACATCACCCTAGATTCAACTTTCCACAGCAATTAGCTAAAGTATCTCAATTTATCTTTCCCTGACAGTTTATGATTTTAAGGAAATTTGAGATGTTTGGGTTGTTGGGTTTTTTTCCCTTTAATGGACATTTTAGCACCATCTGCTGGTGTTAAAACTTGCTCTGGAAACTAAACACCAGCTACCTCCTTCATTTTAACTTCCTTAAGGCCTACTTCTGGCTCTTATTAGGAAAGGTTAATTGCTTGCTTTTCTACTACAGATCCCAGGATTGGATAAGTAATTTATCTGAATGAATCATGCATCCAGATGGAGTATACCTTCTGGAGGCCATATATCAGTAACGATACACTACTATAAAAATACCTCATCCACAGCTACATTGAAGAGTAGATACAATTGTTTTTTACAGTGTAAAAACAACAAAAAAACCCACCTTCATTGAAGAGTAGATACAATTGTTTTTTACAGTGTAAAAACAACAAAAAAACCCACCTTCATTCCTTAAGGGGTAATAGAAATTTTTTTCCTTGATTTATTCTGAGTTGATAGTGGTATTTAGACTAAAGAATTATGCTGTGATATTGGAGACTTAACGTCTGGTACGCACAGTCAAAAACTGACCTGCTAAAATTACCTCTGACTGTATCCAGTTATATAATTATATGACTTATTCCATCTAATTAATCCAGTTGCTTTTTTATTTCTTTAGATGGCTGCTGGCTCAGCACCAGTTCTTTCCTGTTTCAGAACCTTTTGGTGCACAGATAGCCTGAAATCACTTTAGGAAATGGTCACACTAGGTCTCAGCTGCCTTTCTACAGCACCTGTCCTGAATACATGAAACAGCTCCCACCTCCAGTACAAGTTTGATCTCTGCCTTGGTTAAGCCAAGCTCACAGAATTCCTCTCTACAAGACTTGCCAAATGCCTCAGTTTGACTGACAACATCACAGAGCACTAAGAAACCTGCCACGGACTTCATGGACTCCCCAGAGGGAAGGGTTAGTATCAACCCATTTGAGTTCAGGCAGGTCTAGCAAGTAAATATGCCAGGGGAATTTCAAGTTGTTCTTTTGTGGCTGTCCTTCATATCAATGACTACTATGACATGAAAAACCGGGAATGGACCTGGGGATCATTTTTTCAGTCTTCCCTTTCAATACTCAGCATTAATCTTTGTGGCCTATACTTCAGTCTCAGTTCCATCTTGATGATCTCCCACCCAGTATCATCACAGCCCTGTCTGTACATCTTTCATGTACTCCTTACTCTCAGGAATACACTCCCTCCCTCAGGTCTCTTCTGCAGTCATTAGTCTCTCTTCTCAGCTAATCCTTCTTTGTGTTAGAAACTCCTCCGTGCAGAATACCCATGGTTTAAAGCTGAAATTCACTTGTCTGAACCTTAATAGGATGTAGAGAAACAATCTCTCAAAAAAAGTACATTCCAGATTGCTGTAAAAAGCTGATGTAAAAGCAGCAGACAGGATGAAATGTTAGTTTAACAGCATGGTGTATCAAGATGTTATGGGCTAGCAACAGGGCTGGGAAATTAGTTCCTTGCACTGCAGCAAGGCTATGTGAATCCCTTCTACTACAGATATAAGTAGACTCCAGTATAACAGTACCCTTCCATGGTCAACTTAGGCAGCAGTTGCCCTAAGGGAGCTAAATAGCCATGAGACAATTATCTTTGCTTTCCTTTCAGCCACACAGGTAAGGTTAAGCAAAGCCTAAACCCTGCTTGCACATAAATTCTCTATCCTAGAGAGTGGTGACTGAAGACTTTTCAGATAGATGTTCTTGGGTAAGTTTTCAAAGTCGTGCTCAAAAGGGTCAAGTCAAAAAATAAATCCTGTTATTTGTTAGAAAGATTTGTGTGTACACCTCCCACATTCACTGCTTTGAAATGGACCTCTTAATGTCTGGAGGGGATACAAAGCCTATGGCTCTTCTAAGGTTTCAGAAGGAGGAAGAAAGGCCATGACCTTTAATAAAGATTATTCTGCAGAAATAGGACTACTTGCCTTTGCATAATCTTTTACAAAATAAGCTTGATGAAAGGTGCAATGCAGTAATGTAAAACAATTCCTTAAGAGCTGTAAAGAATCAAGGAGGACCTTGAACACATTATATGCACTGATGGAAAAACTATGATCAAGAGGTTTAGGCCAGAGATGGTTCCACTCATAGCACCCAGCCTCTCTGGATTGCAAAATAAAGAGGCATATTTAGCATAATTAGCCCAATTATGTCTGCCAACACTGGTGAATGTCAATTCAAACTCATTTCTGAATTGCTTCTTTCCACATGAATATCATTCATATCTAATTCCATCAATATCAGTGAGATTCAGAAAGAGATTTGTCAAGAAGAGAGGCTCTGGGCAGGGAAGGGTGAGAAAACTCTTTGCTGTTTCAGCAAACCAGAAACTGTGGAAACAAATTAATTTGGGCAAATTTCCTATTAAAACAAAGCCAGAACCTTTTGAAACTACCCAAATGTCCTTTCCCAAATATTTTGAACAAATGAGTTCCTTTGAATTGCCATCTACTTCTGGTTTTCAAATTTAAATGAAGGTATATTCAAATAAAAGGTCAAAGTTGAAATGAAAACTTTCCAAATTTAAGAAAATTAATTTCCCTAATCTCATAGATAGCACTAGTGACAGGAAGCCATCCCATGCCTTGGGAACTCATTGTGCACTGAGACTCAGACAGCAGGGATCTCCTGAGCTCCACCTCACTTTCTTCCAGTGTCTGCAGGTACATGGGAAGTGAGAGTGCAATACACTGTTAGAGATGCCTTGTAAAGTCATGTGGAAAGTTAAGCGAGACTGATAATAACTGCATTAAAATACTGCCAAGTGCATTCAGAAAACCGGAGTGGCTTTCAGTAAGTGTAGGAAAGCATCTGAATTACATGTAGCAAATTTATCAAAAGAAAAATGTGTTCCATTACATTTGCCTACTAACAGATGTTTACATTAGAAAATATACATAATTTAGCACACTTTTTTCATATCTGAGTGTAGCTTCTATATGTCCATTAAGAAAGTAAGTAACTGAAAAACATATAGGACTCCCAATTATTCATCTAGAATTCTGTTTCTGTTTCTAATGTCTTGAGACAGAGGATGGGATATTGCTAATAATATGTGGTACAAGAGATATAATAGATTATTCTATTTGTTTCATTAAACTACCTGACTAGTCAATTATGGAAAACATTTTGCATTTTAGAAGTAGTAACATTTTAATTATGTGAAAAGAACAGATGTTAGATGAAACTAAAATAAAGACTTATTTTACGTGTGTTTCTCATTTCTTGTCTCACCCTACAGGCAGAAGTAAGAAATTTCAGGTCAATGAATAAATGTGCACTGATAATCCCCAACATCCCTCATCCCTGATCCTCTATCTCAGAGAAAGGAACAAGACCTACCATTTGCATTGTCAGAGTTCCTAAAGCAGTTCCATGTTAGCCCAAATCCTTTCAGTGTTTGGATTCAGGTATGGTCACTTTGTGAAAAGAAATGCCATACTTGCACATCTGATGGGTTCTTTCACATTTTGTAAAAGAAAGATATTTTTTCCATGTACAAAATATTTTAATGAAGAACTTCTGGCTTAATTGCAATTTTTTCTACCCCAAGAAGTGCAGACTTGCAAGGCGTTAAGATTTTCACAGGCCACACAAAAGAACTTCAAATTGCAGTAAAGACTATTTCTAAGTCTGATAGGTGCTCCTCCATCCCTGGCTTCTCCTGCCCTGTTTTTGCAGGCTTTGTGCTAGCTCAGTCCCCTTATCCTTATATTAGGCTACACAATGTACTCACAATAAATAATCAAACAGTTGAGGTGGTTGAGAAGCATAGAGTTTTCGATCAGTCTTGCCAAGGATAAGTTTCAGTGAGTGAACAGGGATAGTGTTGGATAAATTGCCTAATACAAATATGACATTTTGTGGTTACTCACTTTCCACTGTGGATTACTAGACATAAGCAAGTTATTACCCATCTTTAACCTAATTTAGGCACTCATCTTCCATGGGTATGTTTGCTGTTACTGGAAGAACACAAATAGTCTTCCGTTCAACTTTGATATGATAAACTGTACGCTTCCTCTTGGAACTAATCCAGCTTCCACTGGAGGCAACACATAAAAGACCATTAATACATTATGAGAGCCTTTAACATGTAACAGGTATTGCCCTGGAACTTCTATTAGTTTACTTCTTAAGCACTATTGTTCAGGTAACTTACGTTCCTCCAACCTGACACAAAAAAACCTAAGAGTTCACTAAGCCTTTAGTTAGTTAGTTAGATAGATAGATGGACAGATATTTTGACTGAGACAACATCCAAATGCCCCATTCACAGCTGGAGGTCCATGTTCTTTACATGCAAATCCTGAGTTTGGTCCACAGTACTTACCATGGTAGCAGTATTCATAGGTTACTGTGCATGGATAGAAGATGCTATATGGGAGCAATATATCATCATTCTGGTTCAGAACTTACAGGCAAAGTGAGCCGGTATATGTTAACAGGTAATATTGGCATTTCAGATCAGTAAAACTGTATACACTATGGCAAAATAGAATAGCAACAAACCCCTACTTCCAAATATGTTCCTTAACGTAAAAGTATTTCTGAAGTTGCATTTAAATCAAAACGTAGTTGCAAAACTTGAAACTGGATTTCAAACTCTTTAAGTTCACTGAGAATCTACAGATGGGATTTCTTCCAAAAAGTACCCTTGACTGTGATCAGAAGAGGAAAAGCAAGGCAAAGCTCAAGTATTAGGTATACACAGAAATTTAAAAAAAAAAAGGAACTACTAGTACATTGCAGTGAAGCCATGCTTCAGGTGACAATGAATTCAGCAGCAGCAAAACATTACTTTCATTAGGGTTTATAGTAACACAATATAACCTGATAGCAGAAAAAGAGGGCCCCCAACCCTGGTCATGATTCAGGTGAAAAAAAAATTAAAATCTTGAGCAGAAATCCCTTCAAACCATCATGAAAAGGTCTATGCATAGCCTTGGTATAGTGCAATGAAATTAAAAAAGATGTCATGTAGCCATGTCAGCCACATCTGTGACCCATATGGTGCATGTAACAAGAGCATATGTCTATACCTAAAGAGAACATTATATGCTGTATAAGGCTAGGGTAAATGTAAAAGTGAAGTAGAACACCTTCACATTACAAACACAGTTTGTTATTTGTGTCACATCAAAGAAAGAGTCTCTAGGAATTATTGCCCTCTGAAGTCATTTAATTATGATTAAGTGAACTAAGAACTAATGTAAATGGTATTTTATACCCCAGTGAATTAAAGTATGAGATCTAGTCAAGGTGAATAAGATTTACAGCCAAAACTCATGCAACCTTACAGTAATTTCATGACACTTTTACTACTAGCCTAGACATTTCAGTTCTTGAAATAATTAAAAGTACACAAGCAAATTTTATTCTTTGGATGCTTATAATAAACCATGGACAGAGAAGAGAACAGGTTCCTTCCCAAGTGATTTATGCACTTCTACTTTTATTATAAAAGGGACAAAGATAACACAGGGCAAATACAACCTTCAGAGAAAAAGAAAAGTAAGTATAGTAGGATGCCCACAAATCTCTTTCATTTGCACTAAATCTGACCCAAATTAAAGTCTCAAGACTCATCTTTGACTAATCCCAAATACCTGTCTGCTAAAGAACATATTTGTTATGTTGAGAACCCATGCATAATACGAGCAAGTCAGCCAACTTGCTTTAAAGATACTAAGGGTATTCTCACAGATTTTTAACACTAAGGAAAACTATTCTCAGGTATTTGCCTTCAAAGAGAATTAAAAGTGTCCAAGAAGAAATGTATAACATATCAATGAATAGTTGTATTTCACAGCTTTTCCAGCTGGAAGTAAACTCATTTTCCAGTGACAACTGCTAATCCACTCTCTTCTAGAGTCTCTGTTTGAAAGGCTCCAGGTAAAGAACAGAAACTTGGCTGACAGAAGAAAGTACCAGATGGCTGCTGGGATGGGGAAAAAATTGAAGAGAAGAAAATGGTTAAATGTGAGTTGTAGAAATAAGGATTGAATCACAATCAAAATGTAAGTAGAGAACCAGATCCTTTGGATTTTAACAGGAGCCATGTTAGCAACATAGCATCTACCCAAGCGGTAAACTTGATGGCCTCAAGAGGCCCTTAAAATGCAACACAGCATTAGCAAATTGCATAAACTATATGTATGGAGAGCGCTCTTTGATCAGTCTCTTTTGGCTGATGTGGCCATACACATTTGAACAAATCTATCTCCCCATACCCAAGATGTGAAAACCTGAATACTCAGGCCATGTGTCTCTCACACATAAACTGTGCACTTTTTCAGTGTTTTTAAAAAAACTTTAAAATTCCCAGTAATTTATTAGGGAATCAAAGGGATCAAAATTCATATGCTAAAAAAGCACTAATATAAATGTTCATGCTGTGGTAGCAGACATTGTCTTCAGTAGAGAATGGTGTGGAAGAAAAGGAACTCTATGACTAAAATTTAGCTCTAAAGATAAAACACATGACTGCAGAATACAAATGAGAGAGAGGCTGGGTTACAAAATACATATCCTTGACCTGTTGGTCACCTCTTTCTAGCTCTAGACACTAAAATTAGTAACACCTTTTTTTTTTTTAAAACCTGTCTTATTTTAGCTTGCCTTCAGAAACACGGTCCTAAAGGAAGCTACTAGTACTGCATTAACATTCATAAGTATCCAGCTTTGTATCAAACATTGCATATTTGTAGTGTACCCCCCAGTTGGGGGCAAGCGTGGTGATTGTGTGATATAATCCACTTGAAGAATAGGGCCACAACTCTCAGCTGTGCTGGGTGACAATGGCTAAGGCATTCTTTTTACATCCACCCTGAAAAATTATGGTTTGGGGTGATTTTTTTCAAACAGTTAGGCTTACAGCCAATGCTGTTTATGAAATAACAAGTGCTGTATGTCATATAGCAAGCTCATTAACAAAATGGTTGTTCTTAGCTAGCTCAGACACCCAGACTCATCACATCAACTCTTAGGCACACCCTTCTGCCACCTCTTCCTAGACACTGCAGTGTAAAACAGCCTTCCAGAATATCCCTATTTTCCCTTGCCTTTTTTTTTCATTTGCCTTTCCCTACCATTAGATGATCCTCAGCCTGACTGGTATGAGAGACTTCATTAAAAAATTCCAGTTAAACTGAACTAGCCGATTCTTACTGCCAATGAAATTGCTTTTGCTAAGAAGTCTGTGTAAAAGACTAGCACCTGGAGACACTAGATTGCTCAAGGGATTGGTAACAGGCTATGGAATATTTAACCTCTAGGGTATTGGCTTAAATCCAGAGTCAGGACTAAACTTGAAGCATCAATCTCTTAGGCAGGCTGCCACACAACACTTTTAAAAATTATACCCCTTCACTCAGGAGAGCCCTTACCAATCTTCTGTTGAGAAACTTTCTCCTCTCTCCAGTCTGAACCTTACAGCTGAGACCACTACAAGTTGGAAGGCTCTAATTTAGAAATGTGTAAAATGTTATGTCAAGACAAAATAAAAGTTTTAGTACAACTGTATCAGCAACCCTATGAACTAGATTTAGTGGTCTTTCAGAGGACTGACGTGTAGACTCACAATTTTGCTGTCTATACATGCTGTAACACAAGAGACAAATGATAGAATTTCTCTATGCCCAGAGCATAGAGACTACATGCAGTTATGCCAACAATCTTCTGCTTCCTCCTTACTGAATATTTATGGATCAAAAATCCAACTAAAATTCAGAATTAATAAACATATAAAGAAGAAAATATTTTTTAATGGAAATTAAAAGGTAGTAAGGGTAGAAACCATCAAAACTAAAAAACACTTAGAGCCAAACAACACAATGGAAGTTCAGTCTGTTTTAAACAAAAGACATTCCCCTACACCTTTTCCCATACACGGCAGCAGCAGCTGTCTGCTCCTTCTCTGTGATGGTGTTGGAAAGAAAATTCCTATGCCACTCCCTTCCCTCCTTCTGTGTTATCATTGTCCACAGCAGATTTCTTCACACCCTTCATTAATCCTGATGCTCATACTCTTTGAGCAAAGACAAAATTATTTCCATTTGATGTTTTGTATCACTGTTCATCTCAATGAAAATACAGTAACTCCCTCTGTTAGTGACTCCCAACTTAGCAGGTCTGTGACTGTACAGTATCAGTGAAAGCGCAGCTGGAGAAATAAAACCCGTGTAAATAGCTGAAAAGATAGGTAAAAGTCTGGGCAGTGATCCAAAAACACTAAACTACAGACTCCCAACATCTGGTTCAGGGTGGATTCCAAGAAAGACAGAAAGACAGAAAAAGAAAGACAGAAAGAAAGGATTGATTTCTCTGTATATTTTTTACATAAGGTTTTAATTTATTTTTTTTAATTCATCAAAAATTCTACTCAATTATTGTGGCTTAATTTCTTCACCTTACTGTATCCTATTGCTTCACTATTTTAGCCTTGCTTCACTATTTTAGCCATATTAGTCAGAAGGAAGCAGCGCCTTGGACAGGAGTTACAAGAAGCCCTCAGTTTCATATTTTATTGTGATAAAACCAAATTACAGGCAAAAAACTCTAAACCTTATTATCCAGCCTCTCTCTCTTTCTAGGTAGGACTGCGCTTATGACACATGCATGAGAACCCTATACTGATTTCATGATCTTTCAGGCAAATTGTCACAACAGAGCTAACCCTGTCAGTAACTCCAGAGCGAAGCCCACACTGCTGAGTACCTACATGAGGCGCCCAGGGCTCCATCACTTTGACCACCACTGTGCAAAGAGTAATTTTCTGCTTTGAACAGTTTTATTAGCTGAGAGCTTCTGCTGAGGAGTTCAGAGATAACATAATTTTCAAAAGCTCATACATAACTTAAAATCATAATAGCACCCTGGTTTTCAGGGATATTTCTACACTTAACGTACCTGAGCTCTTTCCAAACTCCTGCCTCACCATGTTAAATGAGCATATCATCTATCCCACATATGACTGTCTGTTCTGGCCACACAGAATGCCCCAGGCTATCAACACGTAGTGTCTACCACCGATACATTCAGATCATCCTTCCCCCACCTTGCTCAACAGAGAGCTAAAGATGCTGTTCTGACAGATGGCTTGCCTCTCTAGAAAAATCTTAACTGCTGTAAGGACTCTCTCCCAAGCAGGGAGCCCTCTGACTTGTCTGGGTGTCTTTAATCAACAGTGGTTTTTCTTTGCATTAAGTGACTGGTAGCAGACATGCCGCTGGGCTTTCACACTGCTCGCACACCAGCTTTGTCCCCACTGTTTACCAGGACTCCTTCTCCGGGGTACCAAGCTGCCTAGCAGCCGTGTGCCTGTGTTGCATATAGGCCCCTCTGTCCCTCCAGCTGCTGCCAGTGGCATCCAAGCCTCAAAAACTCTTGATGAGTACACTCACAATAATCTATAAATGCACAAATGAGATAACGAGAAGCTCTGAAAAGTCTCCAAACAATTTCAAATTTGCCTACTTTGTGCTTCAACGCTGCCTCACTCGGAGCTGAGCCATGAGTGCTTGTGTGCTTTCCAAGTGTTATTACATGCATACAAACACAGAAAGAGAAAAAAATTCACATGGGGTAATTGTGTGATTCTCCTGCCCAAAGAGTAATTCCCCCCCTACATCCAGGCAAGGTACACATTTTCTTCCTTTCTCCTTTCTCAAAACAGAAAGAAGGTTCAGGACAGTGTTCAGCACTTGGCACTGAGCAAGTGCCAGGCTGGACGCAACCGTCTTACCTCTTTGCCAGTGCTGTGCCCTAGGGCCACAGCAAGGAATTTATTTCCATCAGAAATTTCCATCAGAAGACCTTTTATGCAATAGGCTAGTGCCTTCCAGGTAGTACACACTGCCAGTAAAATGGCAATAGGCCACTACTCATGTCTCTTAATCCACAATGAGCTTTCCCATTACAAAAGGAGGCAATGACATTACTGAAATGGGAATCCCATTAGGCCATTGACAGGTAATATAAGAGGATGAATTCTGTCCCTCAGAAACAAAGTCTCTGAGAAATAAGGAAGCTAGTGTTCTTGAAGATCTGTGCAATTTATTCTTTAAGATTGGAGCCTAAGGGCAGTAATTACATATGCATATTATTCAAACCTGAATTCTTTTCTTGAAACTCTCTTTAAATTATGCCAGTTTACAAGACTGTCTTTTCTACCTCCTCATAGCTTGCTGCCACAGAAAGATCAGCTTTCTCGCTCAGCCTGCCCTCCTCCTGCCCATGCCATCTCACTTCTCCCTTCGCATCAGTCCTGGCTTTGAACTGACCCGTTAGAGAGCACATTCAGCTCTCCAGACCACCAGAAAACAACTGACTTTCACTCTGGAAATACTTGACTGATGTTCTACTGCCCTAGGCAGAAGAAAGAGAATAAAGCAGCTTGCTGCATAGTTGACAAAGCATGAGTGCTTTGAAAAATGACTGATAGGCCCTCCACCCCATACCTTTGTGCTACCCACATCAGTCTAAATGCATATGTTCACACCCGGGCACCTAGATCACACACTGAACTAAAGGAACAGTCACAAAAGAGAGAAGTAATTTCAAATCAAACAGAATTTCCTTGAGTTATACTAACAACACTTTATAATGAAAGTGACAGAGAAGTTGTGTGAAATGCCCTGATCCAGTCCAGTACCTTTTACCCCATCTCCTGCAGTTATTAGATTCTTCTGCAATCAAATAATCTGGAAGAAAGCTAACCCCAAAAGAAGGATAGGACAGAAAGTTTTCACCTGAATTTCTTTTCAATGAGTTTGGAACTGTTGGGTTAGTTTGGAGACAGCAGGTACTAGCGGATATGCAGCTTGTGGGTTAAAAATGATGGGAAGGAGGAGAAGGGAAACGTCTAAATACAGTCTCCATGACTCGCCTTGTCAGGCAGAATTAATTAAAGCATTTCACAACTATTTACATCAGACTAGGTAAAATTCTAGCCTTATACAGAACGTATTTTTGCAGCCCATGAGCCACTTGAAAAGATGAATCATGACAGTCAAAAGCACATCTATATCCTTCCTTTACATGGTTCTTGCTTTACAGGTAAATTTGTACACAAACAGGCCAAAACCTAGCTGAGACGGTATGGCTTCATGCTGTACAATGAAGGCAAAACACCAAGTCAGTGGAGCTTAAAGGAAGTCAATTTTTTCTAAATCTCAGCCCTCTGGCTTTTCACCACCTGGACACCAGTTCGAAAACGATGACCTCATCATTTATCATTTTACCTTTCAGTGCTTTACTTAATACATGACCTGCTCAGTAAAATATTTGCAGACTTGGTACTCTGGTACTTTATCCCATTACAAAGGCACGCATAACATTTCACATCTCTTTCATGCAGGTGGTCCTCTGTTCTAACTCAAGGCTAAACAGAATATAAAGTTAGGCCAGTTCAGCAGTATAGGTGAAGGCATCTGAACTGAGGGGAGGGAGTATGGTAACTGCAGATGCCAAGTGTGGCTATACATTTCAAAGATAGTGCTAATTTATTTATTTGGCTTACAGTGACCGAATCCATCTGTCCAGTACATATGATCAACCACAAGATGTCTAAGAATCACTATGAATCAACATTTTTTATTAAAATTGTTCACATATGTACCAAGGAGCCACAGAAAGGTGTATTAAAAATGGTCCTGTTCTTTCAGGCAATTCCACTCCATTAAATATTATGAGTACACATGTCTGAGAAGAAGAGAGGAAAAGGAAAAAAAAAAAAAAAAGAATCAGATACTTTTATGTTCCCAGTTTATTTCTAGAATGTTTAACAGTGCAAAACGTAATGCCTTTTTAGTTCATTTCTCCATTTTTTTCTCCATTCCAATAAACTATTTCCTGTGCTAGATGATCTCTCTCTCAACAGTTTTATACTGGATGATCTAGTTGCAAATATCTTCAGACACAGCAATTTAGATTTACAACCAGCAAATAGAATGTATCAATGGAAGTATCTAGACAGAGGAGTTACAGTACATACAGGCAGGAGGCATTTCAGCTTACTTAGAGAATGGATTTGCACAACTGGTTTTGATTTCTATTTATATTCCTCACTAAGGAGATAGATGTGAAATTTGGTGCTTATGGCACTCAGTGCTGATAGGTACTGGGAATGTTGCCACCTCCAAAGATGACACTGTAAACTGTAGCGACTCAGTCACATACAGGTCTCTCCCAAAGGAAGTCTGCCCTTTCAAAAAAGAAACACAGTGAAGGAGAATTGGGAAGAAGGTTTCCTCTGCAGTCTAGCTTTCTGTAACACATCCCTTCAATTGCAGTACAGAGCTTGCCTGAGCAAAGACTGTCACAAGAGCAAAAGGGCAGATCCAGAATCTAAAAGTACTTTAGAGAGCCCTTCATTATGAAAGGTTGCTAAGGAAATCGTTGGGTCCACAGCGAATTACTTACTATTCTTTCTCTTTTTTTCAAAGACTCAGCTATTGTGCTCTCAAATTAAGATTTGGCTTCGGCTTTTAGAAAGACATGAATAATAATAAAACCATATTGCTGTACATATGACTTATGATTAAGCAGCTCTCTGGGTTATATACAGAGGAAATGTCTGAAAAGGCACAGGCTGACGCTTATCAACAAATTTGGAAATGGAAATTACAGCAAAAGAAAGTAAATTAGCCAAGAATTTTAAAAGAAACAGGATATAATGATCAAATAGATGACATCAAATTAAAAGCCCAGATCAGGAACCAATGCAAAAAAAACCTCAGGAAGACAAGCTTTCAAGCTACTGACATCATATTTATGTATGTCCTATGTCATTCAGACATGTTCTGGTGGTTTCATTAAAGATACAAAGCATATGATTTTGAACTCCCGTGTTTTTGTCTCTGTTGTACATTATCAGCTTTCCAGGGCTTTGCAGATTAGTGAAGTAAGCCCCCATTCATAATTCTGTTGCTCAAATTCAACTTAAAGTCAATGTTGGAAGGTAGTGCTTTCCAGTAGTATGCTTATTGTGAGGAAAGAGTACAGCATTTTTCAAGACATGAGTTAATGAGTCACACTGTTTGTGTTTCCCAAATAAATTAATAACAACAACTAACAATTCATTCCTAAAGTTCCTGCATGCCCACAATTCCAACTGACTGCAGTGGGAGCCAGAAATACTCTGCAGCTTTGAAAATGAAAACCGTCCTATGTATTCCAGCAGAAATTTCTACAAATGAATCTGATGATGGTTAAAAGCAACACTTAAAATCTTTGCAAACCAGATTTTAAAATTAAAAATCCTAAACCAGTAAAACACAATAAGCTTATTACAGAGCACAGTCTTTTGAGACTAATACTCCCTTTTCCTGTGCAACCTGCCATTGAGTAGCACATTTATTAATGTTATTGGCATTGACAACATCATTACAATCATTATTATCAATTATTCCTGACAGATTATTGACAGCATTGGTAGAGCAAGCCAAGCAGAAAAATGTTCACTTTTAGGAAATCACCAGTGCCTGGCAAGAAAAGCTGACGCCTGAACTCATGTCCTGGATGAATCTATTTTAATGACACTATTTTAAATGTGTGTAGGTGCACTTTGTACCTAAAGCACATCTTTGTGCAACGATCTGAGAGGTTTGGTGTTTGGGGGTTTGTTTCTCTGGGGTTTTGTTTTTTGGTTTTTGGGGTGTTTGGTTTTTTTTACAAGTTGAGTGTTAGCATTCCTTCCATCTGGAAAGAGAAGAGGTGGCTCAGGATGATGTACAGGTTTGCCCAGCACAAGGTGTTTCAATGAATGCAGCAGCAGGAGCAGCAGCCTCACGTGCTGGGCTCCAGCCTGCAACCTTCCATCATCTGTATTGCTGAACTGAATTGCTATGCAGTTCTTCTGGGTGAACAGTTTTTAAGATTTCAATTCAGGAAAGTACAGTAATGTAAAAAGTCACTTTGGCTTCTGCAGCTGCTAGACCACTGCCTTAGCATTTAGTTATTAGAAAAAAGAGAAACAGAATCAGAAATGAAGATTGCCTTATGTATAGTAAGCCTAGATGGTGGGTGAGGATGGCAATGCTGTTTAAGTGAGGGCAGCCGGCAGTTCACCTATGTGGGGAGAGGAAGGTAGCGCAGCGAGGGTTATATAAGCAAAGTCACTTATGGAATGTGCAGAATGTACACAGAGGGTGTGCCCAGAGCGAGGGCAGCGCTGGGAGCTAGGGGCGCGGGGAAAAGCCTCCGAACCCATGTGTAACAGGCTGCCTGACAAAAGGCATTTCCAAAATGCAGCCCATGTTCTCTGCTCTTGCTGCTGTTTCTACCCTTGACTCAAAGCCACAAGTCATCAGATACTAGCATGGACAGTACAGTGCATTATTTAATGCTACTAAGATAATCATAAATAAAATAGTCAACATTTCTCCAGTGCCCTCACCCCCTTCCCGTAACAGGCAAGACTTCTGCAATTGTTGGCAACAAAGTGCAGGCACAAGATATACAACCAAAGGTAAAGAAAAAACTTCATACCACATTTCCGGAGCAGTCTGGTTTTTTTGCTTTTGCTGTTTGGATTTTTTTCCATGACTAATTAACACACACACACACACACCCTAAAACCTACCCAAAACCCCAAGCAAATACAGGGAAAAAAAGGAATATTATGATTTGCAATGAGTCTGCTCTAACTGCTGTAATGCTCCTTTTGTTTTCCTCTTCAGGCGCCACTTGAAACAATCAAATCAAACTGGCAAAGGTATTGAAAGTAAGTCCATTTTAAATTTACAGATGTTTGTAAAGCAAGTGCTCATGAAATCATGGAATAAAATCTCATCCAGCTGAGAGGTAGATTTATCTAACTAATGCACAAACCCACGGATCTGTGGAAATTTGTGTGTTGAATACCTTTGCTATATACTTGACCACTGGCTTTGTGGACCTTCTACAGGCACACAAAAGTTTGTATGAGTATCCTCTAACTTCAGTACAAAATCAGTTAGGGGCAGAATTCCACTCAGCTACAGGACTGCATGCTGTAAGTGTTTTGTGACTGCCAAAAAGAAAACTGAGTTAAACCATCTACAGTGGTACTTGAACTAGCTCTACTGATCAGAACTAATTATAAGAAAAGTTCACACTTTGAATGTCAAAGATGAATCCACAGAGGAAATATAACACATGAAACACATGTTCCAGACATGCTGTTCAAAACAAATCTGAAAAAAATAAGGTCAAGGGACCTGGAATATTTCTCACAGAGATTCTGCAAGCTAAGTAGTGAAATGGCGTTAAATAAATTACATGGTTTCAAATTACTCACTATGCAACTACAAACCACAAAAGAATATGGCTCTTCAGGAGTACCCTGCCTATAGGAGGACAAATGTGTCTGGAGAAATATGCAAAGAGCAGAAACTATCAGATACTGTTTAACTGTTGGCCATGACTTACTTTCTGTTCCATGAACGCCAAGCAATCTCTTCTTCAGGAACAGGATTTTGGATGGACTCAATAAACCATTCTGTACTGAGAAATTGTGAAGACAACTGTTATCAGGCACTGAGAACAATACATACATGTCACCTCATTGTACATAGGCCCCCAGCAGCAAATGGACACAGACATGCAGACCCACAGGCATCTCTGAAGCCCTATCACAATGGCTCTGGGCTAACCTTAGTACAGGATTGGGGCACTAAGGTAAATTCAATTTAGAACTAGATGTAGTTCACAGCATTTAGTTAATTTTGCAGGTCCAAAGCTTCACACATGACCACCATTTTCAGATATAGCATTGTTTTTTTCTAAAAGGATTGTTCACTGTGCATTCACCTTCTGCTCAAGAAAGAATCCCCACTTCTGGAAATTTCATATTCTCAGGTGCCATTTTTCATAGAAATGTCCTCATTTTTGAGTTCATAGAAAGTGGAAAAAGCAATAAAACCTTTAGATGTGTGGTGATTTTTCATCTTGCTAGAAATACTTTAGACAATTCTAATTCACCATCATCCCAGGAAAGGCTGCCTATAATACACTGAAAGCCATCTTGGGCTTTAAGCCAGCAAAGCACTTCAGCATGGTTTCAGCTTTAAGCTCAGGCACTGTACCACTGACTTCAGTGAGATGACTTAAAAATCATTACAATTAAAAAGCTTAAATGGCTTGCTAGCTTAGAGCCTTGGCGTGAAACTCCTATAATGAGTATCATGCAGCTATACCATTTTGAGTATATAATGCCCTAGCACATGACCCAACATGAGTAAGGCCCTACAGATGAGCTCCAGGTGAAATTTGATGGGAATGGACAATAGTTGCAAAAGGCCTTCAGCAGAGGCCTTTACATTCAAGAGTCTCTTATCCCAGTGTAGGTGAGAGTATACTTTATACATCCCAGGAGGAAAATAAGTTAGTCAGAGAGCTCTCAAAGAAAGATAAAGAGTACAGACAGGAAAGCTATTGTGCATAAATCCAGGAGGAATCGTAAGTCTTTCTCAAAATGCTGAAAGAATAAATCCCCCTCCACAAACTACATAAAAAGATGTGGTTCCCATACACAACTGAGTGGCAAAGCAACTTCCCACATAGTCACATCTGCCTCCTTTTTCCTCTGTTCCATTGCTTAAATTCTGTCATGCAAGTAAATGCAAGAGGGGGCAGGGGCTGTATACACACATTGTCAAGCAAAGGAAGAAAGGAGGGAAGAAGATTTGTACCTTAGATGTTTGCATATGAATTTGGCTTCAGCCTTCATCA
Source organism: Elanus axillaris (assembly GCA_026212715.1). Lineage (NCBI taxonomy): Eukaryota > Metazoa > Chordata > Aves > Accipitriformes > Accipitridae > Elanus > Elanus axillaris. Next base: position 3,298,361 of record JANZLQ010000040.1, read on the forward strand.
CGTTTACATGCCTTTGAACACTTTCTGTTTCTTTCTGCATTCTTCGCTGCTCCATTTTATTTATTTTCACCTTCTGCTTCTCAGATCTTCTGCCAGACTGCTTATTTAATTCTACTTGTTGCACTAAAAACACCATTGTTGTAATCCAAATTAATCCCTGAACATAATAAAACCTCAAAATAACTCAGATGATCAGTTTTCCATCCTTTGGTCTCACTTGAAGTACAGTATAAAAACCAGTACTTGGGAGCTCTGATAGTTTACACAGGACCAGGTACATGGCATTTTAGTAGGCAGGAGAGTTTTTTCCTTCCCTACCTATCTTCTCCTTCCATCAGTTAGGACTCCTCAGATCCCCTCTCGATATCTGCAGCCCAGTTAGCCCATCTTCCAATCTAATCCATTGCAACACTTGATGTTTTTCAAATAAACTCAGTACTTTTCAAATATTGAGGTAGCCTTCTGTGACAGGTTAGCTGAAAAGCAACATAAAGTAAGATCACCTTTACTTTTAGGGATGAGGGAAGAGAACCATCTACTAAGCATTTGTGGTGAAGTAGTAGGGCATTCTGGCTACAGATTTCCTATTAAATCTCCTATGTTCCTCCTCTCATTCAAGCTGCACAGGGAAAAAATGGGGGGGGGGGGGAAGACAAGAAAAGACAAGAAAAGAAAGAAACACGATAGGACCGATACTTTCCCCAAACCTGTATTGCCATTATCTGCCCTCATCCTCAACTTTTTTCCTGTGAGGGCTTCCCAGAGACAAGGAGGGCTCTGAAAAGACTAAACATTCTTTTGCTGAAGATCAAATATCTATCCTTTTAACAGTCAATCAGGATGGAAGGGAGCTAAAGTGAATGAACACAGCAGTCCACACCACTAACCCCATCAAGTATTCATTTCATGCATCATGGCGAACAAAAGAGCAACCTTCTGTTTGAGGAGATGGACAATCCTTCTCAATCTAAACCTCCTGGTGTCAACTGTGCATGGGGGTACTCTGCAGCATAAGGAAGAATAAGAGCACAGGCAGATGAAGACACCCAGCAGATGACACAACATGATCACAGGATAGGTCCTCGTCAGCCTGTCAAATCTATAATTTTAAATGCTATTTTTTGTGTAGTGTTTTTAGGGAGGAGAAGAAAGAGAAGGTGGGAGATGCTGAAAGAAGGAATTGCTAGAGGAAGGAATGACAGTATCTAAAGCACTCAGAAAGCAGTACAGACTCTACTTAGTTTTCTCAGAAACTTCAATCTCAAAACCTCTCAACAATAAAAAAAATTCTGAAACTGCAAATACAGAACTAATCTTTTCTTGCTGGCTTTGTCCAGTCTGTCAGTACAGTATTTTTTCAAGGGTAGCTCACTGATTACCCTTCAGCCTTTTTCACTTCCTTCGTTTGAACTAGATGGCAAATAAGTATCATAAGGTGCGTTTAAACTGTGTATTGGTGAGAAAAATATTCACTTGAAATATAAGCAAAACACTCAAACTGGGGCTATAATAATTTTTGAAGCTGTTTTAGCTTTTAAAGGACTACTTTAGACTTTTTCTTACAGTCTCAAGGATTCCCTTCCATTTTATTTTTTCACACAGAATTTACAATTATTCCTACCATTTATGTCCTCCAGTAGCTCTTCTAAATTAGAAAACCAGACTGGAACTTCAACAGCCTGTCTGAGTATTAGCCAGTCTCAGCTCCTCCACTCTGACAAAGCCCTGGCTGAGAGATAAAAAAGAAACACATACCTACTTGTTAAGAGCTATTCATGCCAACTCTTCCTTCCCCTTGCTACGACACACTAATCACAAATCAGAAAGCATTTTAATATTGTCAACACAGAGAGCTTATGCAAAGCCAGATGAGAGATATAAATCAGAAAAGTAACAAAATCATTAAACTTATGCTTATGCTGCTTTAGGAAAGAACTAATTGACTAGAATATATGCAAGCTGCTTTCTAGTCTGTAGATAAATAAGATGCTGTTGTAGCAAACAGTGTAGTTTTAAAAGCAAGTCCTTAACAATAAAGATTATGATTAAGCCCAAAACATTTTAAGCATTCACTTTTTACATTCAGCATCTCACTTGATCTTGCCATTTGCTGATTTGGCGAAGCCAAATTGTACTTTTCTGCTTCACTTTCTGTTCATACCAGGTTCACATTTTAGGTCTGACACTAAACACAGCAGGATCAAGTTTAAATAAAAGTATGCAGTTTCCAGTGGTCTTGAGGATATATTTTCCAACTCACAGATATTCCCACTCATATCAGACTCTGTAAAAAGCAAAACAAAAAGCAAAGTCTAACCCACATTCTAGTCCTAAAGTATCTGCCAGTAGTCCTTTAATCCTGAAAGATAAAACCACACTAAGACCACTACATTTATGAAGAGCAAAAAGCCCTCATAAAATAAAGCCTTAAAACTGTGGGGGTTTTCCCTGAGCATTTTACCATGCACTGAAATAGCCGATTGTATCAGAAGGTCTGAGACACAAGCAGAAGTTCTTTCAACATTGACACTTCCAGCCTCAGCAGAAAAATTATCCTGTCATTTGAAAAAGTATTTACCACCTTGTAGCTGCTCTTTCCCCTGCCAGTGTTTCTGTCCTCTCAGAACTGCATGGGGGGGATGCTCTTCCTTGTTTTAACTCATCTGCCATCAATAAGGGGTAACGGATAGAGAAGAAGAAAGTAATGTACATAGCCACCTCTCCACATCTCTGAAATCCTTTGAACTAGAAGACCCTCAAAGCTTTCACTGAAAGGCAGGTTTTTGCACTTGGACTAGGGTGATATCTCTGAACCATAATATTTACATTCTTTCTCTTTTATATTGCTTCTCCTTAGCACTTCCATGAGACACTTAAAAATAGAAGGTGAGACACTATAACTAGACAGAAGGCTATTTAGTGGCATAGTGCTCCCCATGGCTTGTCCATGCCTATTCCTTTTTGATGAGTAGGGTAAATACCTACTAGGTCAACTGGTGCATCTCTTCCTACTCCTGCCAGTGCTAGATTACTACGTTGCACCTCTCCATACTGGCTCTCGCTCAAGAGACTACAGTATCACTTGCACAGGTTATGTAATGAAGGCTGTTGAGAGCTTTATGTAGCTTGCTGGCTTCGAAAACTAAATTGGCTTTTCTCATGGAGGATCTATTTGAGGTGCTTCCTCATCTTATCTGACTTTCATGTCATTTTGTCTGCTGTCCATCACTGTTCTGTAAGGTTATCTGGCATTGCAGCGCTTCAACAAAATTTTAGGAATTTGCTCTTTCCTAATTCATGTTGTCACTATTTTTCAAGCAAATACAGTTGTCTTTTCAATGTCACTTTCTTAAGGTCTCCTCATAGTAGCCAATCTCTTGAATACCTAAGTCTAATACAGAAATAATAAAAAGTTTCTTTCTATCTAAGGCTTTTCATCCCAGAAAGTTTCCTGCATATGTGATCTGCTTCGTAAGGGGAATTTCCAAACTCCTAGTGTGGAAAGAACAAGACCTTCAGCCTTCTTGCTGCCTTTTCACCTTTCTTCACAATTTGCTAATACTATGACACAAATAATCTCTGTGCAGTGTCAGAATGAGGTCATATCTTAATACTGCTCTGAAGAATTACTCTTACTTGGTGCACAATTTATATGCATATATGTGTTTACTGTACCAATGCTACATCACAAACATGTATTTCACTTAGGGCAAGGTAATTCATACTTTGCACAGTTAAAACACAAAACCATGCTATAACTAGAAAAAGAATGAAAAATATTAGTCTCCACCTGAAAGATAATAGACAGAAGAAACAGTTCTTGAAATTACCAGTATCAGTCACCATTTCTTCATAAACCTGCATTGACATAGCTTAGAAAGCAGCAATGTTAAAATGTATCTGTTGCTTTTTCATTAAAATGCATTTCTTTTCTATAATGTTTAAAACTCCTTAACTGTATTTCAGCTGTGAAAAGGTAAAAGTGACTAAATGATTTAACTAATTTTACTAACTTTATTTTGAAAATCCAAATATTGGCCTAATTTTTCACATTTTCAAAAACCATAGCAAAAATTATTCTTCTAATAATTTTTCCATTCAGCTACCAATGCAGAGGTTTTTTGTTTGTTCATATTATTTTTCTTACAGAAACCAACAAAGCCATCTCTACTCACACTTTACAAGACCATTTGTGTGGTTTTTGTAACATACAAAACAAATGAAACAGATCTTGGAACAGAAAAAAGAATAATAATAGCTTCCTATCATGAAAACAAAACTTCCACTTATTATTAATTACACTTTACAGTCCAGAATATTTAAGGACTTTAAAAGAATGACTTACCATCATGAAAAATCCATTCTATGTAATGTGTTATATGTAAACATACATACACAACGGAGACATAAATTATCATTTCTCACCTGAAAGAAGATTGAAAGTATGCTAGAGTCATTAATTATGACATTTACACTGTTTCCATTAGTTTCACTATAAATATGTAAATGCATATATGCATGCACATGCGTGCATACATATATACGTATTTATCAGTGTTGGTTAGTGATCATTGTTCTGGGTCAGTGAAACAAGCATTGTTGCAGTTCACCCTCCCCTCATGTATACAATAACTGCAGTCTTCCACTGCTTCCCATGCACATTTATTTATTCCAGAAAAGCAGAGCATGCCTATACTCAAAAGCTTTTCCCAGTGATTTTGCGAGTATGGTATAAACAACATACAAATTAAAATAGTTCCACTGCAAAATACCGCAGGTACTCAGTGGACCCAATATGCTGACAGCTAAAACAGTGCAGGCACAGTTGTTGATTGTGCCTATGGGACCATTACAATTTCTGCAGAACCATATGAACCACAACAGTGAGGGTTGCATAGTTTAAAATGCTGAAGACCCAACGCCATTTAACAAAATCAGCAGGTGCTGCATCGGCGCTACATGTGGCTCACAACCTGAAAAGAACACTTAGTCTCTTTACAATGATATCCTGCATCTGCAATAAATTGCTAACGAATTTGCACTATTAGCTATTGGTCTGATATCCCTTACAGGGTCCAGGCATCCTTGGTTTCATTTCGACTTTTATTTCTTGCGGTCTTCCCATTCCTCCCTCCTTAGGTTTGCTTCTTCCTTGCTTTATTTTGTGACTGAGGTTCTGCTGCTCTTTATGCTTGATAAGCCTTTCATTTTGTCTGTCAAATGCCCTCTCAATTTAGATTCCTCCTTAAAACCATTAATTTCACCACCTCTACCCTTTCCTTTAGATGTAACCAATGGCTTGTCTCTTTTAGGCTGCAAATCTTTTCACTAGGGCCTACACTTTCAGTGTTTATTTGTACAATATCTGCTTAATTTAGAATCCTTTGAAAATTCTTACTCATATTTTAGTAGGGTTTTTTCCCTTCACACTTAGGAAATGATACAGTGTTTGTCTTTTCTGAAGCCAGAGAGATAAAGTGGTCATCCATAACTAGATGTACAAAGCACAGTGGAAAAATTAGGTGGTTTCAGCCAGAAAAACTAACAATCAAGAACCTTTTGGCAGGTCTGAATTTTAACTTAAAGCTGCAAAATACATCATTTGAGACAGTTTCAAGTCTTGACCAAATCTTTACTGGAAATTACAGTAGCAAAACAAAGCAGAGTCTCCCGAGACACCCTCACATCTCAGCAAACATTGTTAATCACCTGGCAGCTTACAAGCATCTATTTCACGTAAAAGGGCATGTTCCAGATGACTCTGGAATTTGATGGAAAAGATTGTTGAATTCAATAATATTAAAAACTCTGGCAGCACTAGTCAATGTCAAACTTGCTGGGCCCAAAATATGATTTCTCTTAAAATATTATTTCCTTCTTGTAGAGTTTAAATGCTGTAAGGCTCCAACTTATACTTGTTCTTTGCAAGACCAACTGGCTAGAAATTCTACAGAAAAAACCCAAACAATTCACTGTGGGGCCCCACCATAAACAAAGTAATATACAAATGTTATTTTTAATACAAAAGCTGTAAAGGTTTCCTGGAAGCTCATCTGTGAAGCTGCTGAATACTACATACCTAACCAAGGTTTCCCATGATACTGCCTCCAACTCCATGGACTTTCCAGGAGACAGGAAGATTCTGAATATCCTTCTCCTGTTCCAGTAGAAGTGCTCAGGTTGAAGGAGAGTATCATTAGCCAGAGTCTTATAAATTTATGATTCTGATTAAACATTTCTTTTTTTCTTCTGGAGATGGCAGTAGCATCCATGCACAGATCACTTAATTGCCTTTCTGACTTTTCATTTCTGAGTTTTCATTTGAGTGCCTGGAGAGAACAATATTTCCTTTAGTAAGTGGAAGATGTGACAAAGAGAGACATTTTTGCACTATGCGACAAACTAATTTCCTTCTCTCTCCTCCCCACCTTACGTCCTAAGCATGAAGCATTTCTTCATTTCTTCTCCCGTTTGTCTTGCAATTGCAACTACTGTCACATATAGGTCACCAGCCCTGAAAAACAGTGTGGGCACACAATGATACAATTCTCAAGAAGCCAACCTTTTCAAACAAGTTGATTTCATTTTTCCAGATCAAGCTTGTAGCAACAATATTCCACCAAATAAGTATAGGTGAGGAAATAAAGAGGCCAAACACTATATAGGCAAGCTGCAACAATGCCATTAATCTGCTCACCTGCCTGTCCTTGCCTCCTCCCTCCCCAGCCCTACATCAACTCAAGATCTTTCAGATGTCTTTAGTGTTTAGTTAAACAAAGAAGGTCTTTCCCTCTATTCCAAGTCTTATCTTTCAGTTACTTGCCTAAATAGTTATAAGTGACAGTTTTTAGCATATAGCCTTTTGTCTCCTTTCTAGCATTATGCAGACCACCCAACACTTCAGCTCCTTTACCCTCCCATCTCCTCCTACAGCTTGTTGCAAATTTCTCAGAGGATCCACAGAACACATTCAACTTGTAATAGATTCAGCATGTAATAGATGAAGGCCTGATCCTAACTGGACCTTGGATGCTATCATAAGACAAAGTGACACCATATATTTTTGGTTTTAAAATAAGCTTCTGATTCATGCTCCCCCATGATTGGCAAGACCATGTGAATGTGACAGAAATAAACTGTGTGACCTCCATATCAGCAGGGGATCTGTTTTAGGTTGTGCTCACAGGGCAGAAATGGGAGAAGGGGGAGCCAAACAAGCAGCACTTCAGACTTCAATCTTCCTCCCCCCTCCACCTTAGTGTATACCTTAGCCTATTGCAGGGCTATGCTACCATCCTCCAGGGCTTCCTTCTGGCTTAAACTTCTGTTTGTTTCAGTGACATCTCTCAACACATTTCCAGATTCTACAAAACAAACAGCATTAGTCTATTATTTCTTATAATCTAAAGATGGGTGTCAGAGAGTGAGCTACTGTCAAGCAGGCAAGCTCTAAATGTCTTTCTAAACAGAGTTTACTTGTTGAATAAAAAGCATTTCAGAGCCAAGGAAAGATCATGTTTATTTTCTTATCTCTTTGACAAAACAGAACTAATTTTTCTTACGTTCAAAGAGATTTTGCTTGGAGAGCTCAGTTTGTAGAACTGCAACTCTTAGCATTCCCATTAGGTTCTCCTTGCAGTTTAAACTTTTGCCAGCAAAAGACAGACAAATCTGCTGGGTGTGGTCTGATGCATGTCCAGGAGTTCTCTCGAACCATATGTTTCTAATGGTATTAATCTATGATTAAATCGACTTAAAAGAGCAAAAGCTGTGCAAAAGGAGAAAAGAACTTTGTCTAGAAATGAAAGAAAATTTAATCAAGTGCCATTTTCTGAGACATTTAAAAGGTGCTGTATCTACCAGCAGGTGCTAAACACAGGAAAGCCTTACCAGTGATCAGTGCCTTCCCTCCAGTGTACAGCTCAACAGGTTCTGGTCCTCATTCACAGACCACAAGACTGGTGAGCAGCTTTTCTAGCAGAAAACATAAAAGGATTTGCCTTTTAAAAGAAAAAGACAAAAAAGACCCTCCCACAAAAACCTTTCTTGTCCTTCAGAACCCTTTAGAAATCCACTTTTTAATCTTTTCTTCATATTTCCAATTGTAGAAATGTTCAGAATTACAGGGCAATATGCATGTTTGAATTGCATGTTTGTATGACATGATGCATTCATTTGTGCAGAGATGCAGTGCAGAGGTACAGAATTTGTAATGATGCTATCATAACATTTTAGCGGAATACAATAACATGCAACTACTGTACCTCAAGTACTTGAGATTAAACCTGTGCAAACCAGTAAACACACTTTTCAGAATAACCATGTTTATAACAAAAAAATTACATAGTGGCACCAAATTACAGAGTCCAAATTTTGGGATCCCACCTAAAATATCCTAGACCAGGAGCTCATAAGAGAGTAAATTCACAGCTGAGCCATCTGTCTGTAGTACTCGCCTGGACATGGTCCCTCTGCACTAGCGTCCCATCTCGCTGCCAACACAACCTCCCCTGGCCCAGACAGCTCTTTTCCATGACACCACATGCCCTTCGCCTGGCTCTGCATTGGGTCTACACCACTCTACTGTCCACTTCAGATACAGCAGTGTTTTGTGGCCCTTCCTCTTGGCTGGAGTGGACTGAGGACACTGCTGTTCTGTGTGCACCAGAACAGAAGGACAGTGCCTGATCATTGGAGAAAGGCACCATTAAACACCTAGGGAGAAAAGCAGGTCTGTTGGTTTCCCTGTGCTGTGAGCCTCTCCCTACTGCATCCCCTGAGAAGCCAGGCTCAGTCTAATCAGGGAGGTGGATGAAAAGGATCACTACCTTATTTTGCTACATCACAGCACATTCCTAGGACCCCAGCCCTTAGGGACTTTACTGAACTTGCTGTGTATTACACTCATTTGGCTGTCTCATTAAACACTACATTTGGCAAATTCTGCCTGCCTTAGGCCATGTCTACACTGTAAAGCTTTGCCAACGTTTTGCACACCCAAGGTCAGCTCAGGGCATGAAAAATGCACATCCTGTAGCTGACACTGTTACATTGGTGGGACTCCAGGGACTGATACTATCTGTGCTAACAACAGAGTCCATGCCAATGTACCTTCTGCTCTTTAGGAAGGTGAAGTCCCTAAACCAGCATAAACCCTTCTGACAGTATATACTGTGCCTCCACGAGGTAGTTTGTCCTGTAGCCACAGCAGAATAAATAGCTTTTGCTGGGTGCACAAGATGTACTAATTGCAAGTTCTACTTGTACATTCCCATCTGGCTTCTCTTTGTTCACTTTCTCTTCCTTATACACCATATAGCTCCTTAGCTTTTACTTTGGAAAAGACTCACAGTTGCCTCAGGATGTAACAGAAATTCTCTGTGATTTTTCATGTTGTGTTTACAAAATACACAGGTTAAAACATGCTTTTGGAGCTCAGTGTCTTCCAGATATCAATTATATGAAGGCTCTTTTTGTTAAAAATATTATCAACATTTCACTGGGGTAGACATGTTCAATACCAAGAATGCAAACTGATGGGAGCCAAGGGAGTCAGTGATACGCAAAGAGGGCAACGCCAGGTCTTTCAGATTGTCACTGACACATCATGACAAACATTCCCAAACATGTTCTGTGCAAAATAAACTGTGCCCTTTCTCCTTAAAATAAACATCCTTGATATACTTACTGAAACCAGGAATGTGCCATTACTAATGATAATGTAGTGCAGGAGACAGCTTTTCTTAAGGTTACCCAAAATATTTTTGCTGCTTCATCAGATGTATTGTTAGAGCTCACCAAACCCAGAGCTGTGGTGCACCTGTTTTCTCTCAGACACATCTTATTTTTCTTCCTTGGAAGTCCCAGCTGGCGTCCAGGTTTTCTTAAATTGTTACCAGAGCTAATTGCTAAATTGCTACCAGAGCAATGCCCTAGAAGTTGGGGAATTGCTTTCTGTGGTAAAAGGTGAACAAATAGATGGACTCAGTTGACCAGAATGGCCAACGTGATGGAAAGAGACGGTGCTAACCTCAGCATGGGAGGGAAGAGGGGATACTGCCAGGCAAGCAACCGCAGCAGTTTCAGGGGCTTTGACGTAGGGTGCTTGAAGCAGGAAAATTTTAGGGAGGCTCAGGGGAGAAAGGAGTAGCTTGGGGCTGGTAAAAAGCTGGCAAACAGGTGGTTCTGTTGGGAGTCGCTCAGCTATGAAATCACAAACTCAGGGAAAATATTTACTGAAGCCCAGATTTGCTCCACCACCTGAAGGCACAGAAGGCAGTCTGTTTCCTTCATTTGTTTTTTATTTCTTTTGCTTGTTTGGATGCTCTGTGATATTATTCCAATATTATTTTTGAGAGGTTTCTCATTTAAGTAGATACTGGATTCAGTCTAATGGAACGGCTTCTCAGCCTGTGACTGGACTCTCAAGCACTACTTCACTAACAGAAAAATTAACCTCACACTAGTAACTGCAGCAAACCCAGCAGCAGAAATAGCAAATGGCAAAAGCTAAGAATAGGTCATGGTCTTGAACTTGCATCCAGTTAGGGAAGAGAAATGGTATTCAACTCACTCAGTGAACTCACAACTTGGTAACAGCTTTGTTGAAACACTTGCAGAGAAATTATTGACCACAACACCATGCATCTTGTTAAAAACAACAACAACAAAGCATACCACCACAAAACCCCCGCTCTAAGGGGCCTATAATAATAAAATAATAATGTTAATTTTAAAATTTAAATAAATCTGGGCAATCGTATGCACATACAATAGAAAAGACTATTTCCCTCTGATAATCATCTCAAGAGGCTATATCAACATTTTCACACTCTGGCTTCAGGAACCACATCAGGAAATCAAACAAATATTATCCCATGTCTGCAGTGAACTTCTTTCTTCTTGCAACAAGCAAACAAGAATTATTTTCTTAACAAACATACAACAGACAAAAGCACTACTGAGAAAGATCAGAAGACTAAGGGAAAAAAAATAGTGATACTGATGAAAACAAAAGTTTGGGTAGATGTAACTGAATGCTTTCTTCCTTCCAGTCACAAGCGGCTCGAATTTACAGATGTCTGTTTCTTATGGCTGGTGTTGCACAGAGGCAGCTTTGCAAGGTGCTACATGAATGGGACTCAGATCACCTCAATGGAAACTAGGATGAGCACTTCATGCTGCTGAGGGAACCTTGGAAAATACCTAGAAGTAATAAAGAGGAACAAATAGATGATGCAACCAGACATTTATAAGCTCAAAATGCCCAGTCAAGGCTAGATGGTCAATTCTCTTCAGGGATTTGATCTTGAGGAGAAAACAGCTCTGCATGAGAAAACTCCCAGACTGATAAATACCAAGACTTGGTATTTTTCAGCAAATACACCGCTTGAGGGATTTCAGAGAGTACCACTATAAAGCCTGTACTGCAAGACATGCTCCCTGCATGCAAACTTGCAAAGCATGTTAGAATGTAATGTGTATTATAAGGGACAAAACTTGATGAAAGCCTCAGTCCCACCACACTGAACATAGATTTTTATCTCTAAGAACATGAGCACAGTCAAGTCATGTTAAACTTTGCCTGCATCATGTTCCCATTGATTTTACACATGAAAGAGAGGTCGGGACATTGCAGTAGCAGGCAAGGAAAATAGCATTAGAGATGGGTTTAAAAGTTATTTTAGGGTGGGTTCTTTTCTTAAAAGTCTTCAATCCAAAGGCCATTAGTTGCTACTGAACTAAACCACACTGAAAACAGCATAGGGCATTTGTTGCATTTCTCTAAGCAGCCCAGCATCCCTAGATTTATATTTGCCAGTTTCCCTTCACCTATTACCTCCCTTATGTTAGGGAATGGAGTCCTCAATAAGCAGGATTAGTCTCCTGGGAGGGTAGTTACATTACCAACAGTAACGAACAAGCAGTAACTATTTTAAACTTAGGAAGATTTAAAATTAGATTCATGGAAATGCTCGTTCCCTGCTTTCATTTTCAGGAAAAGAAAAAAAAAATCTTCAGGGGAATTAAGGGGGAGGGGGCAATTCTTCCCTAGAGGTTCAAATATATCTCCCAGGCAGCACACAAAAAAATGCTGGTATTCTGTACCACCCAGTGCCTGCCCACTTCTATGCTTGATTACCCCGATAAATCAGAAAACCTGTTTGTTACAGGCTCTCCTTCCATTACAGCTGTTGCTCTGGTTAACATCTTCTGAATCATCCAATTCATCAGGATCACATACATGGGGTTTTAATCCTTTGATTTTTTTAGTTACTTTGTTCTGAATTTTTCGCTTCATCCACTTACTGACAGAGGAACCGGATAAAGATAAATAAGTTGGAGTAGCATTGTTTTTCTCCCCTGCTTTTTATTTTGCAAGGGGAATAGGGAGGGGGGAACAGGGTAGCTCTCCATTTCACAGTTCTTTAGTGGTATCACTCAGCATTGACGGTGCAGTCTGAAATTTGAAGAGTCTGAAAACCAGTGCTGAACTTCTGAAGTACAGTTAGCCCTATTGTGTTCTTCCAGTCATCAAAATGCTATCTTTGAAAAATGTATATTAAATAGACAAATAGCTTAGTGGTTATTCCAAGCCCTCCATCACTATGATGCCTTTCAGTACTAATTTCTGTAAAAGGAACAAAACCAGGAATTGAGTTACAACTGAAGTGTAATTACTACATAAATTATACAGAGTGTCAAAACTGGAAAGGGAAATGGGGACCATAGTAGGTCAAATGCTTGCTAATGGGCTATTGAGTCATTCACCTGCTCAAATCAAAATCAGACATGAGTACACCCATTGGAAGGACACAAGAGAACATAACACTGTTTCTCGCAGTATGATTTTAGGATTAATGCACGCAAACATACATGTCCCATATTCATTCACATGCCCTCAGAAGTCACACCCAACATATTTGTAGGTTAACCCATTTAGTTAGGTTAACTTGCTAGGTTACTGGCAAGTGAAGAATATGAGGAGACCAGACTGCTTTAAGAACAGTGACAATACAAACCTGCACCCCTTTGGGGGACTTCACAGCAAGGCCACCTCCTCCTCAGGGAAGGCTGAAGCAAATACTGAGTCCTCACTGAAGAAACTAACTTCATCCTCTGCCTGCCCAGTGCCCAGCATATGGGAATCCTGGTCTCTCAGTACTGACACAATGTAATAAATCATAATAAGAGCCCGTAACTAAAGGGAAGACACCAATCTCTAATGGTGCTAGTTTTTACAAAATAGCACGTATGCACATATGCATACAAAGATATGAGAAAAGAGGAATGATGACTAAACCTCAAATTGTTCCATGATTCTACTATTGATCTGACACCCTTTGTATTGAAAATCAGACTGCATATTTCTTTGTAAAAATGAGCTCTACAGAGATTCCTGAGACTGAGTTGTTCCAAATCTTAGCTACCTTCAGGACAGAGGATTTCAAACCCAAATATAGACTATATATAAGAGCAAAAAATGAAATTTGATAGAGAATGAACTTCTCTAATATTTTACATACCTCATGTTGGATAAGACTCGCACCAGTGTTTATAAATTCTTTAAGAAGAAAATATCACAGCCTTCCTTTCCTGTCCTCCTCACCTGCTTTTTTTCATCTATTTTTTTTTCCCTCTTTCAATAATGGCAAAACCTTATGACATTACAAGAAAGTATTTTATTGACCAGTATAATGGATTCAAGATCTGAATCCAAGGTTACCAGATGAAAAAGTGCCTGTCTAGCCATATTATGTCAGAAGGAATGAGTCTTTAATTATTGAGTTCCTATAACTATGACCAAGGGTTTTGCTTCCGATTAATTTCCCAAGAGCCATTAGGAATATATAGATCCAAAAGGAAAAGTCGATGGCATCAACAGAAGTACAATTTCTGGCCTCATATTTAAGGTAGAGAAAGACAGACAAAGAAAACATGAATAAAAGAAAAAAATAAAGCACATACACAAGCCTTCCTTGAAAAATCTGTCTGGCATTTGCTACAGAAGGATTTAAATATCTGCTTTTGAATGAATTCATCTGGTATATTAAGCAATCATAGAAAATATTTTGTACTAAAGGCTTTGAGCTGTTGCACTGGTTGGACACAGTTGCACAGTATAAATGTCACTTGTAGTGGAAAACCATAAAATAATTAACTAAACTTGAACAGAAAGAATTTTGTGAAGATCCTCTGAACCAAACTAAAGCAGTTTTTCCACAGAGTATCTCCTACAAGTAGGAGCTCAACAAGCAATATATCTGGGTTATCAGTAATAAACTGTAGGCCCTGTCCTGCAAGAAGCTGAAGCTAGTGGAACTGCTCAAGAAAGACATTTAAGGCTTTTCAGGAACGCACCTGTATTCCACAAATGACAGAGTGAGAATAATCTCCTTGAACAAATTACATCAGTCAGCTTCCGAGTTAAAAACACTGTCATTAGGAAAATATGTGAGACTAATGAATAAAAGCAGCAACACACACCATTTCCCCCATAATACTTTCATTTAATCTTGTAGACTTTCAACAAAAGACTCACAGATACTGAGAATAAGTTGCAAATCCGGGTTCTTCTGCCTGATGACATTGTTACTCACACAGCATTATATCAATTTGTATAATGGATAAACTCAGGCACAAAACAGTTGATGTAAATGTTTTGAAACACAGCTTTGGGTTAGTAACCTACATTCCAACAGCGCTAAGGCCCCAGAGCTTTCACTGAATTAAACAGATTGACAGCACAGCTAAACTGCATTAAGACTATCAGAAATATGTAAATAAAAAGCAACATTTCCACTCTCAAACATTAAATGGCTGACTGAGAAGACAGTATTGGTATCAAGAGAAGAAAGAGTACCCTCTCTTTTTCAGAAAATGACACCTGCTTGTTACTGTAGGAAAATTCCCTCAAACAGAAAAGAAAGATTCAAAGTAGTAGTACAATGCAACATCTACCTCCAGCTGGGGAAGACAAACATAGGCCAGGGCCAAATAGTGTACCATAAGAATAAAAAGACAAGACCCACACCAAGGGAGACAAAAATGCAGCACATAGAAAGGTAACATACACAGTCCAGCAGGAACATTTATCAGACTGTGATGAAGCTTGTGCTGACAAACAGAAATGGCATTGCTCAGAAAACAGGTTGGAAGAGAGGATGCTGTTTTTTTAAATCACTTGTTGAAAAGAAAGAAGAAAAAAGGCCAAATAGCAATACATCCCTGAATATCCAACTTCAAAAATAGAGATTGGACTTGCTAAAGGTCACTGTTATTCTTTATAAAACAGGAAAGACCTTTTACTTTTAAGTCTATAATTAGACATCAATGGAAAGTTACATTGTAAGCTCAAGAAAATTGCCAAACTTTCAATATAATTTGAAGAATAGTACAATCTTTATTCAAGTCTGGTCTGGACACATGTTATATTTTAAGAAGTACTTTGCATTGGAAAAGTTCTCAGTCACAGAAAATTTTTAGTACCATTGGAACCAGATATTTCAAAATATGTAGAGAAACAGATCATTGTAAAAAAGACATCAAAAATTTTACCTTGAAGCTCTCCAAGGCATCCAAATATAGCAGGGATAAGAATAATAAAGGCCTATTGCCTACCTCTATGCCCCCCACCCTGTGGGACTGCTTATTCTGCAGTCCTTCATGAACATCATTGGCTCATGGAGGCCTCAGTGGATGACGGGTCCTTGTCACATCATCATCATCATCACTTTGTACAGTTGGCAGTCCTTCTTCCAAGGAAGTCAGAACACACTTAGCTCAGATATTGAATTTCCTTTCACCTCTCCAAAGTATGGTCTTTCCAACTCAGGGTTAAGCTTGCTTGCAATTCATGGGGAAACGGATTGTTGCTATTGCTGTTGTCTGCACTGTGCATGGCTTATGAACAAAGAACTCTGGTTTCTAGGGCTCTTGCAACTCTTTAAACAGTCACTCCCTAAAAGAAAATTTCCTGAAATCCGACCCTCGGATCTGAACCTCTTGAAAACTAGGAGATGAACAGTCAGGATTTAAATCTTCAAAACCAAGTATCATGCTTCTTTGTTTTTAATTTATCCAGACCTCAATTCAGAAGAAACCCGGATCTGAATCTAGCATGGCCAAACCAGAGTCTTGTCTTAACAAATCTCATCCCAAGCTGACAGGACCATCTGTGAAGGAGAAAGTTACTCCTGCAAGATTTCTGCCATCTTCTATTCAAATCTTGCAAGATTGAAGGCAAGATTTCAGCAGCCAATAGTCTCAGACTCAGCCAGATCAGCCTGAACATGCAGACCCAAGCTAAACACCACCTTTTCAGGAATTCTGCAGTCCCATAGCACAGGGAGCTGGACACTCCTGCAATCAACAAAGCCATAAGCACGTCATTAAAAATTGCAGTATCTTCTCCCTTGCCTGAACATAGTAGTAACAATGTTAACATGTACTTTAATACTATGTATTACAGACATTCCATAAACACCTAATACTGCTCAAAAGACCTTTATTAAAGTTTAAATATAGCTGCCATTCTCTGCTACTTTCCAACAGGCAAAGAGACTCTCTCCAGAGGCAGCTTCAATTTTCCAGACAGTTGGGGTCTACAGTGGTCTACAGTGGTCAGACAAGAAACTGAACTTTGGGAGCTCTGCAGCAGTCCCTCCAATCATCATAAAACAGCTTTGATGGGATCAAAAGGAAGTCATATCAGATGGGACTCATGGGAAGTTACATCAGACCTTTATTTGCCCAAAGAGGGTCAGCAAGTCAGAGGGTTCAGAAACAGCAGGCAAAACATGGCACACATTGCAGGGTGTGGATAAAGAGGAAGGATCTTTCATAAGAAAGAAAAATAATTGACATGGCATATTTCATCTGACTACAATTTTTCCCTGTTTCCTGAAGAAACCAAAGCACAAAGATAACAATTTGCACACATTCATGCATAGCAAGTGTATCAGAACACATATCTCTTGGTTTGCAGGACACATCCTCTCTCTCTCCTAACATGCTGCTTCTCCATTGCCTGGAAATGAATGCACTGGAGACTCTATGCTTCTAAATCTCCCACTTTATGTGTTACCGTGTTTATGTTTGTTACCCTATTGCTTGAAAACTGCATTTTTTCTAACTGCTGGGTTTTTTTATTCACAATTCTGTTCAGTTCCAACTAGCTGTGAATGCATTTACACCCTGGAGTTTATTCATTGGTCAGAGATACACAGGAAATTGTAGTGTGAAAGCAGCAGCCCTCCTGGCTGATTTCCCAAGAAAGAGGTGGATCCTCTGTTCTGGCACACCCAACACCTGTTGAGGGACACTGATCTCACAGGGTAGACAGTGCCAGCCCAGCTCCTCCTGACACTCCTTAAGGAGATAGCCTTGTTACAGATTTGAAAGCACTAGCAAGTCCAGCATCTATTTCAACTGCTTTGCAGAAACTCAGTACTAAAAAGTGCAAGGTCCTGCAGCTGGGTTAGGGCAACCTCTGGTATCAATACAGTCTGGGGGATGAAGGGATTGAGAGCAGCCCTGCAGAGAAGGACTTGGGGGTACTGGTGGATGAAAAGCTGGACATGAGCCGGCAATGTGTGCTCATAGCCCAGAAAGCCAACCATGTCCTGGGCTGCATCAAAAGAAGCGTGGCCAGCAAGTCAAGGGAGGGGATTCTCCCCATCTACTCTTCTCTGGTGAGA
>JANZLQ010000040.1:3316137-3336153 GCA_026212715.1 Elanus axillaris
AGGGCCACAAAAATGATCAGGCTGGAGCACCTCCCCTGTGAGGACAGGCTGAGACAGTTGGGGTTGTTCAGCCTGGAAAGGAGAAGGCTCCAGGGTGAGACCTTACAGCAGCCTTTCAGTACCTAAAGGGGCCTATAGGAAAGGTAAAGAGGGACTTTTCAAGAGGGAGTGTAGTGATAGGACAAAGGGTAACAGTTTTAAACTGGAAGAGGGTAGATTTAGATTAGATATTAGGAAAAAATTCTTTACTGTGAGGGTGGTGAAACGCTGGCACAGGTTGCCCAGGGAAGTGGTAGATGCCCCATTGGTGGAAACATTCAAGGTCAGGTTGGACGGGTCTTTGAGGAATCTGATCTAGCTGAAGCGGTCCCTGCTCATGGCAAGGGGGTTTAGACTAGATGACCTTTAAAGGTCCCTTCCAACCCAAACTATTCTATGAAAAAACCAACGTCTGAACAAGAGATGACAGTCTGCAGGTAACAGCATTAACTGTGTTTGACAATGGGCGTGCGAGTGAATTATGATTTATTATTTGTAGCAAGGTATCATCTTTGTCAGTTTTTCTACTTGCAAGATGAGGTTTCTATACACTGTTAACACACACCAGGGTTCTACTTTAATTGATCAAGACTAACTGGCAATAATGAAAGAGCTAAGTATATTTTGACAGTACAGCAGAAGCCACTCGAAAGTCCTTTCTGATAGCGGTACAGTCCCCTAGCTTCACACAACTACCAGGAGTGAGTTCTGGGGGCAAATGCTCCCCTGAGCAGTCCAAGAAGAGCAAACTCTGTAGAGTTTGAAGGTCTTCTTCCTTTCTGATCTCAGTATCCTTAAAATCCTCTACAATGTATATAAGCTTGAATCCTCATACCACTAGGAAAGTGTAGCTCAAGTTTAGAGACCTATTTAAAATGAGAGATGAATGCACCAGAAATTCTATTCTGCTGTTGAAAGGCGCACTGACCTTGAGGCTTGCAATAATGTCCAGAATTAGCTTGTCAGCAGCCCAGAGATCCAATCTCAGTTTTCATGGAACTGTTCCCAGACCAGGTAGATAATGCCCAATCTTCAAAGTAACTATGTCTCAAGTTTATCAAACAAGCAGAAAAAAAATGACACACCAAAGGGCCTATTCACTAAACAGTGGCTTACATGAATCAGCCAAGCATGTGAAGATCTATTTTTCTTGCTTGGGTGACAGAAATGTTGCACTACAAAGGGCAAGAATACAACTTGCAAGTAGATTACGTGGGTTCAGCATGGACAGAATGAATTATTTCAGCCCAATCACAAATCTACTTTGAACATCAGAGTTTAGAATTTGATTCAAGTATTAAGTTCAGATTTGATTAGCTGAGACCAAGAAAAGGAAAACTAGAAAAAAAAAGAAGAAAAAAGCTAATGAAAAATGTACACAGTCTCAGCAGCTCAAGAAAAGCAAATTCCCTTAAGCCAGTGTAACACATGCTGGACATTTCTAATCCATGAATGAAAAACTAGATGCTTCAGGATTTATTTAAACAAAATTCAAACCTTGAATAAACAAAAAACTACAGCATAGGCTTGACCTGCATGAAACAGGCATAAGGCCCCATAGTTTGGTAGGTCTGTAAAAACAACACAACCCCCCCTAAAAGTTCTCCAATGCAGAGAAGACTTTGTCTATACTTCAGCTGGTCTGCATATATGTGGAGCACAGAATGAATAACAGCCTTCATCTTGAGTAGGGGTGGCTAAGCCATCCTTAGCATAAAATTAGTATCTGTACCCCTGAAACAAGCAATGAGGACAAACCCTGATGCCTACCAAAGCTTTTTCTGTCCACAAAGGAATGGATCTCCCAAATCTGTGTATGATTTTATGCAGATTGCTGATGCTTTGTCCACACACAAAGACAT
The DNA here is from genome assembly GCA_026212715.1 of Elanus axillaris. Lineage (NCBI taxonomy): Eukaryota > Metazoa > Chordata > Aves > Accipitriformes > Accipitridae > Elanus > Elanus axillaris. The sequence continues at coordinate 3,318,039 of JANZLQ010000040.1, forward strand.
TTTCATTGCTAACTCTTTACCAAAAGGTTCTGTACTTATGTTCTAAGAAAGGTGAGTTTACACCCCAATCCTCATAGCTTTTGCTATGTAGATTTTGTTCTCTGATGCCACTGCAGATCACAACACAGGCTTGATGCACTAGACAGTTTTCAAGTAACTTACTGCTTTCTAAAGTCTTCATGATGAATACTGTAATCCTCACATAATTTTGTTCACCTCAAAGCATCATTCAAGACAGTTTTCAGCCTTTGGTCCCACTCCCAGACTGATCAGTCTGCCAAACCTGGAGGCTCCTGCCTCGTTTCTTCTGCTTCGTATCTGTCCAGCATGTACAGGATCTAGGAGAAGATCAGCTCCCTGTCCCATGGCTGACACAGCAGTAGCAGCTCTTTGCAAGCAGATGGAGATGCTGCAAAGCAATTCCCCTTCAGTCTGCAAAGCATACATGGCCAAACTCACAAAACAAGCACACAGGGCCAAAAAAAGGCCAGACCCTCCCCTGCTTCCCAAGATCATAAAGAAAAGGTTAGATGAATGCTTCTGGCCTCAGCAACTTTTTTTTTATTATTTTGAGACAGGCCCTGTACTTTGACAGTATCGAATCAAAATCCTTTTGCACTTTTAGGTTTAGGGAACAGGAGACATTACAAGTGGGTTACACTTTCTCTCTGACAGGGATAAGGGAGGGTGTCTGTACTGAGAGGTAAAGCTTTGATGTTATGCAATGTGCAAGTATTTGCCATCACCTCTGAGCCTGACGCTAAGCTGACAAAAGTAGTCCACTGAAATCAATTAAATTACATCAGTGTAAAATCAGAACAAGTGAAAAATAAAGTCCAGGGGCTCTTCAGCCTTACTGAAGAGATTTGCCAGCAGTGTAGAGGACGTTTGTGGTTTAATGTCTTCTTTGCATGTCATTTTGGTGGCAAGTCAGTTAGGAGGAAATAAACAGTAAAAGAAAGCAAGAAATCTGTGAAGGCGTGATGGCAACATATCATAACATCTTGGTTAACAAAGGTAAGGGAAAAGGTAAAAGGCACATAAAGTATCTGGTGCTCAAAGCCAGAGATTGAAGTCTTTAAATCATTCTAGGGCAATACAGACAGAAGTTTCAGTGCTGCGAGAGATGCACTACAGGAAGTGCATTCTTGCCTTTCATTCTTTCCCAGATTTTCCAAGACCTAGTTGTTTCAAAACCAGAATTAAAAAGCCTTTACACACACTTAACATTGTAAAGTGACTAAAAGTTCAGTTAGGCTGGTAACAACCTGGAATAGCTCCATTAATCTCAAGTGGTGGAGCAGATGGCCAAATGTTGACCTCCCATTTCAGGGCCAAAATCTTGTTGGTGAGCGTACCTCTGTCCAGTCTCAAATATGGCTCCATTTCAGTCCTGAGCCTTAAAACATTATCCTAGTTCAATCCAGATTTAGACACTGCGTCCCTCAACACATCTTGTTTGATAAACAGAAAGTACTTTTTGCATAGAATACAGCAATACTCAGATAGAAGTTACCACATGAAAAGTAATGAGACGCTGTGTCATACACTTCAGGTAGATGATGCTTGCCCTGGTATGTTGGCAGTGTGAAAACCAAGACAGATAAGACAGATAAAGAAGACCAGGGGGAGAAGCTGACGTTATTTTAACTTACTTCAGCTTACAGATTCTCAGTGTGGCCAAAGATGTGAATTTAAAGAAGGTTTCTGAACAAGAGAAGTGCTGGTTTAGGAAAGTACAATGAGAAAGGGAACTAGCATTTAGAAAGGAATGGGAGGACAACAGCATGTAATACAGAAGCCGGGTGAGAGGAGAATGTAGAAGAGATCTGAAAGGAGACAGCACAGGAAGAAAATCAAGAGCTTAATGCATATTAACCACTTATTCAAAATACAGTTTTGCCCCCAGTCTCTCAAGGGCCAATTGTTTTTCTAAAGCTTAACAGAATTTAAATTCTAAAAGAAATAACACAAGGAAATATATATGTTTTCATCTAGATTGAACTCTCAAATATCACAATTCAGTGAAGCTATGGTAGAGAGGAAACAAATGATCTTGCAGTTACATTAAGATACGATTATTTGGGGGGTGGGGTGGTGGTGGAACCAAACTCACTGTCCTCTACAATTCAAAAACTTAGAAAACTGATTTGATTGTAGAGTCGGGCCATGCCATTTCCTGCTGTTCCCATTTGGCATAATTAGAAATACTGTTACTGAAAGAAAAAGAAAAAACACGCAACAAAATTCACACTAGAAAATACCAACGCAAAAAAAGCAGAAATACAGGTTGGGTCAAAACTGCAGCTTGAATGCATTTGCTTCTATCCATAATAATTATTACTATTACGGCAACACCCTGTATTGAGGATATAAACCCAATATTGTCTCCCAAGAAATTACTCAATGTCTTCACTTTCAACTAGCTGTGAGATTCCTTAGAAAGAATTTGAGATCCTCAATACACAACTCTATTTCTTCCCAAAAAGCTGTCGAAATTTGTAGAGCTGCAAGGGAGTGCTTCTTCACAATCTCCCACCTGTCACTGCACCTCATGACAGCCACTGCAGCTTTGTAGCAGGGAAAACACCTCTCAGTTTCAGGTTAGGCTCCCAATATTTCTAAGCACCTTCACTGAGAATGACATAGACAGAAATTTCAGAGCATTAAAAGACAAGTCAGATGAACCATGGTTCTGAGCCAACACCCATTGCACCCTATTGGAAAGCTCTGCATTAACTTTCTTTTCTTCATGGTTCAGCTTTTTGTGCTCTTTTCCAGGATTATCTAGAAATAGAGAGATACAAGACTAAGTACTAGCTTGTTTCATCCCTCTATTTTTATATAACTTTCATTATATTAACCAGAGCTTTCTTCTTATGCACTTTTTACAAGAAACAGTAGTTTAGAAAAGACTATAGCACCACCTTTTAGTTCAGTTAGCTACCTATAAAATAGAAAGCCCATGTCTCATTCCTTTTAAGCTGAAGTTTTGCTCTTTACAGCAGAGAAAGTCTATGGTCTTTCCAGTTCAGTCTTCAGATACCATCTTAATTCAGATCTGCCACTGAATCTTCAGCTCAAGAATCAGAAATACACAAATGCAGTAGAACCTGACCTCTGCTACAGTGAGCCTGACAACTCCTTTCTGCTTAAAGCAATTCTCTGGGCTTTTGAAAAGATACACAAAATGCCACAAAATCTGCTACAGTCATTCAGAATAGTGCCTATGTTCCAAATGCAGTTCCTGGGATATATCCCTAGAAATATTACAGTTTTTCTTAGGCTTGGCAGGTCTATCGATGTTTTATTTGCACAGACCCGGGGTCCAGACCATGGTTCCAATCATGCCCAAATGGCCTCCATCACTCAACATTTGCTTCATTTAGTGCATGGCACCTACTACCCCACTGGAGAAGTCAAACTGAAAACAGCATTAAAAAAAAAAAAAAAAAAAGTGTTTGGCTCTCAATTTGGGCATAAAGTATAGCGCTCAGCAGCCAAACAGATTACACTGCATATGCACAGAGTGAATAGCTGAAAGGCTTTCTAGCCTGAAAGTTTTCAGATGAGGTAGGTAGTTCAAAGGAATGTGCAGTAGCTATTGAACCTGCCCTGCATCCAGCCAGGACACAAGTCCAAGCTTTGGCAGAAATCTGAAAGGAGACAGTGCCTGGGGGGAAGACAGCACATGCAAGAGTTTTCCTCTGTAAAGGGCTTGTTTTAATTTTATTTATTTTTGTAAGCACAGCAGAAAATGCAGGAGTAGTACAAACTATTTCTGAGAGCAGGATTAAGCCTGCGAACATCACAGGAGGAAGGAGAGGACATCAAGGCACTGAGTAAGGAAGTGGATTGGGGGAAGAAAACTAAAATTAGGGAAAAAAGGGGGAGATAAATGGGTAGACAGTGGAATTTGAGGGAAGAAGTAGTGACAGAAGAATGGGCAAACACTGCCAAATGAGCATTTGGGGCTTCCTGTACCCTCTTTCTCTATGAGTTGAGGGGCATAAGCGTCTTTCTCCAAAGTAGACAGTTTCTGAGGAGATGATGGCTGGAATCAGTGCATGAGAAAACCCTGGCCATTGTGGGGGTTTTGTAACTTTTCCTATCCTTACTTTTGGGCCAGGGCATTAGAGTGGTCTTTGAATTTAAGCTCAGGAAAACAAGTATATACATAATGCACACACCAGGCATTCACGTGATTTAGCAGAGAAAGGTTTTTTCTATTTTTCCTCATTTTAGGAAGCATTTTTGATGCTGACATAAAACAAAAGGCAAATGAATACACCTTCTGAATTTGCCTCAGAAATATCAGATTTGTAAGCTAAGTACTCAGATGAACTTTACTTTCCAGGTAGGTTCTTATGTGCCAGACTGACAGTTCCAGCAGCCAGAGGACTCCTTACTATCTTGAGTAAATAATTAGTCTAATCTTGAGTAAATAATTAGTCTATAGCTTAATTTCAAGGTAGAAAGTTGAGTTAGCTCCTTTCAAAATACCATCTTCAATGTGCAAATATACTTAGAAGGCTACAAATTCAAAGCAAAACAGATTCCCCAAAACTACCCAGGAATAAATTACACCTAATATTCATTCACTCAAGAAAAATGCCACCTGGCTTGTAGGCTTCAGAGCAAACACACAGCTGAAGGCACAAGCACAGCATATCATGTGCTCCACAAACAGCATTCACATGTCCCTCTGATTACAGTACCCAGAACACCTACTTCTCAAAACTGTCCTATGCACTTAGTCTCTTCAAGCATATCATTCCTTGAAGGTGGACAATAATTCACATTTTAGCTACAGTGACTTTCCATTAGACAGGTATCTATCTTCCCAGGTCTGATATAAATTTTAAGTACCCTGAAGTTAAGGGTGTTCAAATTTTGCTTGCTCTTGAAATTCTCAAAAACAAAAAAAAAAGGGAATGTTGAAGAGAAAACATCAAAGGCAGTCATGCTTTTATCTATTCCTGATTTTTTTTACTTGAATGCATAAGCCAAATACTGCAAAACATCTTTATGGCCATCTCTTCAAATTACAGAACCCTATGTCAGCTGCAGCAATTGAAAATGCAACTGAGAATAGAGCTGTTTTAAGGCCAGCCAAGTTGAAATTTCATGTAATCTTTCACAGTGATGAGATCATATTCTACTACCAAGCTAATATTATAATCAAGATAAGTCCTTGTTTTAGAGGGGCCATGACTGACACGTTCCTTCCTTCTGCCTTAAAGGCACAATTCTGCTTCTACAGCAATCAAGTGTCCAAGTGTCCAATGTTTTTTTCTACCATTTCTTCAGATTTTAGAAAAAAGAAATCTTATTTTGCCATCACATATAAAAATAGAAGAACTAGCTAATTTAATGAATAAAATATCCTTGAAATCCCAGGTCAGATTTTAACTTGTGTAAATTTAGGTAATTTCCACAGTGGCCCACACTCCACTTGACTCTGCGCACACTGCTGCTTCAATATACAGAAAAGGCTTTTTAAGTGCAGGCTACCTTACTGCCTTCCAGGTGAGGCTCTTCTCAGGCAACCTCTAAAGAACTTGCACTGCAGATCTTTGTAACTTACTTGAGTGTTCTAGCCAGGCTCACCCAAGCGTATTTAGTTGTCAATCTGCAAAAAAGCAAATGTGTTTGTAATTAACAGAGTCCTTAGTTTACTGTATATAAATCAGGAGAAAGGAAAGATACTGTTAAATGAAGACAGCTATCAAAGGAATTATTTTGCTTCCAATTAGGTTCATAAGGAAAAAGCCTTTTCAATGACTGGCTTCCGTTGGATCTAACTAGATGCTCTCATTTGTTTTGCAGGGGTCCAAAGATTAGCCCTTCATTAGGGCAAAGTTAAGTGAAATGGCTAATTTAAAACTCATTCCCCCACTCCATAGATTTTTGTCTTCCTTTTAACTGAGATGATTTGCTGGTAGGTCATTTATCTTCTCTGACAGATGCTGCTGTTTAGCTTCTGATCACTTTGTAAAGTGCGCGCACACTCAAAACCAAAAGATTTCAAGGAAATTTTATGACACTGAAACAAGAAAAAATGGCAGTTTCATAATGGTGTTGATTTGTCTAAGACAGTATCCTGCCACAGTAATTAGCTAGCTATATTCTGTTTGTTACAAACTCTTACTTCATTTTACTTTTTTCCTGCCTGTTTTATATTTCAGACATAACACTTATAACTAAGCAGTCACTCAGATCAAATAGGCATAGTCAGCATTTGACAAGGTAGACAGACTTCCAAAAAGCTCTTACAAAGCACTCTGGAAACTTGCATAGACAGACCTGACACACAACAAACTTTCCTTTCAAAAATATTAAATAAAAGCATTGCTACAAGTCCCCTTTTTAAGGACAAGTACAAAACAGTAACTCTCACCATTTGTGGCCCTCAATACAATCTTTTCTTACTTGAGAGAGCAATTTTTGTGCAAATAATGGTTCAGAAGGCTTCAATAAGGAAGAAAACAACTACTTCCACAATCATATATGAAGTAAGAGAAACACTACCCTGTCCTAATTAAATTCTACTAGAAGAATTACTTCCACCCTCTCAGACTTGTCCCATCTCATTGCAATTTCTAATTCACTTCCTGGCTCAAATGGCTAAAGCCTAGGTGCTTTGGTAAACCGCTCCCTTCATTAACTCTACAGAGGCAGTAGCAATACACAGGCAGCCATAAGAAAGATCTTTCTTCAGGATATAAAGTTCTTGGGCATCATTCTAGGTAAACCATGCTGTTATTCATTATATTCACGAACACAGCCAGTGTTACTCACTTACTCTCACTACACAATATGGCCCTTAATAGCATATGATCACACATTACCTCTCTTCTCTGAACTATGATACTGAGGAGGTCTCCCTTACCCAAAGGAAAGCCGAGTAGAAACATGCTGATGTTGTTTTGCAGCCCTGTACTATTTGATTAAATCCTCATTTGTTGTGTTCTTTTGCCACCCCTTTTCTCAAGGCTGTGTCTATCACACAGCTGTTCCACATTGAGTTGGGGAATTCATTTGGAGACTCAGGAAAGCAACAGCTTGGCAATTCCAGCACTGCAAAGGCAAAGCTGAAATGCCTTTATGCAGCACCTGCTGAGGGGACCTTTTACTGCTTTCATAATATGGAACAGGAGTTTGGCCCCAAGGGGAGGATCTCACTATACACAGGCAAAACCCCAGGTTCTGCCTCATTATAGTTATTGGCCTACCAATTAACTTGCTTCCTGTGAGAGCTGGGAGGAAGGCATTTTGTTCATTGAGATATTCAGGCTCTACAGTTTGTGAAGTTTTTTACTTTTTACATAATGTGTATGTCCCTAACTGGCATTTGTCACTAGCCATTCAAGACACTTTTCCTAGGCCAGATGCTATACAAAGCATCACCCCCCACTTTTTACAGATGGGTAAACTGAGGCACAGGACAGGACATCTTACCACGGTAATGTGGTGAGTCCATAATCCAGCCCAGTTCTCAAGACTCAAGGCACTGTGTGGAATCAGCTGCCACACAGCTTCTCTGGTTGCCCAAGTATCAGACAACTATTTGTACATGGTTTTAATAAGGAGTGTCAGAAATACTCATTCCCGGAAATGCTCTGTGTTTGAGAATATATCTGGGATGCCCAGTCCTCTCTGAGTTTAATCTAGGTCATTTAAAATGTCTTTCTGGTACATCAGTCAGAGTCATCCATTGGCAATACCATCTGCAACAATAAGAGATTCCATTTGTAATGACTGTAAGAGTGGGAAAAAAATCAACAAACATAAAAGTGCCTCAAAGAAAAGTTCTCCTCCAAATAAACTGTGTAATGCTTGCAGACTATTTAATATAAGCAGCACCTATGATGTAGCACATACCTACAAAGTGTTAAACTGTACTACTGTAGTAAAGCTGTCAGCCTTGATTATTTAAAAGGTGTCTACCTGTAGGCTTCGCTTTAATTCACTGTTGTTATTAGTACATCCCACATGTCCGATCAGACTGGCCAACGCTCCACTCTGTTCATATTACACTTGGCCCCTGCTCCTGATTTATCAGCCACAGAGACAAAAGTTTGGCATACCCGTTCTGAACAACACAGATTTATTCTTGATGGCATCCCTCTGCAGTCAAATAAAATTCACGTACATATTTCTCAACAAATCCACACTAATGCCATAAACATACATCAATGTTGCAGCCAAGACAATGACTACTTCTTGTGATAAAAGATGGGTATCACGCAAGTGTTGCAGTTGATTTTAACTTATAATAGAACTGACATTACATGAGACATAGTTTCCAAGCTCACTTGTTCCTTCCTGCCCACCACTTTTCTTCAAGTTTTTTCAGCTCTGTCTGCAGGCCCCATCACATTCTCCACATCTGCAACTCCCATTTGAACTCAAGTCTAGCCCGTATTCATTCCATGCATCACTGAAAACAGGAATACTATATAGTCAAACTCTACACCAGAGTTAAACAATTTATACTGCCTTCACACCATGACAGAAAGAACGTTTATGCAATCTTTTTGTTTCTATTAAACATTAATATGCACGCAGCAGTATGGGCTAGATACTAAGCTTGTCGTCTCTAGACTTGGGGAGTAAAATACTTTAATGGAATTACTCCAGAATCTGTCATTTCACAACTACTACAATAATTTCAAAGTTTAAGGGGAGCTTTTCCTGATTCAGAAGCTTTTAGCGAGAGCTTTTCTGAACCAAAACATGCTTTAAAATAAATACGGTCTAGATTATCTTTGATGTGAACCTATAGCTGAGATTTGTATTGCTTACTAGATTAATTAGACTAGCCAAAATTTTTAATACTGTTTTGCATGCCTCAGAGAGACAGAAAGATAAAGATTTAATTTTCTATGAATGGGCCGTTACTAACTGTGAAATTGCTTGCTGTTATCTGCAGCAAAGCTCTTTGTGGTCTAGCTGTATTTGTTCTGCATAATGAACAGAATGCCAGTGGTTTCCATCTACATACAGCTCTTCACTCAGAGCACTTTACAGATACGGCTGACTACCTTTACTAGTTAAAAATGGAGTTACCAGAGGCAAAGAAGATTTAGTGGTCAAAAACCTAGTCTGTGGCAGAGTCAAGAATAGAACTTAGAGCTTCTAAACTATTCCCAAAGGCCTGTTTTAACCACTACACAGCACTATGCTAGCAGGGTGCAACCACAGGTCGAGTTCTGCGCCAAAGGGAGAGGCTGCCTATAGTGTTGTCAGCTCCACTGTAGCTCTGTGCGCGCACGCATGCTGTCGAGCATGTGTACATGCACATTTCCTTCCCATCCCCCAAACCTTTAGCTTTTCTTATGTGTCACAAGAGAATAAATGCCTGAGACATTATCTGCCCATTCCAAGAGTTCAGAGAATGTGTATGACATCATGGGCATGACTCCCCCACTAATCACATTATATGCTGTTTAACTTAACACTGCTAAGCTTTGTCTGATAACATTGTAAATACCATTTTATTGTAAATTAGATTATACAAACCTCCTCAGAGTTTAGGTCAGTTCTTGTGTGAGGTCCTTGTTCCCCCTCCTCTCTACTACCCCAAATTGAATCTTTTTGGTGTCTAAGCCAGAGCATTTCTAAAGAAGGAAGCACAAGAAGAAAAGAAGGCTAAGCCATTATCTAAGTCAGCACTGCTGATTGCAGTAAGTGGACAGAAGACTCCATACATCTGTTCTTTTTCTTTTTTTTCCCCTTGGAATAAAATCAATAGGTTTTGTTTTTCTCTTGAAGCTGGCTGGATTTCATTACAATCTTCCTGTGAGGTAGCATATACTTGAGATCTATCATTTCCTTCTATCAAGCCTAAGCTGAGTTATTCCAGTTGGTAGCCACTGTGTTCTTATCCTGGCCTTAAGGTCTCTGATTTGTTTACAAAGAAAGCTGCAGAAGTGTTATTTTATTTTCATTTTGCATTTGATTGTGTTTTCTCTAATGAAAGAGCCAGACTCCGACTATATTACACCATAGCTCCAGCATCAGCAAGATCTTCAAAGTGACTGACACACAGATGCTTCCCAGTTTCTGAGAAGGATATTTTAATTTTCACATTTTGACACGTTTATTGCTGAGGGAGATATCTGAGAAGTTTCTAATCTTTTAGAAAACCTCAGCAACAGGATTTCCCAACATTTTTAGACTACTGCATGAGAAGATGCTCCTCATCTTTCTTCCCTAATTTTATCAAGGCCCGTGCTATTAAAGCAGAGGTTTGAGGATACAGACTTCCGAGGTCTCGTCTCAGCTATGTCCAGCTCTGCATTTCTGTCCTCACTACAGCCAAAACCAGCTCTTAGAGTCAACCTGAATTCTGCTTCCCATCCATAGGCAAAACTCTTGAGGCTGGTGGTGCTTCAGACAGAGCTATACCACCCAGGACCAGAACTACCAGCTCTCAACACCAAAACAAGGCTTTGATATTTGATGTTGGAACCACTTCTCAGGAAGGATGCAGACCAAGCTTTTGCACCTTCCCCACCTCACACACTTAGGACAGATAAATCCTACCACAATTAACTGAGAAAGAAAACATAAGTGAGGCTCACCCTTCCTCAGCACAAATAGCCACATGATGCAATTGTCTTTCACTTACAGGATCCCCGGACAAAAAAGGCTTTGCAGCCAGCTCACTCTGTGTTTGTTGCTCAAAGCCCTACACATCCTTAGGGTAACTTTCTTGCAAGACATGGTATTAAGGAATGCTAGCAGCTCACAAAGATCCCTTTGCAACACAATCCAGGTGACTATTCAGACCAAAGCACAGGTAACACAAGTGCTAGTAAGACACCAGTTAACTGCACTGAAGACAGATTCTCATGTCCTTGAGCAACCACCTGCCTTTTGCATTCCTGCATGTTCCCATCTGGAGAAAGGCAACAGCAATGCTATACAAACACAGCAAAGGATGCTGTAAAATAAACATTTTGAGATCTCACATGAAACTCAGTCTAGCTGAACTGTGATTACTATATACTGCATTTGTGTAAGGTTAATGCTATAGAAACTGGATTCTGTTACTCCTGGTATCTCATGACAGATTTTAATGAAACTCATGTTATGAAACTCAAGTAGCTGTCCTGAAAAGAAACACGTCTCATCCTGAAGGAGACTAATGCACGTTTCAGTGGATCTCAATCAGATGCAAGCAAGACTGTGGTCTCTTGATTATGTCCTCCCTATCCTTTGGCCGTTTGCAGAACTCATCGAAAATATGCCTTTATAGGGCAGTTGGTTGCTTGATCATGGAATTCTCATACAATAAACATTTATCTAGTCAAGTTTGCAAAGTACCTGGCTGCTTTTTTGACAACAGGAGAATAATGCTGTATTTTATTGACCAATTCATTAGAGAAAAGAACAAACCTAGTAAGGTATAAAGAACTTATATACAGAAAAGAATAATTACAGAATAATTAGCAAATCAGGTTATTCACATGTTTAAACATTTTAATGTGTTTCCTTATAAGCACTATACAAATTAACCCAGTACTATATAAATGAACTTGAGTAATGCTACTCATGCAAACTATTAGCAGTTAAGCTGAAAAGCTTCAGTCATAAAAAATGCCAAAACTGTAGCCTTTTAGCATAATTGGGAAAAGTTGGGCTTTATTTATTTTATTTTTCCTTTTTCTGTCCCTCTGTTCTTTATTTTTGGATGTCCCATCTAATCACCCACTTATTCTAGAATAGCTTTGAGCCCAGACTTCCTAACTGCACCTCGCATACTAATAAATTTCAGTTTTTAGTTCTCCGGTGAGAGAGCCAGTGTCACTATCCTTAAAGAGAGACACAGATAAATTCAGCTACTGGGCCAAAAATCCCAAAGCGACATGACCACAGTAAAATACAGAACTCTGTTCCGATGTGTAAATCTGTGCCTCAGTCTGAATGGTTCACAGTACCAAGAACTGACTGAGGTATTTAAAAAACGCTCCCAGGTGATAAGGCAATGGCAAGAAAACTCAATGAATCTTTGTATCGATGTTTAATACAGAAACCTACAGCCTTTTTGCAAGGAGAATGAATTTAAGGCAGCAGCACAAATGAAAATAACAAAATGATATGAAGATTAACTGCTAATTCTCACAGGTACCACGTGGGAAATTGCCAGACTATTAACTATGGTATGAAATCTAGCTCATAAATGAGCCTCACTGCAAGAAGAATGAGAGAATAAGTGACATAACTGGTGAAAAGATCACAGCCAAGAGAAATAGATATTCAACATCAGTGATGTAGGGAGCTCCCCAGCAGCCTCTGAATAGGGTCTGTGATGTGACTACTGCCGTTTCATACTCCATAAATGATCTGGAAATGCTGTAGGTGCATGGCTGATGATAGAAAGCCATTCCCAAAAATGAAACCTAAAATTTATTGAGTGGGTGGGTGTTAAAATAATAAATTTAATTCAAAGTTCATAAATGAAAAATAATGTATGAGGAAGAAGCCATTCTCGCTGTGCTTTAAATCAGCTATTACCACTCACGAAAGAAATCCTGGAGAAGTGGATTGTTCTCCGGAAAGATTGGCACACTGTCAGCAGTTGGGAAAAACCATCCTGTTAGGAATTTTTAGGAGAAGAATGAGAACAAAGGAGAAAATGGCGTTATACCTCATATAAATCGATAGTATGCCCATCTCTTCAATACTGAGCAGAGTTCCAGTAATTGTGGAAATACAAAGCTAAAGAAAGGGCAAGAACAACGGTGTACCAAAGCCGCGTAAGAGATGTTGGAAAGCCTTAGCATAGGGAAAACTTAAGCAAGCCCAGAGCCTTTCAACCTGGAAAACAAGGATAATAACAAATAAGTTCTAGACAATCTGTTACAGCATGGTAAACGGCAACGATTATTTTAAAGTAGTCTTAACAGAAAAAATAGGGCACCAACTCAAACTGGCAGGCAGCAAATGGGTTCAAAAGCAAACAAAAGGAAGTTCATTTTCACACAATACCTAATGATGTTGTGGAACTCATTGCCACGGGATGTTATGGCAGCCAAAAATACAAGTGGGTTTCAAAAAAAACGATTAGACAATTTTATGGAAAAAGGTCCATCAAGGAATATCAAAAACAATGATACAGCTGCAGCCTCCAGCTCAGGAAGGTCTCTAAACCAGAAACCACTGAAAGCTGGGAGGGTTCACCAAAGGAAGTATCACTCTATACTCGTTCTGTTTTCCATACACAAGTTATTAGCCATTATCAAGAGGCAGGATATGGGGCTAGACAGACCTTTGCTGTGATTCCTTTTTATATTTGACCAATACTAACTGATGCAGATATAAACACATACCCCCCTCCATGGTCACAGATAATTCTGTAAAAGGCTGCTATAGTAAAATGGTGCACGCTTAGAAGAGTATCTTAATAAATGACAGCATTTTTTATTTGAGTAGGACTAGAGCTGGCTTTTGTGTTTCCTTAAGTATGTTTTGAGTCTGTGCTTTCCAGAGCAGAGTTACAATGTTATCCTCCTTTTTGTTACCCAACTACAGCAAAAGAGACAAATCCAGTAGAAAGACCTAGCTCCAGATTTCAGCTATAAGCCACAAAATGACTTACATCCTGGTGACTGAGAGCTTCTTAGCTTAAGAAACTCTGGAGAACTACTGAAGTAACTGCCTATCAAGTTTGTTGAATATGGCCGTGCCACACAGGTGCTTTAAAACACAGATTAAAACTTCCAGTCATTCCCTAGGTCTAGGATAGAATTTGAAGTCATGGCAAGCCTTCAACAACAGAGTGAAACAGTCCTTCAAGATCCTGTTCCTTACACACTCCAGCATCCTGAACATGCTTTGCAACTTGAATGGCCTCCTTATCTTCTCCTTCTCCCATCAGTGAAAGGAGAGAAGGAACCGACTCACTGCTAACTCAGCACCCCACTACCCCTTAGCAGCTATGAGCCTATGAATCAGATGACAAGCCTGCTATAACACCTTACTTACTACCTTTTTCTTAATTGTTTCCCAAACTAGAGTTGAAAAAAAAAAAAAAAACTAAGAAGATGACAATGAATGGATTTTACCAGGATACCCTTATTCTAACTTCTACCATTCTCCTTGGTTCAACAGCTGGGAAGGAAATGCTGCTGTCTTGGTATGAAATTACAGCATAAACTACAACACAAAAGGTACATACAAGATACAAACACTGTGGAGAGAAAAACTGTGCATCAATCAGTAGCCACATGGCAAGTTGCATCGGTGTGTAATAAATACGCTGAGGGGTAGAATTACACAGGTACTTACTCTCTGGTACACTTGGCCAAATACTGAAGGCTTAATGACTCAGTAGTCCTGTAATTCTAGCCCAAATCCCAAGGAAAAAAGGTTACAAATGGAGACGACTGTATTATGCACCACTTTACCCCAAGAAAGAAGTGCTCCTCATTCCTCATTCAGCATCTAGTACTTGGAGATGTGTTAGCATGAACAATTGGAGTCAGGACTCAAACCTGTGCTTTGCCATGATGAGGAAAGGTGTAATTTTTCAGGGAGAATAAGTACCTGCAATTTTCAAATGGGACAGAACCAAGGCAAAACTGCATACATGAGTGTCAACAAAGCTCTGATGTTTGTTTGCACATGCTTGTCCATAACTTCTTCCCCTAAGGAATACAGGTCCTAGCTACAGCAATCCTCAAACCTCCAAATAGGGTCTCCTGTCAGTCTGAGGTGAGCCAGAACAATTCTGCTTCCTACTTGTTAATCCATACTGGGATTACTAAAACCAGCAGATCCACGTTTGACACCGAAATAAACAATAACTGGGAAAGGTGGGTACTTCCTCTTTTGAAAATCACATCATTTATTTAGGCATCTGATCCCAAGACCCAGGTAGGCAAGTCTGGAGCTTTATCCTTAGACCCTTACCTTCATTCTGCCAGCATTCTAAACTCGCCAAAGAAATATATATGTACTTCTACGCATTGACTGAAATTCTGTTGCCTCATTCATGTTGCCTTCCATTAGAAATCCTTCCACAAGAGAGAGCAGTGAGATTCCTCAGGTCAAGGACTTGGGTTTGTTATGTACTTCTTAACGCAGTATCTAGCACAAACAGGGTCTAGGGCCTGGAAGTGGTACTGCAAAAGATAATAATAATACTAGCTGAAGTAAAAACAATCAAAGATAAAAACCAATAAACCATCCTCTGCTCCCCTTGAGAAAATTTGTTTATTCACCCCCTCACAAAGGAGGTTGTCCTATTTATCTGCCAGCAAACCTCGGACATTCCTTGCATGTGTGGCACAGATGGTCGCCACACAACAAAAGGCAGAAGGGCTCCCTGCACATGCACAGTGGACGTGTCTGGTTTCTGGATATACAGAAGCCTGATCAGAGCTACTGCTCCAGCAGGGCTGCTATGCATCCAAAATCCCAACAAATACAGAAAGCCATCAATATCCTTTGAACAACATCTCTTAATGGAAAAAAGAGACTGTCTGGGAAAAAGAGGATGCACAGCGACCTTGGTTGTGAGTCTTAATTCATTACTGTACATAAATTGTTTTGAGATCCCGAGGTGGGAAGTGGCTAAGGAAGCAGAAGTATTATTTATTAAAGCTCAAGGCTCTGTTGTTTCTTTATCCTCACATACTCTTCACGTCTGATTTTTCATTCATGGCCATTGCAACTTCAAATTTTTTCAGCTGTCTTATCTTTTCTTTACCAAATGGAATTGCCCCAGGCAGAGGATATGCAGTATCTAGATTTACTCATTGCATTTATTTATCTTACTCTTTCCTAATTAATTTACTGCTTTGACCCCAGTCCTGCTCTTCCTCTGATTTTATAGTCAGGTATCAAATGTGGCTGCTCTCTATGAATAGTAATTATTCTGCAAATAAAAGCCATTAATATTTTTACTACCTTGCTAAACATACACTTCTACAGTGTATGGGAAGGGGTCTGCAAGGTCTATTTTAGCAAGCTGGGTATAAATATCATTGCCAATTCTTCTGTAAATTGAAAAGCAGAGCAGTTTGGCAATAACCATTTCAGTTCCCAAGGTAGACAATACAAGCTTTAATCAAAGAATAAACCTGGGGGAACTGCATGAACTGAAACAAAGGAGAGAAGAAAATTAATTCTGTAACACATTATGTTCTGTGACACAAATTGCATACAAGTTTCTGTCCTCCTTTAAAAAACTACTGAGTGCACAACTGTATTCTATGTAATAAATGGGGAAAAAAAATTGCTAAACCTGTTTATTCTTTTGAAGGAGTTACTCTAGCTTTCAGTATTTAAAATACATGCCTTTTTTTTCTTCAAACAATACAGGATACAAATCTCTCTGCTTTTTCCTCAGCTTAGTAAAAACATAAATAAACCAGGAAATTAAAGACAAAAAAAAAGAGAAGAGAAAGCTACCTTTTCCGCATCCTGTTGTGCCTAAACAGAACATGTTGTACCAGCCTGTACAACTTCTCAACAAAACATATTGGGGACACTTCAAAAGCTGACCATAATCATGAGAGTTAAGTGAGGAACGTCAGCTTGGATGAGGGATTTTGCTGCTTTTGTTATACTTTAGTTAAGCACACAGGATAGTGTTTTTCACTTTATCTTGGATTTTACCGTGACGTAATTGAACTCTTTTTCGGTACCCTAAGTGTTCCTCTAATTGCTTGTATGGATTTGGGTTTAAGGAAATGGTAACAGATCCAGAGGCTATTGAAGTCGGTGGCAGAAGCCTCTGTGGAGTTTGGTTAGTCCTTCAATGTGGAAACTGTTTTTTCCTCTCTCTTCTGAAAAGCCCTGGGATCAACCTTCAGACATGTTCAGAAATAAGGTGACCGCTACGAATCCACAGGCAAAACTTACATGTACTTCAGCAACACCAGGCTTTACAGAAGAGCATATTTGATTGTAGCGGGATCATTCGCATATGACCTTCATGCATTAAATTCACAGCATTTACAGGATTATGTCCTTAATAGCAATTCTGGGTTTGGGTTGTCCCATCATTGTGTCTGTACCCCCACATCTTGGATCTCTGCCACCTTCACTAAGGTACAGTTTATTTCCCTCAGTTACCTCATCACACCTGAGTCTTCATATAGATAACTACAGTATCTGTGCAGTGGGATGCTCGAACTCCTCAGACTGTGGTATCTCCATGTAACCACACAGGGTAAACAAATAGCCAACAAACACACTTCTGTAGACTTTACCACCTCTGGAGCAGACTGTATTTCTATAAAAAGCATGGGTTTAGGCTTCATGTGTCAAGTTCTGCATCAAATACACCCCTTTTACAGCCACAGCTCTGACACGAAAAAACACCCCCAGCCCCCATTGAAAAAACAGACTCCTCACCCACTGCAGACATGTGTGCGGGTGTTCCATGTCGTAGTATCAGTTTCCTTCGTATCTTCACAGCAGAGCACTGCTCGGGCCTGCAGGGAAAGGAGGCCGCATGCCACCCTCCCTCTGAGGTGGACGTGGGGAGAAGCACCTTGCTGTGCGGTGAGACCTCCTGAGGGGAGAGACCCACTGAAGGGGTATCCACTGCGGGGGAGAGACTCTCTGAGGGGAGAGACCTGCTGAGCAGATGCCCACCATGGGGTAGACTTGCACCGGGGAGACCTGCCGAGGGAAGACCCGCTGAGGGGAGAGACCCGCTGAGGGGAGAGACCTACTGAAGGGATACCCGTTGTGGGGGGGACCCGCTGAGGGGAGAGACCCACCGAGGGGCCATCCACTGGGGGACAGACCCCACCGAGGGGATACACCGTGGGGGAGACCCGCTGAGAGGGGCACGACCGATACCTCAGCTCTGGACGCTGACGCCCCCCTCGGAGGAACCACTGCGGCCCGGGTCCTCTCCGCTGGCCCCTGGCGGGACACGGAGGAGGACGTGGGCGACGCTTTTACTTCAGGGACATGAAAGCCCAGTCCGGCTCCCCCAGCCCACCGGAGCCCCCTCAGCTCCCCGTCGGCGGGACGCGACCAAGCGGCGGCAGCCCCCGCGGCCGGCGGGGCGGCCATGAGGCGAGCAGCAGCGCCGCCTGGCGGGCAGGGCGGGGGCGGCCGTGCGGGCCCGTACCGCCCCCCCCCC
>JANZLQ010000040.1:3337439-3353133 GCA_026212715.1 Elanus axillaris
CCGCGCCGCGCCGGGCCCGCGGCCCCATGGCCGAGGTGGGCGGCTTCCTGGGCGCCCTGGACCCCGACCTGCACGGCTTCCCCCCCGCGCTGGGCGGCGGGCTGCCCCTCGCCGACTCCCCCGGCTTCCTCAACGAGCGCCTGGGGCAGATCGAGGGGCGGTTGCAGCGGGGTTCCCCCACCGACTTCGCTCACCTCAAGGGCATCCTGCGGCGGCGGCAGCTCTACTGCCGCACCGGCTTCCACCTGGAGATCTTCCCCAACGGCACGGTGCAGGGCACCCGGCAGGACCACAGCCGCTTCGGTAAGGGAGCGGGGACGGGGGGACGGGGGGACGGGGGGGGGAACCGGGCCGCGGGTGCCCGGCCGGCCCCGGGAGCAGGTGCCCCGCGCACAGAACTAATTACCCCGCTCGTATAAATCATCCCGGGACGGATATAATTAGACTTCTAAATAAATGTGCTCACTCCTCAGCAATGCGGGAGGGTTT
This sequence comes from Elanus axillaris, assembly GCA_026212715.1. Lineage (NCBI taxonomy): Eukaryota > Metazoa > Chordata > Aves > Accipitriformes > Accipitridae > Elanus > Elanus axillaris. Next base: position 3,337,929 of record JANZLQ010000040.1, read on the forward strand.
ATTTCCAATTTCCTACTCTCCCGGCGCTCGGCCCTTCTGCAGGTGCACAAAAACGTGCCTTGGCGGGGCGGGGGGGGACGCGAGAGAAAAAAATTAAAATATATATATATATATATATATTAAAAAGTGGGTGTGTGGGGGGGTGACCAGCTCCAGTTGTGCCTCTGCGGTTAGCGGTGAGGGAGGCAAAAGAAAGGAGAGAGCACGCTGGAAAAAGAAAATCCTAGCTTTTATGGTGGGTTCTTTTATTTATTTTTTTTTTTCCACCTTCTTTTTGGCCTCCGCGGGTACTTGTGAGCTGATTTCTTTTACTTGCATGAATTTCCTTACAAGAGCGTCTCGTCGAGGCGGGCAGGGATGGGTTGGCTGGATGGGTGTCAGAAGCTCGGTGTGGGGAGGTTGTTGGAAAGGAAAGGGGGAAAAACGCTTAGGGGACCTCGGAAAGAAAGGAGAAGATGGAACAATAGGCAGAGCACCGTGGATTTACCTTGCCGCCTGGGATACAGCTGGAAGACTGCAGCGCCTGTATCAGTGTCGCACAAGAGCAGGGATCTCTAATGAGACTCTATGTAATCTTCAAAAAATGCATCCCAAGCCACAGGCAAAGAAGTACAGTAAGTTTGAGCACAGCTAAGAAAAATTCCCGCTACTTCAGCATCTAGTGCAGGTGTCTGTGTAAGCTATCAACAAGTCCCATGCCAGTGATCTCAGCTATGTTGTCAACAGGTTGCAAGAAGTGCTCGCAAGACTTTTTAGAGTTTTCCAAGTGATTTAACTCCTCGGTGAAAGGAATTTTTTTTTTTTTTTTTTTTTTTTTGCCTTTGCTTGTTTGCAACCGGTCCTTTCTGATACTTCAGGAACGCTGCTGCTGCTGCTATTGTTAGTAGTGTAAGGCAGGTTTTTGGAACACTTGGAGAAGCTTATCTCTGTCCCGCGCTTTCCATAAACACCAGGTGTGTGCATAGCATGTCCCTGCCTAAATCAACAAGAAAGTCGTAACCCGGGGGGGTCAGAGTCAGGTACTAATAGGCTCGTGGGGCAAGCGTTCTTTAATTACCTCCTGAAAAACACACATCTTTTAACCTCTCATGCTGCAATACATGATGGCTTTCCACGTTGAAAGAAACTGAAAGCAAACCCATCGCATCTGTTTGGTTTTAGTTCAATCTGCCACGTAGTATTTCTATCAGATCTTTTTACTTATCTTTTATACAAGTAAACAGCCAGTTTCAAATGGCAGCCTTTGCCTCCATTCCATTTTTAAATAAAAACCGAGTAAAATAAGTGTATTTCCAAGCAAACTTCGGAAAAACGCGTTAAATGGGCTAAAATTTTGCACGCTTAAGCTTAAGTCACACAGTGCATTCAATAAATTGAAACATTGGCATTCCCTAAGTGTTTTAGCAGTCAGCATCCAGCTATGTAAACTAGACCAGACTTCAGATATAAAATATTATAGTTCTCTGCTTCGGGGTTTTCCCAGAGGCAGTGTAAAATAAATAGTTATTTGTTGTAATTGCAAGACAAAGCCCCAAAGGATTAGACTGGAATCCTCGTGTTCAGATAAAGTTGGACTAAACCTCGCTTCAGCACAGACTCAAAGCAATAACGTATTGGCACACAGTATTCACCATCTGCATTCAGTAGCCATGAATATTTAAATTCCAGTGTTACTGGTATGGTTCGTATTAGGATGTCATGTATCAATGCATTCCTAAATTTTGCATGCAGCAGTCAGAAAGCAGTAACTTATTACAGAAATAGGCAGCCTGAGCGATTCCGGGGAACTACAAAACCGTGGTGAGGGATACAGAGCTAGATGAGGGTTTCAGGGTAGCAGTTTAAAGCTGCCTTAAACCTAGGGGCATCTGGGGAAGTACTTAGAAATCCAGTATGGTGGTTTGGTGGATCAAGCCCACATGGCTGGAAGGTACTCCCTGATATCATGAGCAGATCATTAATGTGCTCAGTGGACAGCTGCGACACCGCAGCAGAGGCACAGATCCAGCTGCAGATGGGATGTAGGGTCGAACCAGACTTTGCATCCCTATCTCTTAATATTGGAAGGGGTTCAGGAAAAGATGGACAGTATCTGCACCCTCCCATGCGCAGCCATCCCAAAAGCTACCAGATGTGCAAGACATCTGAGTCTTCCAGAGAGGAAAATAAAAGAGCCAAAGCCCTGGCGATGCAGAACAAAGTACCAAGGTCCTAATGGTGAGCGTTAAAGGGAGGGATTTTTTTGTACCACAACATTCGGGGGATGTGACCATAGGACGAAGGGGCAGTAGCAGCATCATCTACCCACGCTGCCTGAGCAATCACAGTAACTATTCCCTCTCATCTGTTGAGGACTGGAGCGTTTGTAAATCACACCTGTCTTCTGGAACGTGATATTTTGTACTTGTAAAAATATAGATTCGTGCAAGAACAATGGGGCGCAGCTTATTTTTCCTAGAGGAGGCTTAACACAAAATGTGGTGAAGCCCTCCAGGATTGTTGGAAGAAAACTCATTCTCACACTCGAGGAGTGCCCAAAGTTGTTCTCTGAACTGGCAGCTCCGCCTAAGTCAACCCAGAAAGAATAAAGCGTTTTCAGAAATGTATCTGGTCTCACCGTATCTGCTAAGAACCTTCCTGTACAAAGAAATAAAGGATGGCCAAAATCTGGAGGGGGTTTGGACTGACATTAGCACCCGTGTGAGAATCCTTCTCAGAAGGAAGCAGAGATAAATTTGCCAGGAAAATCCCTGCCAGGAGGAATTGCTCCTTTTCTGCCTCATATCTGTTTTACAGCAGCATTAAGCAAGTGACACCAACGGCGCTACTCTTAACTGCGAGGAGGGAAAAACGCCTTGAGTTTGTACTGCAGACTAATAAAGGCAGCAAATGAAGTTCTTCTTGGGTACGAACCTGCTAATGGATCTGTAACACAGTCTCTTAGAGAAGCTAATGAAACAAACCTCCAGAGAAAGTTTTGCTGTAGATTTTGATATTCAGACCATAGTGCACCTGTTGCTGAACAGTTGTTGAGGTTTTTAGCCGAAGCTTTAGGTTTGTAGCCATTAATACAACAACTGATGTTTCTGTACCCCTGCTCCTGAATATAGTCATGTAAGAAGAGACAGGTGCAAGGAGCTGAATCGTTCTTTGAAGGATGGTTTATAGTAAGGCGAGAGCGTGCGGGTCCTGCCACGGCAAAGCTCGGGAGATTATTCAGTGCTTTGGTGGTAAATGAATCCAGTCGGAGTCTTAATCAAATCTCTCCAAATACTATCTAGAAAGGCTCAAGGAACAAACAGAATGAATAACCTAAGCAAGAATAAAGAGGCAGGTCCTGGGGGAAAGAAAAAAGAGAAAGGAATAGGGGAAAAAAAAACAACCCACAAAACAAAACCCCATGCTCTACCACAAAAGCACACCGCTACAATTGGAAAGAAAATTCTTGAGCTGGCCCCAGTGGCCACTCCCTGTGCTGCTGGAGATCAGATGTACGAAGCTGCAATTTTGTCTAGCAATTGGAGTGAGTTAAGGACAGGATGGATATCCGCCCACATTTTTTCAGCCTTCACTCTGTCTCCTGACTTTTGTGGGTTTAAGTTACTTTCTTAATGCTGTTTCAACATAACATCTTCTGTGCACGTCTCTAAGTGCCACTCAGAGATCAGAAATGGGGAATATTGCACGGGACATTGTCAGAAGAGATTGTCATCGGCATACCTTGAAGAAATTTTATTTGTAAAAGCAGCAAGTATTTACCCAATCTGCACCAGAAGAGGCATGTCTCAGCCACCTGCTCAGAGAGGGAAGATGCTAATGCTGCTCCTGGCTTGCTCCTTACCAGGTCTTTGGAGACCTGGGTTCACGTGCCACGTGCAGAGTGCGCTTGTGGGTATACTTGAGAAAACCTCTCAGTTTCCCTCAGACATCTTTTGCTTTCTAAATGGGACCAGCAGCATTTTTCTGCTTCCCAGGGGTGACAGAAGACAAATAATTAAAAAAAAAAAATGCTGGTGCTGAGGACTGTGTTTGTACCTATAGGAAGACTGATCTACTGCTGACCCGTTACCAAATATTTTTCACTTTAATGTCTTCTTGTCTCCCGCCTGGGAAATTCTCCCCCGTTTCTGGGTATTCCTGTACTCCTTTCCCCCTGTATTACTTTTTACACTCTTTCTAGTTGTTGTCAATCTTCCTTCACTCCTTTCTTTTCAAACAGTGGCCGTCATCGTTTCTGTCCTGCAGATGGGAAAACAGAAGCACACAGCAGTTCAGTAACTCCCTCCATGTGTCAGAACCGGTGGGTAGTGGAGGCAGAAGAGCACTCCTCATCCTATGCCTCTTCCCTCCCTGTTCATGCTGCTTTTCAGATAAGAAACCAAAATAACTACACCAGGGTCCTGGTTTGCCTGCCTGGCTTGGGAAGGCTGCCATTCCTGCCTGCACTGCCTGCTCCTGGTGTTTCTGAAGGCAGTATGTGTTCACAGGCTGGGGTGCGTAGCTGGGCATATTTCAGCTTGGAAAATACCTGCACTGGTCCATAAAACATGTTTTCTGTCATTTGCTTCCCTCTCTGTCTCAAGGAACTGCTGCTCCCAAGTCCGTATCTCATCTCCCCCTGCCCCCAGCACCTGCTGGCTGCAGGGAGGAATGGATTTGATACACAAGTCCCAGAGCAGGCAAGGCAAAAGGAAGACAAAAAGTCTGATAGAAGGTAGGAAGACTAATTCTTGCACCCAGTTATAGCCACCGGCATCTGGCTGATGAGTCTGCATTGAGCGAAGGGGGATGGAGGTGTCCATCACCATCTGGTCTGTCCTGTGTTTAGGCAGTGATGCAGTTACCGTCTGAGAGTTACCGCATCCACGCCCGGCAGAGCAGAAGACAAACCCCAAGCTGAGGGGTGACCGGGAGCTGCGACTGCCGCTGAAGTCAGCTGGCTCAGGTGGCCGCTCGTCACGCGGCGATTTTAGACTCAAGGCATACTTTTAAGAGGAGCTCTGAGAGGTAACCTGATCAGAGCAGCAATTGCTCAGGACTGGGCATTTTGGGAGCTATATTAATAGACCTGGAGCCACGCTAAAGGTTAGAGCAACTTTGTCCTCCTGTCAATGGAGACGTCTTGTCCAGTCATTAGATGGGATGGTGAAAACCCTCTTCCTTCCTCTGCTGCTACCTCCCAGCTAATTAATTCAGCACTGGGCATGGGTGAAGACTCTAGCTAGGGAGTGTGTGATATCCAGAGTCTAACACAGTCCCATAATGCCTTCAGGAGGTTTTCCTGTGAAGTTTGAAGGTCTCCACCACTTGTGATGTTGGCATTGTTCAGACTAGTTAAAAACGCACCTGCTTGGCGGCTGTTTGTTTTTAAGTGCTTCACCAAGGGTTCTCCTATTACAGGTCTTTCCTCCATCAAACAGCTGCCGTCCCCCTTTTTCCGCAGCAAGGGTGCAGCAGGCAGCGCGGCAGACCCCGCTAATTTCTTTGCCAGAGGAAATGAGCCTGCCCCTCACTATTTAAAGTATCTGACACCATGGTCGTAGGCTGAAGCCCACGGGTAAAACGGTTGCTCTCGCAGGGCCGGGGATGGCTAGGAAAGATGCTGCTGGGCTGGGAAGGGGCTGGCACAAGGCTGGGGCAGGCAGCAGGACATACGGGGCAGGAGGGGGTTTCTGGCAGCAATGGTGGCAGGGAGTGACGGAGAAAGGACTGGCAGCTCCCTGGCTCCAAAGCCTGCAGAGGAAGATGCATTTCTACCTGCGTATACTTGAAGTTGGATTTTGTCCCTGCAGCTTGTATATACATTTGGGGGTGGCAAGTACCCTACTGGAATGGCAGGATGAAGATGGCCCTCACAGACATCTCTTCTAGTGCTTTTCACTTATTTGTATTGAACTCATCACTTTAAAACACGTGAGACTATCATCTCAAACCAGAAGCCCCATGGTGACAAAAATCACTCTCCTTTTGGTGAAGAATAAAACCCAGCGTGGTAACAGCCTTCTGAAATTTCTAGTGGGCCAGGCACAAGTTTCTACATCTGTCTTGGTGATAATTAGGAAAAAAAACCCCAACAAAACAAAACTAAAAAGCAAGCCAACAAAACCTAGCAAATCTTTTCTCATTAGCTAAGGTAATTCCTCATGGGCAAGTGAAATTCGCAATGCTGGGGAGAAGCCTGGAGTGGAAATCAGAAGATTGCACATATATGGGACTATAGATTGAAGAACTGTGTCATTATAAATAAGAAAAAGGGGGTCTGTAGGAAGCTCTGCAAAGGCTGGGAAAGGCTGGTTTGCGTTTGTCACTGGAGCCTGGTGTTGGTTTTATTCTCTGTATGATTTGGACTTCTTTTCTGTTCTAGGGATTTTGGAGTTTATTAGCCTGGCAGTGGGGCTGGTGAGCATCCGTGGGGTGGACTCAGGACTCTACCTCGGCATGAATGAGAGAGGCGAGCTGTATGGGTCGGTAAGTTTAAAGTTTTGTGCTGATGACAACACTATATAACAAATGCAGCAATACGGGCTGCGGGGCCTCATCAGTGTCACGAGCCGTGTCTGTCGCAGGCTGCTGGAGTCCTTGAGCTGCCACATACCTCCATCCTACTACCTGTGATGCCACTGTTGTTATAACATAAATGATATACATGAAATAAGGTTGCGGAGGGAGGATACAGCTGCGTGGTGAGAGCCCGTGGTGAGAGCCCGTGGTGGTGTCCAGCCCTTGGACACTGCTTAGGGCAGTGCCTGGGGAGCTGGGGGGGCTTATCGAGCTTTTGCCTTTCAGAAACGGTGTGGCAATGGTCAGTTAAAGGCAGAAGGGAAATTTAGCATAAACCCAGGAGCTGCTTGTGTGTTTTCATTGCCTAACACATCAGTTTTATTCTCCACGTGATCAGGATCTGCGCCTATCTGCAGATTTTACATTTATATTATAGCTCTTTAACTAATGGAAGCTAAAGTTGTGGTCTGGGTGTTATTATATTATAACATTCTCTACAACTCCTTTCAGAAGTTTAGAGGGGTTGCTTATAATTTTCTAGAAGTGCCCTTTTCAGACAAAAATTTTTCATGTTTTGCCCAAAAAAAAGTGTAAACTCCTTGTTAGTTTTTCACTCCACACAAACTCCTGAATACCTATGAACTCTTCCTAACAACGCCTACAGCAAATTCTGCTTCATCCTTTGCTGCTGTAGGACAGAGAAAGGAGAAGATACCCCATTTCCAGTCCAGGCTCAGGTTTCTAGTGGCAGCTTGTGAGTTTGTTGTTTGCTCCCTTGGTTTGGGCCATGTCCTTAGAGCCGTGGCTCATGGGTTGCACCGCCGCAGCCGGGACCAGCTCAGGTCCACCTTGCTGCTTTTCTGCTCAGTGTTACTGAACCTGCAGCAACCTGTAAACCGCTCTGAACATGGGCAGGTTCTCTGATGAGCCAGCCCCAAAAAGAGAGTGTGCGTCAGGGTTTTGCTGGATGAAACACCCGCATGTGGAACAAACGCTTCTGCGAAGTGTGGCAGGGGCTGTGGGGAAGGGGTGCTGTGAAGAGCTTTGGCATTGCAGGTAAAGTCTCCATCAACCTGAAGAGAGCTGAGCTCTCCTCTGCTTCTTTCTATTTAATGAAGTGTTAAGACTTGCAGTCAAAAGGTCAGGCCTTAGCAAATGGGCAGAGGTGCTTCCTACAGGTTAATTTAACTCAATTCCTAATTATTTAACTCAATATAAAACAGTCATTTCTAGTTAGCTAGAAGAATCACTTCTATTTTGAAAAAATAATTGCCTTCTAGATAGCCACTTTTGAGTTTCCTTTTCTGTAGCTGCTGCACTTCATTGGTGCTTTTTCTTCAGATGCCCCACTGTCTTTAATTCAACCCATCACCTGCGTGTGATTTTTTAAAACACCTCTTTCTAGATCACAGCACTGCCCTATGTGGGGATACTGATTTCTAAGGATGGATCACAGTAAATTTAAAATGAAATAAAATAAACCAGTTTTGAATCGAAGCAGAAGGCACATACTTCCTCTAACCAAATCAGATCACTCTCATAGTGTAGAAATTTAAACTTGTATACTCTGCATATAGAAAAGTCTTCAGAAAACCTTTGCTTAGCAAACAGTAAGAGTAAACCACGAGTTTCCATCATCTTTTCTTCTGCCATTCCCATCTGAGACTGCCACAGACCCTGTCACTATTTAAGATGTAGTTAGTGATGTTTATATGAGATAATCAAATACTAGCGTGCACCGATAACTCTTCTTTTCCCACATCATTTCTGTAGTAACATCTACCCTAAACAAAAGTTAAGTGCAGAGACAGCAGTTAAATTACAAATGTGCAAGACAGATAAAAAGTAAAATTCCAGGATTCCATAAAACACAAAAAATCTTAAAGAACACTTCGGAAAGCAGGGCTGGAGCCTACACCCGTGGAGCAGCACCTCTCCTGTCGAACCCTGAGGCTGCTCAGCAGCTCCTGGAGTCGCAGCTTTTACTTGTGCCTGCTGAAGAGGATGACACAAGGCTGCATGTTCCTCCTGTGCTTTCAAACCCTGCAGCTCTGATTAACCCATCATGAAACGGTTGATTCATAATTAAATACTAGGGCCTGTGTGCATGGTACGACACAGAAGCAAAAATAGGATAACATTTTACAACACTTCATCTGGAAACAGAATTGACCTGAAGACACAATCATGGAAGTTTACAAGATGTCATTGCATCTTGTACACCAGACAGTACACTGACCAGATCCTGCAGGGACACAGTCAAACCATTGATCCAAACTGTGCAGAAGTCACGAGGCAGATCCCCAAATAACTCTAGAGTTTTAAAACCTGGGATACATGGGGTGTGCAACGATGGCTTTTCGAAATCAAAAGCCACTACAGTATTCTTAATTAAAGGTCCATAAATCAGCGCCTAACAACAGCATTAGCATTGCAATGGTATTTTAGGAGATGACAGTACAGCGGTATTTTTAAATTTTCAGCAAGTTTACTCTTTTCCTCTGTGCCAATTTTGCCTGATCTGTGTGTTGATATAGCCAGAGCCAGCCAGCCCCACAGCGACGTGTGGAGTCCCCTCGGGACTGCCTGTCCCTGTTAACCTTATGCCAACATTTCTGTTAAATTTTCCATCTGTTCCAGAAATGCAACTAATACTTACAGCAGCAAAAGTCGCAGGCAGCACCTTGCAAACTGCCCATATGGCATCAGGCTCAGTGGGGACATCCCAGGGATTGGAAAGAAATAAATTGCACCTTGCAGAGTCACCCCACACTCTCCGAACATTTTACACAAACACTGTACCTCCAAACAGCCCGGTGAAGAGCAGGTAAAGTAGGGCAAAGCAGCAGCGCACAAGTTCAGCTGGTCAGCATATTCTGTGAGTAAATGGCATCCTACAAGAAGAAAAAAAAATAGTCTGTATTTATTGATGGATCTGGGAAGAGAAACGCCCGGTTCCCCAGGTCTCAGGTGGCAAGGGCTGTGGCATAGGCTTTTGGAGGGCTCACAACTCACCTCAGGGGTTATTTAATTAGCAGCAAAACATTCAAAACAGGTTCTGAGCGCAGGTGAGCTCCTGGATCGTATTACAAAACATCTACTGCAGGCAATAACATTTACTTAGCACTCTGTATGCCATAGATAAGACACATTCCCTACCCGAATAGCTTGCAGTGTAGGTACAGTGTTTGTAATACTAGGGCATCCTACGTTTGCAGGCTGCCTTTCATCTGAAAGGACTCCCACGCGGGTCCCCCCGGCAATCCCCCCGCGCGCCGTGGGATGGATGGGATGGGATGGGATGGGATGGCGGGTCCCTCTGCGATGCAGCACGATGGTGCTGGCAAAGCCACCCACGTCCTTGTGGGGCAGGGGGACGGCATGGGGGGAGATGGGAGGGAGAGGGAAGGAGCAAAGGGCACGAACCAAAAAGCCATCATCGAACGACAGCCCCCGGCCATAAGGGCTGGAGGGAAGGACTGGTTGTGGCCACGGTGACACCAGTGCCATCCGTCCCCTTGCCCCATCGCGGGATGCCCCAGCCGCGGGCTGGCACACGCTCATCACATCACCTATCGCCGCTGTAAATCTTCCCCGGGGTTAGACATCCCTGGAGCGCTGCTCCCCGTCCAGACCTCCCCGGGTCTTGTTATGGCCTCACATCACAGCTATCTGGCGCTTCAGAAGATGAAAGGCCCGAGGAATGCTTTCATTCGCGTTGCACTGTATACTCTTATGCGCCTTGAACTTTCAAAGCGGCGCTCGCTCTTGTTTAAGATGCTTCTGATGCGCTGCCCGCTTCTTCTCCCGGGGTTGCCTCTCGCCTAAGAGAGCGTTTTTGGGGTGTCTGCGGTACCCGTGGACGGGGGACGTGGCCGTGGGTGGGTAGCCCTCTGCACAGGACACGGCTCTGCCCGGTGGCACAGCCGCCCCGGCAAGCTCCAGACTCACCCCCCGATCGCAGAGACCTGGCTGCCAGTTTAGAGTTTTGCTATGGCCATGTTCATTATTTTATTTTTTTTTTTTAATGGGGCATCTTTGCAAATGCACACCCACCTTCTCCTCCTCCTTTTGTCTGCTTCCTCCTCCAACTTCAGAGGTCTTTGGGTCCCAGCTTGTACAGATTGTGCCGTTTCCAGCTCTCACCCAGGGGAAACGTCTCCAGCAACACAGTCCCCATCCTCAGGGGAGCCAGGAAAAGGTAGCTGGGAAAATTACAGGAAAATAAAGTGAAGGAAGGAGGAAAATACTTTTTTTTTTTGTTAAATTTTTGACACAAATGTCTTTTTTTTTTTTTTTTTTCCCCTCCTGCCTCTGCCCCAACGCAGAAGAAGCTCACACGGGAGTGCGTTTTCCGAGAGCAGTTTGAAGAGAATTGGTACAACACGTACGCCTCGACCCTCTACAAGCATCCCGACTCGGAGAGGCATTACTACGTGGCTCTGAACAAGGACGGCTCCCCCCGAGAGGGGTACAGGACTAAGAGACATCAGAAATTCACTCATTTTTTACCCAGGCCTGTGGACCCTGCCAAAATACCTGCGATGTACAGAGACCTCTTCCACTACAGGTGATGTTTCCTGCAGCTACCCCATCAGTGTACATACTAGGGCTCCCAAGCTTTTTCCCAGAGCACTATATTAATAGTCATTCCATCATTCCTGTAAGCGTAGATGATGTAGGAAAGCACTTACATTGAATTCAGACACTGCTGTTCCTCCTTGTTTCAAGCGTATATTGAACCTGGGTTATTTATGGGGGTGGGGGTAGGGAAAGGGAGGGAACCCTACATATAATCTTTCATTTTCATTCACTTTCTTTACCCGGTTGCTACAAGAGAGGTCGAATATTCAATGTTATGGTTGCTTAAAGGAATAAGCAGGTGAGCAAACCTGATCACCGGGGGGGGAGAAAAACAAAACAAAACTAAAAAACGAAGAGAAGGAGAGAAAACAAAAGACCACGGAACTGCTGCAGATGCTGCTGCTAAGCTTGGGATGGTTACCTGCTAAGAAAACGCCTTTTAAATGGTACCGTGCTTAAGCAGCCTGGGAGTTTGCTACATGGATGATGCTACGTGGACTGGTCCTGATGCGTAGGGTTTTTCCTGCTGTTGGGGTGGGAATGGGGCAAGGAACATTATTCAGATGTAAGCATGGATACTGTGCATAAGGACAAAACTATTTATAAAATGTATATGATATTTATTTTATATATTTATTTATTTCAAAATAATTTTATTTTTAATGAGAGATGCTATGACCGGATTTTCATCAGGAAGAATAAGGTCCTACTGAAACAGGAAAAAAAATGAGTTTTAAGAGCTTATTGGCAATAAAATTGTCTTTATATTGTAGATTTCTTGCTAGCCCTTTTTTTTGGCACTCTTTAACAATTAACCCAATATTTCCCCATCTGTATGAATATTAACACCACCTCTGAAAAGGCTTCATATGGTAAAGATACATTACCTAACCCCCCAAACTCTTGTACAAAGATGACATCAAATTACACCTGGAATGGACCTCGGAAGCACAACCCTACTGAAATTACCGGCTGGGTGTCTAACAAACTGTAATTTCCAAGAATTGCAAATCCAGCCCTTCCCTTTACTCTGGTATGGGTAAAATAAGTCCTTGGCAACACCGAGCACCAGGCACAGCTCCGCTTCTGCAGCCGTTGGACGGGATTGCCCCAGAACGCGCATCGCCATCGCTGCGGATGAAGGAACCTCGTGGGCACGGTCCGTGTCCTCGGGCTCTCCCTCGCCTCTGCGGCCCCACGAGCGCCGGTGCAGCTCGTGGCGTGAGCCAGTCGTCGGCAGCTGAGATGCTTCGGCACGTGACACAGCCACTGTGGATTGTCCTGTCGAAAATCAAGCGGAGAAACACTTGGAGCATCTGCTGAGTGTCTGGATGAACCCATCATTCCTGCAGTACGACCACCACATCTCACACGAGACTTACCTGAAGCATGGAAAATAAGTGAAGAAAAAGTAAAAAGCAACAAAAGCAATTTTAAAACCCCTCATTTTTAAGCAATTACCATGAATGAAGTTCGTCCCTGCAGGCAGTGCTTGGACATTCATGGTGGAGTGGCATTTTCCTCTGCGGAAGCTGCTGGGTCCCACAGTCCCATCACCTTTCCTCTGCCCCGGGGCAGCTCCTGCCTCCCGCTGGGCTCAGCCAAACCTGCCAGCGTTTTGGCAGCCCCGAGCCAGCCCCACATTTCCACCCGCTGCCGGCACTGTGCCGGAGAGCCACAGCCCTTCTCCGGTCAGGCTGGCCGGGCTGGGGACGCTCCCGGTGGAGGCTTTGCTCTGCAGCTCATCCCAGCCGCCGGCACAGGACCTCGGTGACACTTGTGCCACACATCTGCCCTTGCTGCCTGCTCGGGATGTTGCAAAATTGCAGGGGAGAATTCCAGGAATGATCCCAGTTTATTTTTTGTCCCTTATGATCAGCAGAGAGGGTTTTTAGCATGTGGTGGGAGACGGAGACTGTAGTTGCTACAGGCACTTTGCAGCCCAGAGGAGAGCTTGGTATGAAACAAGGTTCTCCAGAGCGTACACAAATACATACAAATACAGATGTAGTGGCTTTGAGTTGGGGTTTTCCTTACCACAAGTCTGTTTTTCACAGCGTTGTTTCTCAGCCTCCTCCTTGCAAAGCAATCGAGGTAAAATCTCAGCTCCTTCAGCTTCAGCCTGAGAATTCCCAGGATGAATCCACACCACCTTCTTCAGGAGCTGCGCCATGAACGGAGCAGCAGCCCTGGTGCCCAGCTCTGCTCCCGGCCGTCTCCTGCCCATCTCTGCCACCTCCTGCGTCCCTGCCCTGTCCCCTTGCCGCACCGGGCGCAGCGGTTCCAGCAGCCACCAGACAACGGGCTGTGGATCACAACGAGGAGATTACAGGAGCTTTACCTTGAGTGATCCAGACGTGAAGGAATTGAATCCTGCGTTTGAAGTAAAAAGTATTTATTTACCTTCTTCCTCTGAGTCACTGCTGAAGCATCTGATCCTCAGCTGCCATGTCGGGAACACGATCGCTCAAGGAAAAGTGTCCTCGAGGGCAACTGTACTTTCGACCTTCCCCTGCGCGAAGGGAAATCCCTCAGACCTGGAGCTTCGCTCTGCCCCTCGGGATGATCCTGCCTCCCTCTAGCCAGGGCTTTGCATTGCGCTTGAAGGTTAGGGGTTAAGATCCTGCTCCTCTTCCTCAAAACGAAGGTCAAAACCTGACCTCAGCAGTGCCAATTACATCTTTTACCAACTCGAAAGGGAGCTGCTTTGGCAGTGGGATGGACTCGTTTGTCCGATACTTGAATCGAAGAGCCGCATCAGCAGAGCCTCCTGCTGCAAAGGGACATGCAGGAGTGAGGGATGGTGTAAAACACCTTTTTGGGATCTGGGCTCAAAAACCCAATATTTGCAAACAACAAAATCCACAAAGAATTTACTGAAAACCCCTTGGTAAAGGTTGGTGTCGTCTCCTGTAGGGGACATTCTTTAAAGGGGGAATTCAGCATCACTAAATCCCACCCAAATGGTTGCTTTCAGCAGAAATTTACTGAGTTTGGTTCTGGTTCAACAAAATACTTAAAGATATGAGGAATCTGACTGACCTGGGAGCTTAATAGCAGCAGAATTAACAACTGCAGACTTTGGCTGCATCTGGAGGGGCAGGGGCAGCAGTCAATGATGCGCAGTGAGCGTTTTCACATGGACGCGTTCACTTCTCCATCCCGTCCCCGCGTCCAGCCGTTATCCCACCGGCTGCCGCTCTGCCCGGCGAAAGCCGACTGGAGATGCCAAGCGCTCCTTCGGCTCGGAGGCTTTTACAGGGCTGGCAGACGAACCCCGCAGCCGGGACCAAGGTGCCTCCGCTCCGGTGGTGGCGAACGGGTCCCAGGGGCTCCCCTGCTCCTGCTGGGAAAGTTTTAGAGGAAAATATATTTGTGATGCTTCAGCTTGAGAGACTGTCTCCTGAATTAGCAAAAGGAAATGCCAACCTGTGTTTGAGATCTCAGCTCATAGTGTCCATGCGCTTCAAAGTTATAACAGGCAGCTGACAAACTTCTCCCAAAGGGAAGGCAAAGGCGGCTGGTGCCGGAGGCGGGGGGGCTGTGGTCCCGCAGAAACCCTGCTGTGGCCTTCACCCTCCAGTGCTGTTTTACACATAAAAAGCCACGGGTCTGAACACACCACAGTAAACAGGACAAAAGGCATCACTCAACCCTTCTCCTTCCTCTCGAGAAGGGTGGGCACGTTGTAAGGGAAATGTTATCCCAAGAGCAGCTGTGCAAAGAAGGAGGAAGGAGGTTGGCAGCAAAGAGATGGGCAAGTTCTTGAGTCTCGCTACGGAGGGGTGCAGAAATGGAGGAGAACCCTCTGCGTGAGGCCAACATGGTGCCAAGCACAGCACAAACCCAGCAAGAACGCCCGTCTCCCCAGGTTTGGCGCGTGATCCGAGGCACGGGGACGGTCTCGGAGGGGACCGAGGAGACAGACCTACAAGCTTTAATGCAGACGTGGCCTCAGGGACGTCCCCGTGGGGAGCTCTCCTGGGTGGGACATGGGGCTCAGCGCTCCTTTCTCCGGGGGGTGGAAAATGAAGTGAGAGAGCAGAAGGTGGGAGTGGGGGTTTCCGTGGAGCTTCAAAAAAAGTGAAAGACACCGTTACACTCATATGGGCTGCTTTGC
>JANZLQ010000040.1:3361504-3373135 GCA_026212715.1 Elanus axillaris
CCCCCCCCCCCATTAAAAATAGGATACAATTACATAAATATCAAGATATTTAAGAATTACATCATCCGTTATTTGTGACAGAAAAAAACATGCATGCTTGTAGCAACACAGCCATGTTACACTACTGGGATTGCTACTTACCTCCAGCTGTTGATTACTCATTGCTGACAGAGCACCCAAATTGAAAGGAATATATGGTGTTTGAGAGTTGAAATTTGTGGGAAGCATATTGGTCCCAGTTGGCATGTTGAAACGCATAGTCAAGCCCTTAAAAACACAAAATGCACTTATATTTTAGTAACTCTGATATTCAGTCTTCTGTAATAACTCACAAAATACCACACGCAGACAAATAAGCCCTTAAAGAAGACTCCAAGCACTGTACACTGCGCATGAAGGCTAACCTATCTCAGCAAACTGAAGATCCTTTCCCAACATCAATTCAGAAGGGCATTTTGATCACAGAGGAACCTAAGGTCTAGTCTTGAGTAAAACAGGAGTTTAGCTTAATTATAATTATTTGGCATATTAAGAAAAAAAAATCTACTAATAAGCCTTGGTCATTTTTCAGTTGTTAAGATGCAATTTTATATTCCAAACCTGCTACTTAATGTTGAGTTTGACCTGACTGTAATCTAATTTTGAAGAAGTTAAATGCATAATTTATTAGCAGGAATATAAAGCTCATCTCCCATATGGATTTCTCATAGGCAACTTCCATGCTTACTGTATTACATCTTCCTATTTCTTCTCCCTCACAAAACCTTCTCCCAGTACTCCATTTCATTTGTCATTTGTTCATGCAAGACAGACAGTGGCAATTTATACATCCACTTTTTGTACTTTCAGAGTACTGATCAAATCTGAATACCAAACGTGGAGTTTCCAGGAATTTTCTGCTATTACACTCCAGTTACACCAAGTTATCGTATTCCTTTTGCAGCAAAAAAATCCCAAACCTGTAGCCAATTTACAATTTTCTTCATTCTACCACCTGCTTAAATATCCAATAAACAAGACACAGGGAAAAACAGGGGGGAGGGAAAGCAAGCTTTTAGGTCCTTTCTGGAAGATGCTTATATGTTTGTGGGATCATGGCAAAAAATTCTGAAATCAATTGTATACCTTTAGTGAAGCTAGAAATTTCCCTCAAATGGCAAAAGAGAGGTATCACACAGGACACCAGTTGAGTTTTATTATGAAACAGAAAAAAAAAATACGTGTGTAAAAGGAAAAAGTATCTTTTAATGAAAGTAACAAAGAAAATACACACAAAAGACCAGCATCGAAAGAGCAAACAAGAGAGAGTATCTCCTTTTTTCATATGACAAAAATTGCTTTACATATCCATTTCTTGGCCTATAACAAAATTAATTTCCCCCCCAAAAAACTGAGAAGGTAAGTGGTACTTAAATCTAGAAAGGTTATTTTCATATATGTAAACCTGATTAGATAGCTTTACCTTCTTTTCTGCTTCATATTCTGCCCATGCTGCCTTCCTTTCTTCTTCAGTCAGTTCCTCTTCCTCCTTATGGTCCAGGAGTGAATCATGTTCGTGATATCCAACTATATACTCTTTATTGATTTGAAGCAATTCTGCCAGAATTGTATCCTGTTCAAATGAAGAGAGGATAAAACGAGAAGTCACTCAGTGGCATTACTGTATGTACTCTTCATGCATGCCTAACTTACTGCTTCGACCCGATTTCACAACTATCAGCTCAGAGCACTTCACAATGAAACAAAATTAAAAATTAATTTAATAGTACAATTTTCCTCAGAGGGAGGGTAATGGATTAACAATCTATTACCGAGATGACAGTCCAATCACTTAATGAACCACAGGAATGCACTCAGATTCCACAACAATAAATGCAGTTTAAGAACCTAAAAAGAATGGAATGTGCTCAGTGATTTCCCCTTTGCTTAGGCTGGATACCTGAGAGGACCTACCAATAATCGGCATCTACAATATATAAAGAGCACCTCTACTGGCTTTAAAACACTAAGTAGTACTTTGGTCCATCAACTGTCCATCAGCATTCAACAGAAAAGGCTGCTTTCTTAAAACTGTTAAGATACATGTCGAGATAAATAGTTCCCCAGCCGTCTGGACTAAGAAAGGTTAAATCACTGTTATGAACCAGATTTGATCAGCAGGTTGCAATTTAGACATCTATATTCCACAAAACCCCTAATGTTTAATTCCTTTAAGGTTAATCAAAATATTTACAATGTTCTTCATAATGACAAACTACTGTGAAGGTTTTGTTCACAGGCATACTAACATCTTATATACATATATCTGTGGTTTTAATATAAATATATACATAAAAAAAGCTCCAATATAGCTCACCATTCACTCTAAGATTCATAATACAGAAACAGTATCTCATTGAACTTTTGGACCACTCTTGAAACAAGTGACAGTGAATACACTCAATATACTTTTTGCAGTAGAATTATATGAATACCCACAGACCCCCTCCACATCATGCCTTTAGTCTGCTAGGCATGTGTACAAACAGCAATGTAAACTGTCACACCCTGACATTTTATAATCTAGATAGAACAATGATTGGAAAAAATGGCTTGTACCCACAAGCAAACAGATTTTTGCAACAACATTGGGAACTGCATGTGGAAGTCCTGACTAGTGGTTTTGTCACAACAGCTACAGAAAGCTGTTTGTTTCTGCGTGTGTTTAAAACTCGATTATGTTAACCAATTATTTAAGCTAGTCTTTGTTTCATCCTTCTGCTATCTGCTCTCCCTAAACTTGAATCAATGCTTTCATCGCCAGCTCTGCCACAAAATATTCAATGTAATTATCTGCATGACTAATGGACACAAGGAACAAATAATGGTATTTCTGGGGTGGTGGGAGAGCAGGCAGAAAAAGGATGCAATGATAGGACATGATGAAAACATCTAGAAGAAGTGAGTGAAGAAGTCAAGAAGATATTACAAAAGTAAGTTAACACAATTCAAGCGCTCTCAGCACACTATAGCTGTACATCACTGCATGGAAGGTTCCTGGACATCCATATGCATTAATTTCCATGGTAACACTATTATTGAAAACAATACTGGAATATAATCCACACTCACTTAGCCAACACAGTCTTCAAAATGTGGTTTAAATTACATCCAACTGTGTGTTTGCTTTTCTTTGTCTAAACTTTATTCTGCA
This sequence comes from Elanus axillaris, assembly GCA_026212715.1. Taxonomy (NCBI): domain Eukaryota; kingdom Metazoa; phylum Chordata; class Aves; order Accipitriformes; family Accipitridae; genus Elanus; species Elanus axillaris. The sequence goes on from JANZLQ010000040.1 coordinate 3,364,698, forward strand.
TTAACTTTAATGATGGAGGTTGAAAACAGGAATATGGAAGGTACTGCCGTTTAGTTTGTTTAATTTTACAATGAGAAAACTAATAAATTCACCTTACACACAGACACAAAAAATCATCAGAACAAGTATTCCTTTTCATTTGTTTAGCTTGTTGATAGAACAATGATTATCAATTGGTTATAAGCTTTAAGATGAAATCCTGTTGATGAATGAAAAAATTAAGAGATACTGAAAAAAGGTTCTAAATTAAAAAAAAAAAAGTTTGTCTTTTTAAAATCCTGATGTAAATTAAATGCTATAGAGAGATAAATGTATTAGAAAGCAAATCTTCCATGAAGGAATGCGAGTTATGTTGTAATTCAAAAACAAGTTTTTCTCAACCTATTGTGCCTTTAATACCAAGGTTAAAAATAAAAATAAATTTAAATAAGCAGCAAATTCTTCTGAGATCAACAGCCTTCCAAAATTCAGAAAATTGTCCTCTAGTATGGAACTACAGTAAAACACATGCCCTGGCTATGTCCTGAGGTAGTATAAAATAATGATACACTATATCCAACTGAATCTGAACTATTATTTTAATCTGCTTTTCCAATCTGCATTACATGACCGCAACTGAGCCAAGCTTTCATTCCACATAAAAATGCGACTGCCACTCTAATCCACTGAACACTGATCTCCGAAGAATAAGCGAGGAGCAGAGGCTGCAGTAGTGCCGGCTCCGAGGGACACGCAGCATCCCCCAGTTTGTCCCTGTCCAGTCCCCACCTCATACACACTGTGCGGAAATCCGTACTGCGCTGCCCAAGGTACGGCACAAGTACTGCGCTTATCACCGAGTCCGGCTATCAGTATTTGTGGTGAAGAAACTTCTTGCCATTAGCTATCCATCAGCCAAGTCCACTCCAGTGCATCAGGAGCTGAGTGGTGAGAGTCTGCGAGAACCCACTTTAAAAACCCCCCAAACAATAGCCCAGTCATAATTCATGTTGATTTAAAGAAAGACTCCAGATCCACTATCAAATTCAGAGCAAAGTAAAATGTAACGTCCGAAATATAATCAGAATACATTAAACAATTTTCTCACTTCACACCATCTTTTGCTTTTGAATTGCTGCTCTACAGAAATAATATCAAAACCTGCTTACGCCTTTAGTCTGTGTTAGATAATGAGTCGCTACACTTGCATAAAGCTCATGGTCTATATACAATAATTATTTCTATACTTAAATACAGCAAATTTGACTGAGTGATTACTCAGTCTTAAGACACCTGTTACGCTGTCTTTGTACTGAATTTCTAAAGTAGTCCGTTTCAACTCTGCAGGGATAGCGGATGAATAAAATCAAGCAGTGGAAGTTAAGACTAATTTAGTAATTCATGTGAACAACGTTCATAAAAATATTCTGTTAAAATCAAGTATTTACACTGCTCAAGACATAGAAGCCGTTTCAGAGGGTAAGGGCAGAGAAATGGTACTATGAAGTTATGGTTGTAGTACAATAGACATTATCCCCCGAGAAGTGTACACACTGGCTCCTCAGCACTCCTCGGCAACCTGAAGGTCTTGTTCAGACCGCAAAGGGCAGAAAACTGCTGCTAAAATTAAAACTTGACATGAAACTCTGATAAGCTTCCAGGAAAGCTACATACTGCACATTTGCTCTGTGGCTTTTTATATAAAATAGCAACATTCAACATCTTCCTCCCCCCTAACAGCGCTTTCTAAGAAAAGTGGTCTTTGAAACTTGGATTATTGCAAGAACAAAATTCTCAAGGGTATGTTTTAAAAATCAAGTAGTATTTGTTTCTTCACTCACACAACAGCTTTACTTCTGACTTTTAAAACAATATAGAATGAATTCTCCTAACCTGTTAGAAGCAAAATAATTAAACCCCTTTTTTTTCTCCTTACATCAAAGAAGTGGAAAAGTGTGTTAAAACTAGGAGTTACAAGAAGAACCCTAACGCTCAGCTCCGAAGCGCTCTCCCTCAACATGCACGATTCCTGTCCGCACACCTAAAGAACCGTCCTACTGTGGGGTGTCACCGAACTCAAGAAGTTCTCTGCTCCGAGGATTCTGTTCTTTCAGAGCCCGGCTGTATCTCCACGTGACACTTTTAGTATATTTATGTGTTTTCACTGTGCATTTCACACCAGTGCTAAGGATTACAATGGTAATCCCTTACCTTACTGTCCCTGCACAACAGTAAAATTACACAGCGATAACATTATTCAACAGATTATGCTTTGAAGATGTAAAAGAGGCCTGAAGACAAAGAGAGACACAAAACCCATAAAAGACAGAACTAAAGCCTTCTTTTAGCCTAAATGCCTATTTTGCTTTGCTGGTAATCATAAAGGAGCAGCCCAGTCTTTGTAAGCAAGGGGCAGACAGCTCAGTGATGGAAGAGTAATACAGGTAAAGTTTTAGTGGCCTTTGTTTCCATCTAAGAGCTGCAGAGATGAGGTTGGGTGTGCTGGGCTTACCATGAAGAGAGCATTGGAATATGATGCAACATGATCTTAAAGAAGATTTTAATCTCCAAATGTTGTGTAATTCATCGATGTTACAATAAAAGGTTTTCATAAGCATATCAATAGTCTTTTTAATTAACTTAAAAAAATACGCTACCGGTGTGTTGTTAAATTCATTTAATTGTTAAGAAGTTTTACAATTATAAAGCTAAATCATGCACCTCTGCTAAAATTACACTGAAATAAGGAATACTTATCTTTCTGAATGAATAATCTTGCACAATTTAGAGAGTAACATCCACTGCAATATCTCCTACAGATGATACTTTCTTTTGATTATTTATATAGTATTGTAGAGAATTGGATAGACAAAAAAAGAGACAGAATAGGAAATAAAACATAAAAGTTAAACTTACGATATTATAAATAAGGCATGAGCCACAACTCAATTAAACAGATCACAGAAATCAAGGAAAGAGTCGCTGCAACTACTGAACTAGCTCAGTTTTATGTGCATAGCAAGAACCTAAATTGTGAATAAAATGAAAATAAAATATTCCAATCAGCTGAGCTTCACAGGGAAGACTAATGCAGCTAAAAGTAATTTAAAAAAAAGTGGGATCATCAAAATAGTAAACGGGAGTACCAAACGAAACAGAGTTCTCCCATATAAACACCCTTGTGACAGTTTACTACCTTGGCACTCAGCACTACTCAGCCAGGCAAAGCAGGTCAATGCCAAATTAGCAGAGAAGTCACCCTAAATCTAACTATTCGCTTGGCATTTTTCCTTGGCTGAACTACGCAGGATTCATTCATGGTAACTCACCACTCAAGCATGTTTGATGGCCTTACAGGACAGACTTCACTCCTACTCTCAGACTCCCTGCCCAAAGCCCAAATTGCAAGCAATACTTTACATGATGACAGCTACTGATTTTTATTAACGCTCCTAGAAACAGTTTCCCCACCTCTAACATTCTGAAGTTTTCACCACAACTATACCAGCGACACATGACAAACGGATCAGAAATATGCACACAGTATATATACTGAAATGCACACCTTTAAAAGGACAAAATACCATTCAATACCATTTGCTAAAACCATGAAAAAACCAAAGAGAATTCCAGTACACAGATTTTCTCTATTTACAGCCAGGGACTTGGTTGAAAGCTTGTATTCAACTTAACTTGCATGAACCTTATACTGATGGTTGGAAGAGAACTAATACCGAACTTAGTATTTTAAGCTGAATGATAAAGTAAGTTTGGATTTTATAAGCTTTCTCTTTTACATTATACTTCATTAATAGATGTATTATTGTAAAAGGAAACAAGTAGCTTTCAAAATACAATTATTGCATTGGATTGATCAATGCTTTGAGTAAACATACTTGGTTGCTTCATAGGTTTTCAACCTATTTTTACTTTCTTAAAAATAAGTAGCAGCAGCAAATGGCAATGCATTAGCTATGAGTTTGTAGAAGCTTAAATGTATATGGCATGAAATAACTAAGAACATAAAAAAGGTAAAATAAATACCATTAATTACAACCTAAAGGAAGATGTTTTAGGAGGTTAAAAAAAAAAAGAATTTGCCAAAATAAATGTACAACATAGTAAAAAGGTAAAATAAAATTTTCAGTCACCTACAACTTACTGCTTACAGTGAGAAACACTGTAATAAAAAGAGCTTAGATACAGTCATTAAAGTTTGTTTTCAAGGGTTTTAAAATGCATGTCTAACAGTGACTAACACTTACATGGCTAACACTTCCTAAATCCCCCCCAGCAGCTGCACCGACACCGTAGGTGGTCTAATACACTGTTTCAGAGAATGTCTTAACTATTAAGAATGCCAATGCGATGCCTGACCACAATTATATTATATTTTATTACATTATAGTGGTCTACAGATAGTCTAGAACGGAAAGCATACCATTTTTCCTTGGAAATTAATAGATTTACAGACTGGAAAACCTCCCTTCCCTCATCCAGACACTGTATAATGACCTAAACACAGTAGTAACTCAGAAATTTATCCATTTTACTAACTACGGGTCACACATTTACATGTTACAGTTTACTAGCAATTCACCTGGTAAGAAGCAAAGATAATTGCACGACAGCTTCATGATGAATTAGTCTTTAGCAGACCACATGCACAAAGAATATAAATCAGACAAAGTACAAAACCTTAGTGTAATCTTAAAGACAAACTGACTTGGAAAAAAGAATAAAATAACTGAACCAGTATTCTTTCCCCTGAAGTTTTACTTCTGCTTGACTGTAAAAGTTGTAATTTTTATTTTTCAATTCAGGTAGCAAATGTTTCAGTTCTGTTAATAAGTACCACATAGGATATGAGCCACTACTATGTAGCGCAGTGACAATGAACCACTACTAGACATGCCACATCCATTACTAACAGATTTAGGCAGGCCTCAGTGAAAACAAACGATTGTGATCATAAAAGTTCATTTAGCACCAAGTTGGAAAAAGGTCTGACATCACTACTTTGAACTATCTCAGAGTACAGAAGATCGGCATTCTCAAAGTTGGGTAAAAGATTGTCTACAAAAATGTCACTGGTCTCTGCTAGTACTGGCAACATTAAAAAGAGCTTACAAAACCCTTAGCTTGTCCACTTTTCCTCACTTAAACAGCAAATAAATGCAACTTTTTCCCTATCTCTACTGTATCTCAATTAAAGATCCCTACAAGATGAGTTAAATATGGAACTAAAACCCAAAAAGTCTTGGCAAAGGAGAGCATGGATTAACGTGACTCTTGCGAAGTCTTACCTAGGTAGATAAAAACCAGACCTCGAAGTACACTATCGCCTCACAGATTTATCATCACAAACTGAGGTAATGCTAGGTATCACCAGCACCCACTTGGATGCTGATTTGGTTCTTGGCTTGCAGTTTCCTGCAGTGAAACTTCTATTTGCTCAAATTGTATGAAAAAGTATTTTTGTTCGTCCTCATTTAAAATTGTTGTCTTTTAACTGAAGATCTTTTTCTTATACTGTCAATTACATTGAAGGGAAACCCATTATCTAGTTCATTATACCATCTGTTACATTAATTACACGTTTTATTGCATTACCTGCTATTCCCCTCCATTCAAAGTGAAAAATACTGCTCTGAAGTGAAATAACAGCAGTCTTCTTCCAGGACCAAATACCCCATGTCCTTAAACAGATGCAAGTTATTTTTACAGCATGTAATTTCTAGTGATGTGCATCAACTTACTTTTGGCAACATTGGTGTATCTCTCTTCTTTTTCTTTTCTGAATTAGGATCATCCAGCAAATCTGGCTCAAAAGTATACAGCTCTGTAAGTTCATTCATAGTAAAATGCCGTTCAACTTGCTGTTGGTCAACAACCCGGAAAGACAATGACTGCTTTGTTACCTGACGATCATAGATCTTATCTTCCATTGTTCCCTAAAAAATGAAGACACTCACTTTCATACAAATACTGAACCTTCTTGTCATATACAAGAAAACCTAACAGATATAAAAGAGCTAGAGTAACAACATAACAATGCTCTGTTTTCCGCATTTCTTTGACCCCCTATCTACAAATCTACCTGAAAACACTTTGCTGAGGGGAAAAAAAAAAAAAAAAAAAAAAAAAAAAAAAAAGACAAACATCCTGGAAGCAAAGACAAAGCAGTATGAATTGTGTACATGACAGGTGTCATCTAGCTATTGACTGGAGTAAGAAATGTACTTTTTCAGTAGTGTTTTGAAGAGATCCATTTTTGCCTCAATTCCCCAAAGTAGGATTATGACAAAAAAATGGCAATTTCCACAGTGTAGACCTTATTTTGCCGCTTTGAGCAGCCTGTAAAAAGGAAAACAGATACCATATCATTGGGGTGGAGAGGAGGGGAAGGGAAGCAGTCAAGCCTAATTCATCACAGCTGTGTATGAAAAAAATTAAATCCTTGATGAAAAAAGGAAAATTACTTTAAAAAAAAAAGATGATGACTACGAGAAGTATGAGAACAGCACAGCCTGTTCTGAACATAGTTATTTAAAAAGGGTATCAACAGTTCAAAAGTGCACATAGAAAACTACAAAAATAGACTGGAGCCTGAAGAAAAAAACCCATGTCTGACAGTAACGTGTTACAAAAAGTCATCTATTTAAGTTGGCAAGCAAATAGTGACTTGATCAAGAGTTAAGTACTGTTAGTGGGAAAAGGTCTTCAGTCTACTCTGTAACACCGGAAGAACTAGCGGATGCAGCAAGATACTTCCTAACAGGAATAACAGCATTATACTTAAAAAAAAGCATAGATCGGTGACCGTCAGAATTGTTTCACATCTTTAACATCTGTAGGGTGTGATACAAGTTTTCAGATCATGACTGGATGCCTGTTCAAATACAGCTACACTGAGCAGCTGATTGCCTAACAAAAAACATCCTCTAGGCAGTCTATTCAATTAAGACTTTTTAGTGGTGTCCAAATTAAAAAACCTGAGAACACTATTCCAAGTCTGGAGGTGTGAATTGCTGCTAGAATTCCAGAATTTGTTTTACAGTGCCAGACAAGATGGGCTTAACAGGAAATAATTTCAGCTGTTACTTATTTTACCAATCTTTCCTTCAGAAGTATTTTCAGTGGCCAAATCCTGCTATCAGATTAGGGCTGGAAGATGACTGGATGAGCATGGACCACTACAGACTTCAACACCAGTCCAAACAGTTACAGACCAAATAGTTACAGTTTACAAATTTGACTGCAGGACCAGAATATCACAAAAATATCAGACAGAAACCTACCTGAGCCAAGAACCTGTACACAAACACAGGTTTGTTCTGCCCAAAGCGGTAAACTCTGAAAATACTCTGGATGTCATACGACGGGTTCCAAGAAGCATCGAAGATGATTACTCTATTAGCAGCCACGAGGTTAATTCCGAGGGAACCTGCTTTAGTAGATATAATAAACAAGCGGCCTCTGGAACAGAGAAAAGTTGCAAAATTTTAATATTTTGGAAAACAACTGTTGTTCCCATGTTGCTGTGTTACTATGGAGTTGTTCATACACTGAAGTAACCCAAAAACTTCATTAAAATACTGTATTAAAACAGATGCAGATTTTACAAGGACACCACTTCTAGCAAAACGTACACTCCCAGAAATACACATCAGGGCCTTTTGTAAACCAACTGTTAACAAAAACTGGTGGGTAAGAAAAAAATTTTGGGTTTGCCTTTTCAAACTCTAATAAAATTAGTTATATCAAATTAAACCATAATTTTAAACAGGCATATCCCATGGTATGGAAACTGTTGCCTAGCAAGCAAACTTTCAGGGTAACTCTAGAATGACACTGTCTCTTTGATGTATCTGCTTTTATTGAGTACCATCTCACTCAGGATCAACTTAAAATGAGCTCTTGATAAATACCTGACAGAATAAACTATTTAAGAGTATTAACACTGAATTAGTTTACTTTGTTCCAGTTAACTTTTTTTTTCCTGTACATTATGACTGTAACATAACTACATACTTTATTTTTTAAACAAATCTAGGAAGGTGAAGCTCCTTAACTTCATTACACTTGTACCAGTTTGTATTTATCTATCTGTATTGAGCTTCTGTGGCAAGGTTTTGGTAGCGGGGCGGGGTACAGGGGCAGCTTCTGTGAGAAGCTGCCAGAAGCTTCCCCATGTCCAAAAAAGCCAATGCCAGCCGGCTCCAAGATAGACCCGCTGCTGGCCAAGGCTGAGCCCATCAGTGATGGTGGTAGCGCCTCTGGGAGAACATTTTTAAGAAGGAAAAAAGTTGTGGGACAGAGAGAAACAGCAGCCAGAGAGTGAGAACATGTTAGAGAAACAGCCCTGCAGCCCCCCAGGTGAGGGCAGAAGGAGGAGGAGATGCTCCAGGCGCCGGAGCAGAGATTCCCCGGCAGCCCGTGGTGATGAAGACCACGGT
>JANZLQ010000040.1:3373235-3434452 GCA_026212715.1 Elanus axillaris
CGTGGAGAGAGGAGCCCAGGCTGGAGCAGGTTTGCTGGCAGGACTTGTGACCCCGCGGGGGACCCACGCTGGAGCAGTGTGCTCCTGAAGGACGGCAGCCCGGGAAAGGGACCCACGCTGGAGCAGTTTGTGAAGAACTGTAGCCTGTGGGAAGGACCCACGTTGGCGAAGTTGATGGAGGACTGTCTCCCATGGGCAGGACCCCACGCTGGAGCGGGGGAAGAGTGTGATGAGTCCTGCCCCTGAGGAGGATGAAGCAGCAGAAATACCATGAGATGAACTGACCGCAAACCTCATTCCCCGTCCCCCTGTGCTGCTGGGGGGGGTAGGTAGAGAAGCCGGGAGTGAAGTTGTGCCCAGGAAGAAGGGGGGCACGGAGGGAAGTTGGTGTCAGATTTGGTTTTATTTCTCATTACTCTACTCCGTTTTATTTGTAATAAACTGAGTTAATTTTCCCCAAGCTGTCTGTTTTGCCCGTGATGGTGATTGGTGAACGATCTCTCCTGTCCTTACCTTGACCCACGAGCCCTTTGTTGTATTTTTTTTCTCTCCCCTGCCCAGCGAAGCAGGGTGAGTGATAGAGCGGCTTTGGTGGGCACCTGGCATCCAGCCAGGGTCAACTCATCACACTACCTATCCAAATCAGACTTGAAAGTCCCATCTTGTATGAAGAGAGGATGGCTGGGAGACAATTCTGGGAGACAGCTAAGAGAGCTATCTATATGCTTCTGACTGGGCAAGTGATTGCCATCTCCTGGCCAGAGCCCACAGGGCTCTGACCTTCCTAGGTCCTTATATCCTTGTAAATAATAATTGTAATAAAAGACTGTGTCTGATACAAATTGCTTACAATCTAAGCAAGAACGAAACAGCAAGGAAACACTGAACAAGTATTGATCAGTACAAATGGAAGTAATCTCAGGAAACCAGAAACCTATTTTGTTGCGTGTTTTTTGTGCAAGTTCTGCGCCTGATGACATTGTGCTATTTATTTGCCTATCTTTAAGAGGTCATTAAGCTAATACAATAATAAAGAAATAGGGAACAAAAGAAAGAGAAGGAGGAAAATTAAGCATATGTATTAGAACAGATCTCACCTCACGTTAGTTTCATCATTAAATTCTTCAGCCCATTTCTTTCGTGACTGAGCTGTAGTTGAACCATCTAAGCGATAGTAATCAATGTTTCTGAACCATTTTCCTTCACCTATAAGCGTAAAAGTCAAATTATTAAAATGCTGATTATCTAAGTAGCCAGACTGTTAATAGTGCATCCACACAACTCTAAATAGTAAAAAAACAAATATGGAACATAAAATATACTACTCTCTGAGACTGTAAAACAATGGGAGAAGACTACAGGTTATTTAAGATAGAAAATGGTTTTTGAGAATATAGGTGCTCGGCACAGTGAAGCTTGCATAACAAAATATGTAACATGACAGAAAATAAAGCAATTCCATTTGTGGTGACAATGATCATCCACAAGCCTGCAGCAATAGCTTCTACAAACTCTAAACCAATCTTGTCTAAAATTATTCAAAATGAGAAGAAATGTTTTCGGTATTATTTTACCTTGCAAAAAGCATCCAGCATCTATCACTACCCATTTCTTCTTTATTTCATTTCTGACAAAAAGATCAACTGATACTAAATTAAACTCCTCAAAGCAGTTTTATACAGATTAGAATTTACAGATACAAATTTATAATCAGATTATGTTCCAAGGTTAAATTTTACTTGAAGTATGTGCAAAGACCTGAGATTTTTAGGGGTAGCTCCCTCTTATTTTTCATTATTTCTAGTTGTATATACACATTGCAGATATATGCCTTAATTTGGACCCAGAGTTAATTTTAAAAAGCAACTACATCTAATCCTTAGGCTTTATAGTACTAATTGTCCTTTTCTAATGGATCTGTGTAGTTTCGTGTTACACAACTAGTTTAAGTAAGTGTCTCTCATGCAAACGGCATTCATAAGTAAATGCTCAAAAGGAGATTTCAAAAGTCAAGGTCTAATCATTTTGGAACTTAAATTCAGAAAAATCTTTTTGACTTTAATTACCCTGTGAGTTATGGCTCCTTCTTGCCAGGTGGGGGAAAAACCCCATAATTACAGCTGATAAAAAAAAATTTCTTCTCCCCCCAATTCACAAGCAGCCTTCCATCTTCTTTGGCCATCAAGGTATATGTACACAAAATGAAGCCCACTGTGCCATCAATTTTAAAGAAAACAGCATTTTTAGGAGACAGCACTGCTCAATACAATCAATTACAAGAAACAGATTGTTGAGATATGTCAGGAAGGTCTCTACATGGTGACTCTTGCTATGATACACAGTCGGGTTGCTTACAAAAAGAACTACCACAACTGAAAAAAACCCACACCCCTTAAAAAATTATCTCAGACTAAAGGCACAAACTCCATAAAATACAGACAGCTCATAACATCTGAAGATGACAAAGGTTCAGAAGCTAAGGAAGCAACAGCCAGAAACAATAAATCTGTGAGAGACAGATACCAGAGATCTTCATCTAACTGTGGTGTTGGTATCACTAAGCCACATTGTTCTTATGCAACTGTTCAACAGGTTTACACTTAGAAATAAAGTATCTGAAAGGAACAGGAGATTCAAAGGAAGTCTTCAATCAATGCGTACTGGGAACTGAAACTTCACATAAAGATGAACTGCATCATCAGGAGCTCTACGACTATCTCACAGAATAAACAGAAGAAACATCCTATGCAGAGGACGTGGCTGGCTAGTGAGAAATTCCTCGCCATTTGAGCATCACTAGGATAATAATTAGTTCAGTACTTTGCTTATGAAAATAAAACAATCCACTGCAGTAAATATAAAGCCTAAATTCACATTTTGCATGTTCTACACAATGTTTTAAAGTAGTCTAATTTTCTTTCACTATCCCTCTCCCAGTAGGAAGGATCAGAATTTGCCACGCATCAGCATATAACATCACTGTCGTAGAGAATTTAACAAAATGCCTTCTCTCCTTTCAGATGGTGAACATTTCATCTGCTTTGGCTATATTAAGCACAGATGATAGCGAATGAAATCAGAAGCAAGAGTCTATAATGGGATAGCAGAGACCACCTGCAGAGACCAAGAATCCTGCCAACATCAGGAATAGTACAGTGCATACAATACTTCTAATGAAAACAATTACTTCGAATCCATTCCCTTTGGACTGAATAGAGACTTGCAAAAGAGTTATTAGCTTTGCAATTTTCGAGATGACACTTACCTTTGTAAATAGGAGGCTTTTCTTTGTCAGTTTTCTCCCTGTTGGCCAGCTCCAGAAAATCTTCTATCAAATCCAGAGATATTAGAGACTGGCTAAACACGAGGCTGAAAACAGAAATGGGGAAACACAAAATTCACCTCTGAGGTTACTTTAATTATGGTAGCACTTTACTTGTCTTCCCTCCTTGCTCCGATACTACCTTTGAAACAAACAGCCTTTCTAGACACAGAGAAGGACTTTGGTGGAGTACGTGCACATATGCGAAAACTCACTGATAAAAATGAATGTAGCATGCAAATTTGCTTCAGAAAACTGAGCTACAGCATATGAAGACTGAATGAAGAAGACTGTCAGACTAATACATTCATAAGGCCGTTAAAGATATTTCTAGAACTGACTTACACTTTGTCTCCAAGCTCCTCTGCCATTCGAAGAATTTCAAAGAGAAGCACCATTTTCCCAGAATGTTCCAACACTTCAGCATCTGCATCAGTGACGAAATCTTTGTACCAATCTGGCGCTGGGCTACCAGGATTGGAAGAGGACGTAGCTTTGCCTATAAAAAACAAATAAAAAAAAATTAAAAGCCAGAGGCATGGTTAAATGCTCTGAAATGTCTGAACTACAGAACTGTTTCCTCATTATTAGACTTAACTGGTATGAAAAGAGTTACACAGGCAAAGAAAAAATACTGTTTGTACTATTAGTAGTTACCAGATTAGCAGTTATCAATAGCACAAGTCATCAATAAGAGTCACAAATTCCCTGTTTGTGCTCAGGATATTTGGACAAATAGTTCTACCCTCTCCATCTTTTCTCCAACAGTATTTAACAGCTGTGTTTCCAACAACAGCCACTGAAAGAAGCTTTCCATAAAGAAAATTATTTGAATCTCAAACATCTGAAATTGTTGGAAAGAGAGCGGTCTTTTGGGTTACCTGGTTCATCTATCAAGATGAACTCTCTGGAAGAAATTTTCCAATGGTACAACAGTACAGGTGTTTAAGATGAAACCCGTAAACCACCTCCTCTTACTTCCATTAGGCTCAGATTTAGGATATTTTTTTCCTAAGCTAATTTAGAAGACAACATTAGCATAGCATATGGGGGGGGGGGGGGAACCCTCAGCCCCCTTTTATATTAATTTACAATAGAGGGAAATAACCAAATAAATTTCACCACCATATTCTGCCTTTTTGCAGTTTTTTAAGAAAGCTTCTTGTTCGTTCATCTGTTAACACACCATTACACTAACAAAACCTGTAAAATACATACACAGGAACAATCCTATTTTAACATGTTACTATCTTTTAAGTTCATTGTGTTAATTTGACTTAACCCCTTAAAAATATGGAAGAACTACAATGAATTACAAAATTCGGTTTGTCATTGTAAAAATACACCAGAATAACTATGCACCTAGCAAAACAAGTCTGTTGGGATCTGTATCACCCACTCAGAATTGTCAGGTGCAGACCATACCCATCTTTAACAGCGCTCCCATTATGTTCATTCTGAATTCAACAAGGGGAAAGTATGTATTCAGCATTATAATCAGAACAAGAAAGGCAGACAAGAACCATGAATTATCTTGATTTACATTACTTAATTTCTTCTATGATATTTCCATGATCTTCAACTTACCCTCCTTTGCATTAGAGTAATAAAAATTGATTAATTAGATTTCTAACACTTAACTGTTATCACATAAAACCTCTGATCTACGGAAATATTTACTTGCATAGTAGAAGTGTTCTATCTCATGAAGAATTCAAAACATTTATATTTTCCGCAAATTAGCTGTGACACACCAGTAAATTTCAGGTGCAAGCTAGAACTGATCTTGACAGAACTCACATGTCAGCCTTCCTTCATACAAGCTTTTAAAGAATTTATATTTCAATACCAGAACAAGGAATGAACAAGTGAAGCATGAACAAATAAGAGACCTAGATGTGCTGTGGGAAAATCCTATACACGCCACCTATCTATTTCTATTTTCATCCCTAAATTTTCCAAAAGGGCCTCCAACAGCTGCGGTGAGATTGAAAGTCCACCTGCAAACCTCGCCTGGTGCAGCAGCAACTATTTAGAAATTCTGTACCTACTTTAAAATGAACAAACCTGCCCAAGAGAGGTAAACATTTAAGTGATCCAGAGACAGAAACTCATCCTACCTGTAATGCGAGTAATTACTTCAAGACATTTAATCTGTGTATGTGTTTTACACACACACTCTCACACTCTTCTTAAATGTTTACAATATGTTTGTCACTGGGATGGGGACCAAAAAAAAAAAAAAATGCTCACCTTAACTGTCCCCTCAAAATTATTTATTTAGGTAAAATGGTTAGACACATCATAAATGATACAATCAGAAAACTAGCTCTATGACACAAGATGGAAGAAAAACGATAGATTATTAAAAGAAAAGCCAAAAATGAAATGTATAGATATAAGTAATTTGAATAACACTCCTTAAAAAGGTCTTGTATTCTTCCTGCATTATAGCTGCTTGCTCAACATCTATTTCAAATTCTAGGTGCAACAATGACTGACATGCGTATTTCTTAATCTTTCATCAATATGTTTAAAAAGAGATAAAAAGCAGCACAGTTCCTCCCTTAACTTTGTATCATTTTGTACTTATGAATTAAAAAAACAAAAAAACCCCACCCCAAAACCCCCTGTGCAGCTTCCCTGCCACAAGACCCCCAAGTTCTACACTGCACCTTGTTTCTCCAGGACGCATATATTATTAGAAGTAGCAGGAACTGTAAGCATAGAAGCAGTTCATGGAATTAAGGAATTTGCCATTTTGCAACAAAACAGAATACCTGACAGCCCTCTCAATTGGCCTTTTGCAACATGAAAGCTGCCTTGTATTTTATTTACTTGTATATTATGCTCACCTTCATCTGATTTTGTAACAGATGGAGGGTTGTTCACAAGCTCTTCTGCATTACCTTCTCCACCTCCACGAGATCTTGAATTCCAGACTTTAATGACTTCAACATCATTATCACTGCCACTTCCACTTGAACTACACTCTTTCTTCACTTTTTTCCCCTTGGATTTTTTTTTCCTAGAAAGGTAACAATGTAGACCCCATTATTTTTTAAAATTCTACTGCTAGAGAACATATTCTAACAGATATATAAAATAAAAAATAAACATTATCTTTCACTGAAATCACTTCAGTTCTATTAGGGAAATAAATCCAACAAACAACAACAAATAAAAGCTCAATTACTTTGCATAATCATCAGAACTTAAGCTCACTGAAGTTTCATCGGAATCTGAAGCTATGAAGTCATCCAGACTGTCTTCGTCAAAATAGCCCTCAAAAGAGAAAAAACAGAAATTTTATTAAGTATGCTCATCCAGAAGCTTTTTTATTAAACCTTTAGCCATCTGCTTATTCTTCATTTAAACAATGGTAAGTTCTACAAAGGATTGGCCTTGCAAAATGTTTTAAGGATGACAACATACCCCGAAACAACAATACGACAAAAACAGCAGCAAAAATTACCCCACAGCAACAAAGATTTCCATTAATTTGACGAAACTTTACCTAGCATTTGGCAAAGCTTATTTGGAAACTTCTCAATAGAGAGTATTTTGATATATCTAATTTACCTTATTTTCTTTGCTAATATAGTCCAGCTGCAAACACCAAGGGTGAGTCCAGATTCTGCTCAACATCTGGAAATCCTGGAATAGTTTAGCTCCAGCTTTGCCTCTTCCACCTTCATTGCCACTACCTACACCTGACAATAAAGTTCAGGTTTTAGAATAAAACCTTGAAGTAAGTTTGCCACATACTGTTCCCCCTTTGAACAACCCGTTAGTGCAGTACTGAGTGTTCTTTCCAGATGCACATCATATTGTAACGTCTCTTGTAAAAGAGGTCAAATTACTGAGTCACAGGCATTTTTTTCCTAGTTAAAGTTGTCAAAATTAGATTTTCCCCTTTTTCTTGATAATGAGAAACATGATTACATTTTTACATAAAAGCACATTTCTCCCCCATATAGGAAGGAATCCAAATCATCTTAAGAGGACAGTCATGTCTATTTAGGTTTTGTAAGAGCAGCCCAAGGTAGAAAACACAAAATAAAATTTGCATTTTGGTTTCAGTGAATTTGGCTTACTATTTTGAGCTACCTTTATTTAATGATTTGTAATGCTGCAGCATTGCTACAATAAAGAATCTAAAAAAAGCCTAGCCTATTTTTTCACTGTCCAAGCACAAATCAGTGCAAAGTAGTACAATGTTCAAAGAATGAGGTTTCTTTTTTGTAGTTGCAATTTCTCATTAAGTAGCAAGTTAACTTCAGGTTCTTGAAACAGACTGTTTTTCATATTTATTATACACATAATTTAAGGCATGTACACCTGCAAGAAAACAGTATTTATTGCATCACAATCATCAAGGGTCTACGGCAAAAAAAAGATAAAGCTTGTTCAGTGCATTTGCTCAATGCACAAAACAATCCCAGTAAATGTCTACAAAATATAAATATTTTATAACAAAGCAAGTTCTTTCTATGTTTTAATCATACAACAGCTTTGAGAATCTTTCCATTTGTGCTCCCCTGTAACTTTGGAAAATGGAATTGTAAGGACAACAGAAATTCTTAGATGTGACTTCCCTAAACCTGAGCTAACATCACAGAGAAACTTGCTGCTTAAAAAGTTTCAACTTAACAAGTCCTATAGACTTCCTAATTTTCTATATTACAGAAGTGAAAGAAAACATGTATCATTTTCATTAAATGAAGGAAAAACTTGGTAAAATTGCATTTGAAATGTCTATTTTAGTTTGTGCCTCTTACAGCGCACAGAAAAACGTAATTTTAAAAATTTGCAGACAAGAAGCAGCAATTCCCCTTCTGTAATTTATCTCCAGTAGCAGGGCTCCCTTTTTCATTTAATGAGAATCAGAAAGCACGTTGTCTTCTTTTGAAATACAAAAGTAATGCAAAGAATTAATGTGGGCATCAGCAACCAGCAGAGATTTGCTCTTAAGACTTGAGCCATGGTTAGCTTAGACAGCTTTTTTCTCCTCTAAAAGAGGCTGTTTGTCTTGCCTTTCTCTTTGTTTTCCCTCTTCTTTCTCGTATTGTCTCTGGCACTGACTGAGCTGACCAAACTGGCAGGACACTAACCCAACAGGAAGACAGAGAAAGCAGATAATGCTTTCTACCAGTTTAGGGAGTTTGAGCACCCCACAAAGGGCTGGTAAGTCATGAAACAGTACATCTCCTTTTGACATACACAAACTTAGCTAAACTCAAATAATTTTGTGGGGCCCTTAAAGTCTAGGCTGATGACTTAAACCACCTGTTAGGCAGTGCATTTTCTTATATTTAGTTACACATATAACCTGTTAATAAATTAATGGCTCCAACAATGTAGCAAATTTGAAGCTCACTGTAATAGGCTTTTTGCCAGAGGAAAAACTTTCCCTTACAAACACTAACTTCCTCTTATATGCTGCCTGCTTTATTAAAAAAGGAAGTATTGAAAGCCACTGTACATAAAGACTTCCGTAAAGAGTAAGAGAAAAACTGTTGTAAAGATACAGCACTAGCCCTTATGCTAATCACTGATCTGTAAAAGATTTACATTGCTATCCAAAAGCATGGCAGACCAACAAAGCCAGGGTTGGGAGAGTCTGAAGTTACGAAACCAGCCCCGCTTTGTATTGGAAATAGGCCAAAGATAACCTACCAAACTACCGGAACTGTTGTTATTAAAAAGTTCCTATGAAGAGCTTCAAAGATGTAGCCTAAATCATTCAGATGCATGCCTGTAAAGTAAATAGCTAACGCTTATCATTTTTAAGCTACTAGCCTTTGGAAGGCATTTAGCATGATGCAGAAATGAAGAGAACACAAATATCCTGCTTTTCAGAACATTTATAGAAAGAACAGCCAACACAGAACAGACTGCAGTACAGACCTAATTAGGAATCAGCACTACACATAAAGGTTTGAGCTTATATACTGTTTTGAAGTACTATTAATGTAAGAAGGGTTTGGTTTTTTTGTTTGTTTGTTTGTTTTTTAAATAAAACACAAAATTTTTTACTCTTTTTGGGTAAAAGGGCTAAGTGGGCAGTTGGCATTTAGGCATTCAGTTACTACTGGAGTTATCCACAGAAGCTAAATTACTTTTGCTGGTCCTCCAAAACTCTTCCCTTCTATAACTTAACCAAATAGAGGCAATACACAACAGAACTGTTGAAATGAAGTCTAGCTGGCAGTTTATCTAGGAGATCACAAACTGCACGCTCCAGAATCTACAGTCATTAAGACAACACAGTGAATTTCATACTGCTATAAGTCATAGCTTAATTTGAGATACAATTAATCTCTCTTATAATTAAACTTGGGAGAGTAACCAGAATAGAAAAATATAGTTTAAAACCAAAAAAATCCATCAGCAACAGACAGGCATTTTCAGACAGGTGGCTCAGCAAGTGCAAAAAAAAAAAATACAATGAACTCGCACAACAGACTATATAGTACGTTTTGTAATCACTGCAAAAAGCAAATACACGCTTCAAGCTTTAGACAAAATCCCATCAGCAGTGCCTTAAATGTTCTTGATTATGAAATTCAACCCCTGATCATTCAGTTAATTATTATAAACAGTGTTCCAAAAAAAAAAATCAGAATTGCTCCAGAACCCAAAAATTGCTGCTGAGGAATCTGGCTGCATGAAGTATGGCAATACAGAAAACCTCACTATGAATTTCTTGAGATTACCATTCTAGTAGTTTATGTGGTACATATGTGTATATCATTTAGAAGTGTTGATATTCCAATACCTTGACAGACGAAAATTACAAGCCGCAATGGCTTATCTCTAATGGAAGTGAACAGCACATCAGCACACAGTAATGTATTCTGGGGTTGTGGGTTTTCTCCTTACACACCTTTTCTATTAAAAATATTATGTTTTATTGGGAAGATGCAAGTTCCCAAGACAGACCAGTCAAGAGCCCACCGAAAGCTGATGAAAAGCACAATCATTGTGAAAACCAGACTTGTGGGTTTTGAGAACAAAGGAAGAGATAGTTCCACAAAAGAGCCAATATTTGACAAATAACAGCTTCAGCTAGCATAATGACAAAAGGAAACTGCAAGGCTTGGCAGCGTGCTTACACCAGTACATCTCAATTTTGCTTTCTCTCCATCCAGTCTTACAGTCAGTATCTTGTTTCTTGGAAAAGTAAGACATTAACTCAACTACATTTTATGTTTAGAAAAAGGAAGAAAAGAGAGATGAACCAAAGCCTTAAGGTGGATCACTCTTAAAAGATGGAAGTATTATTCCTCAAAAAAAAATTTTGCTATAATTCAAGTTTCAGAGCTAAGGTAAATCTTACAGGAAGCAGAAAAATACATCCATAGAGCCAGTAATACATATTAAAAACCCCCCAACTTACCAACTACGGCAAAAAGCCCCTTATTAAATGGCTATCAATCTTGTTGAGAGAACTGTAGGCACATACCTGTCAAATGATCCAAGTAGTATTGGTAGAGTTTGCACTGAATAGGTGTCATTCGAACTTCTAGAACATACTCATATTTTGGTGGGAGGAACTTTGTTAATGCTGTGTAATCTTTCCTCTGTAATTTTACAAACAGTACTTCAGTCACATAAAGACTAGTGAGCTTAAGAACTTCTGGCATCTTAAACGACAAAGCACCATGCATAAATTACAATGATTCAGATGCTTTCCAACCACAAAGGGAAAAAAATAGCCCACTAAGTACAATCCAATTACAGGCACTGTCTGCAGAAGCCCATCTTACCTAGTAAATGTGGTTGTCTCGTCAAAAGTGTATGATCTCTTAACCCCATGTCCCAGTTCCAAGTCCTTGCAAAGCTGACTGCAACTTCAGTAGCTGCTCTGGTAACTACTTTTGTGGGTTTTTTTAAAACACTAAAATCTTTTTTTTTGTGAAAGCGTGGGTAAGTCAAGCAGCTAGTATCAATGTTTGTATCGCAGATGAACTCATACAAACTCGGGTTAACAATTTTCTGTTTTAGAGTACATAGTTTCTGAACACTTGCTTGGGGCAATGCAAAATTTACTTTTGTTTTCATTCTTTTGACTCATACGCTAGTCTGCTTCTCTCCACCTACCCCTTCATCCAAATGGTGAACGGTGTATTGATCCTGACCGAGACACGGCTGCAAATTTAGGAATGAAGTGACCTTCATCAGAGCTAACCTGCTTGTGCTGTGCTGCACAAACTCCTTGGCTGCAGGATAACCTCAGCCAGCTCACTGCAACAGAAGAGCCTGCAGGCAGCTCCCACTTGGTATCAGCGATTACACCACCTGCGTGGCCTTGCTGTTATCTGGAAGTGCAGCAAGACGCTCTCATGAGAACATCCTTTAGGAACAGAGTTGCCGCCTTCTAAGGAAATTATATAGTCGCTTGAATCAACAAAAGGGAGAGCTGCTCTCTGTGGACAGGATCTGCTCTGCACAGCATGCTGAGAAAAAAAAAAAAATCCATCTGGGCTCTGTCCGATGCTGCACAAACATGGGATGCCCAGCATCTGGAGGCACGTAAGATTTAATTGCTATTTAGGCTCCTCTTCTCGTTCTGCCTTTCAGTTTGTGTTCCTGTACTGCTATACAGATGTGCAGAGTTACAGATGCTATCCTCTCACTACTGTTTGTATTTCCATGATCGTAATTCTATGATAGGTGGTCCTTTACCAGCCTTACACACTGCCATAAAGCTTTTTTTTTTTTTCTTTCAAGGAGAAAGAAGTATCTGCTTGCGGGACTATCCCACTATGACCCTTTCACCCAGCTCACGCCCACTTGGACTATTTATTCAACTACCAACAACTTACACCAGGAAGAGGCACTTACTGCCTACAGAATGCCACACCTTCAATCAGGCTGCAAGGGCCTGGGTTTATAAAGCAGAAGAGCAGTAGCATCACGCTGATAGCACACGAGGTGCAATACCATAGCAGGTTAACTAAAGAGCAAGGAATCCAGCCCTCATTCTGGAAATCTAGGCAGTTTTGTTTTGTTTTTTTTCATTTAAGGTCTTTAAGATATCAAGTTCTTCACCCTTCCAGACCTGATTAATCTTCCTTCTCTCCTCTTCCCCACTGTTGTGATTCTCACAAATCAGAAAAAGCAGGAATTCAGAACCAAATGACAAACTATGGATCACCAACTTTCTGTGCAGTTTTTAAGGCAGTTGAGTTTTGAAATGTGTATTCTTTAAATGTGTATATGAAATTAAAAGAGAGTATTTCGAAGTAACTTGTATCCTACTCTACCAGATAATTTTCTAGTCTCCTAGCAGGAAAACAGCTGTATTCTCTCATATATGTGTAGGTCCTGCTTGGGATACACTGACATTTGGATAAAAGCTATGAATTTTTTCCTAAGTTTCTCTAGTCACAATAAATAATGCAGAGATATAGTAATTAGTGAAAAAATGTAAGTCAAAAGTAATAGCCAGATTCAATGGAACTCTCAAATAGCAACTTTACAGGCCTTTGAATGCTTTTATCAGAATGAGATGAAGTAATTCCTCCCCCTCCCTGCAGCCAATTCAAGTAATTAGCTATAGTAAAATTGTTCTTACCTGAACACATCCAGCTAACATCTCATAGAGAATATGTGCACGCTTCTTCATTACTCTGACGTCTACCAGAGTAGAGTCCGCACACTGACCATTCTGAATTGGATTTATAAATCGATTTCGGAATTCCTTAATTGACCCAAGCAAATTCTCCTTAATAAAGTTAACCATGCAGTGATCTATGGCAAAAAGATCAGACTTGAGTTGTTGAAAATGAGAAGTAAAGTACCAGGACTAGATTCTAACAGGAAAATAAACATGTTGTATTTAAAACTAAGAGCAAACCACCCCAAAATTTTCCAGAAAGGGCATCTTAAACTGACAGATACTCTAGGCACAGAGTAACTTCTATATTTAATGTCAGATTTAAAGCTACCTCATCGTGTTTGTTACACAAAGTTTGAAAGCTGCTGTACACCAAAGCAATCGTATAACAACATCGTACTTATAGAGATTTTTAAATAGCATCAAAAGCATATTAATCAATAGGTTTTTCCTATTACATTACAGCATATTAACAAACAAAGGAGGAAATGTTACAAGCTAGTTTAGAATGCCATTCCCAAGACAGTAACATAAATCACTGCTTAGTAAGTTTACCAAAACATTGCTCTACAATGGTTTAAAACAATTTAAATTGATCCAGCTACAAGACCTGGTCCACCCATTTTGCCTCTGAACATTCTCTCCCTTCCTCTTTTGACATGCTGAGATTCATCTGATCCTCTGGTTAGCCAGATCAAGAAAGTTATTCCCTTCTGCACTGTTCATTTGCTGACACTCCTCACACAGGCTCCCTGAGGAATCAGATGTATGGAAGGCAAAGGAAAGGATGCAGAAGAGGCCAGATTCCCAACAGCTTCATTTTAATTTGGCTTAAACCACCATGGAGCCACATCTTGAGACAACGACTTAAAATGCAAAATGCAAAACCAGATTATTAGAGTTTTTTTAGATATAGAAACCTAGCAAAACAGCTTCACCGTATCAAATTCTTTTCTTCTAAGCAATGTATAGATAGTTTTAGTTTGAAGAAAGGCAAAAGTATATACAAGGAAACAAACACTTCTTAAACCAGAGAACTACTCACATTCTATAAGGTTGTTTTGCAGTGGTGTTCCTGTGAGTATTATTCTTCTTCTAGACCGAATAGAATTCATTGCCTTAGAAACAGCAGATGCTTCATTTTTTAATATGTGCCCTTCATCGCAAACCACAAAGTCAGGGCCTAGAAAGAAATAATACTAGAATTCTTCCATCTTTTATAACCACAAAGAAACTGGCCACCTAAAGAATCCAAAATTTGTTCTACTAATGTTAAGGGGTTTTTTTAACTTTTTTGTGTGTGTTTTGTGATGGTTTTTTTTTTGGCACCATTAAGCTTCTCATTCAGCCTTTGCACAAGCATTTACAGTAGCCATTCTGGTAAACTACAGGCTGTTGCTTGTAAAGTCTTCACGGAAGGATTAAATGCAGCTTTGCAATATATTCCCATAAAAACTATCTATCCCTGCAGCTAGTGTGTGCATGTCTACATTCACCCTGTCAAAACTTCATAAAACTGTTCCTTAATTCCAGCTTAGGTTGCCATCTACTGGTGCTCGATCAATTCTAAAGAAAACCAAAAATCAGGTAACCAGTAATTTTTCATTAAGGCAACGGGTCAGTATCGATAGGGGTAAACAGTGCCATCAAAAGTCTTATCTAAGATAAGGCACAAGCAAAGCTGATCTGAATTAAAGACAAGTGAATTGCCACTTTGTAGCTGCAAGTCACCACAGAAATGTCCTCCGTCTGCCTTCTTCCAGATGATAAACCCAAGGATTCTAGACTGCTATTTTAGGTGAGTTGCACAAGGAATGTCAAAACCACACCACACCACGTTTCCATGGTATGCAAAGGAACTCCAATAAAATTATTGTTAAAGTTTGGGGCTTAAGATAACTAATACCAAACTTGGCAAAACAGACTTACACACCATAATGGTTTTCAGATTTGGGGCAATTTCTGGAAGCTCTTTCCTTGAAAGAAGTAAAAGATATTCTAGGATCCTATCAGTAACGTAGAATGAGTGTTTTACCAGATCTAAGCCTTACATCAATTCCAGTACTATCAGC
Source organism: Elanus axillaris (assembly GCA_026212715.1). Lineage (NCBI taxonomy): Eukaryota > Metazoa > Chordata > Aves > Accipitriformes > Accipitridae > Elanus > Elanus axillaris. The sequence continues at coordinate 3,388,255 of JANZLQ010000040.1, forward strand.
CATGAAGTCAGCTGAAGTCAAGTTTATGCACCTTTGAAAAATGCTATACAAAGCCATCAGCTGGCTTCATCTACTCAGCTCTAAAAGGGCTGATATTTGAGGTGACAAAGGAGTATTTATCAGCATGGGCGATCTAATCTTTTATAACATTTACTAAGAACAGTTTTCCTCAGACTAACTTTAAATTGCCTTGTAAAGAAGAAAATTAACACTAGGACAGTGATCAATAAAATGGGATTCAGTCACACCTTTGACCACTCGCATGATTTAATGGCAGTACCAGTCATCTTAATCGTGCCATTTTGAGTGTCAAAAAGTGATCTGAATCTTACATGCTAACAGAAAAGGAATCAAGATTTTTTCTTTCTGCTTGGAAAAAGCGTCTTTTTAACTAAGTCTAGAAGACAATTATGAAAATCCACATATGAATTGCCAACACACTTAAGACTTGTCCAAGCCTACTTATTTCTGAATTTTCACACCTGCCACAGAAACATTTCCCCATATTATTTATTTCACAACTTTTGCGCTTTCCCCAGTTTTGACAGCGTGCAAAATGCTGAGTGGCTACGCATAAAGCCTTACTTTAAATTTAGGCAAACACCTCTTAATAGTGACAGATCCTCTCTCTAGTCCTCATTCTAGTACTTCCTGAAGAGTAAGAATCTTGCAAGCAGCCGTTCATGCAGTGTACAGTACTACTGAGATGGTTTGGAGCCGTCTTCTAGAACTGAAGCATTTGCAAGGATTTGCAACAACATCTCCCCACCAGATGTGACAGCTTGCACATTTATGTATCAATCTCAAAACCAGATTTGGTCTAGTACATTATGTTCTCTATCAGAATCAAAGTAGATTAGAGAAGAAGGATAATTAAGTCTTAACGACAGACAGCAGTCAAAATTGTGCAAATACCCCAGAAACCAGTTTCAGTAAAGACTGATTCATTAACATGACATGGTTAGTTAAAAAACAAAACCAAAAAACCCCACCTCAAAAACTGTTGTGTAGACTAAGTGAATGATAGTAAAAATATAAAAAATCTGTCTTAGTAAAATTATTTGCGGTTTGTTTGGCAGGCATGTAGCATTGGTATATTGAACGAATATCCTGGCTACAATTTAGTGGCAGGGATTTTCATAAATTTGTGGGTTTTTTCCTTGTTCTTCAAAAACATGAATGCATTTCATTATGGACAGAACATTTCTCAAAATATTACCAGGGAATGTAAAACTTAAAGGGATCTCAAGGGGTCAGATAGTCCATTTTCTTTACCGGAGATAAGAGTTATGAGAAAGGGATGTACCCTCCCTGACAGAAGTAGGAAACTCCATGACCCCTCCCTCTTACTAGAACACCGTGCAATAATACCTAATTTAAATTATCTCTGCTGCAAATCAGAATAAATTCTGCCTTTTCCTTTCTCCCAACTGCTGTAAAAAACAACCAGTAACAGTTCTTTCAGTAAAGAGCTCTTGTCAGTTTAGTTGTCTTTTTTCTAGCCTAAAAAGCCTTGCTCCTTCCATCTTTCCTCAAAGATCATAGTCTTCATCTTGCTCTTCTTACTGTACTTGCACATAAATATATTGATAGACATAAAACATACTCAGTGATAGATCTATACATATACACACAGTTCTCCCTTTCCTCTGAAGTCTACAAGAACTTAAGTCTGCTTTATACAACTGCCAATTAAAGAGCAGTTTCCAAGTTAAACAGTAATGGAATTTTTATTAGTAGCAACAAGAAAAAAACCCTAAGTTATTGAAATGCTGCAAGCAAAGCACAACAGCTATCAATAAACCCAACAGCATTTCATCAATTGCACAAAGCATTATGGGAAACCATTTGTTGCTCTGCATGCGTATATAATCCTGCTATTATTTTACATCGCAGAGCTAGTTAATTAATGAAATCACTTCTCCACCCATAAACTTTGGCTAAACCTTCCCTCTCTGGTCCACTCTTCTGTAGTATGCAGTGCAACACAAGCTTCTACTATAGAATATCTCTACTCTAGCAGTACTCATTTTAACCAGACACATATCATTAAATTATCGCTCAAATACCAAATTTGCAACTTTTTAAATTAAAAATGCTCCCAGAGGCAAAGGCTTTCCTGTTTACGGTCACAGCAGTAAGCCAGCACATAGCTTCATAACTCTTTTACTGGCAGCCTGCTATATTACCAATGCTGTAATTCATAAAGATAGCAACAAATAATGATTGTTCCACGACACTTCTTATCGATTTAGCCAATTCAAATGTCTCCAAAAACTAATGGATAACAACATACGAACACTTCTGTCTTCTTGTAATTAGCTAAAATAGAGGAAGATTTGAAGCAATATAAAAATAAAGTTATTTCAAGGTTAGTTTTCCTAATGGTCCCAACTAGTCCAAGAAGAGAGTAAAGCAGGAAGTTCCACGTTCATATGAAATTATTCAAAACCTACAAGGCTCAATGTGTTGCAGTTTCTGAACTTGATTAAATCTACAGAAATCAGTAACCTAATCACAAACACTGCTCTATCATGCTGTCCTAAGCTGCCTGAAGAGGCTTGGAAGCAGAACAGAACCACACCTGTAAGCAGAATGTAAAAAACAAGAGACATACAAGAGATGGGACGGGGAAGGTTACGCAAGACACTGTGTCTCCTCCACAAAATTGCATGCCCAACATGCCACCTCACTCCGCAGTCCATTATTTTTGAAGTTACATAAATACAAATCCATGAAGGAAGGGACAATATTAAAGACACATGGTAACAACCCCTACATTTAGCCTCTTTTACACTTTCCACAAGGCAAAAAAAAACCACAAACATCAATCACTGTAAGAGTGTATAACATTTCATTTCATTGCTGCACCAGAACAAGATCCACTGAATACAAAGCTACTGCTCTCTCAGGCTACTGTCCTGTCACCGCTGCTTCAAGACAGCAGTTCACACCTCTTCTTCTCTAGCTTTGACTTTCCTGGCAACATTCTCAACAAATGCAATATCCTGAGCAAATCACATACAGAGTAAGACTGACAGCACAGGGTTCCCTCCCCACCACCCTCTTTTTATTTTTTTTAGTGACTGGAGAATTAATAGGAGTCAGAAAACCCACTGGCAAGAAGTGCATTTCCTTCACTGCTTAAATAATGCATGTGGATTCAACATGGTCACAAAAATAGTTCACCAGCTACTATACTGGAGCTTCCCTAACTCCACAGCAATTATGTGATTTAGTGAGTTGAACTGGCAGAAAATGAATTAATGTTTTAGCTGCTCAAACAGACTTTCCGCAGAGCTGGAGATGCCAATTCCAATTGGCCAATGCCAATAATCCCCAAGTTACTTTTCTCATTAGAAAAATCCCTTTGTCTGTTGTAACAAAATTCACAGCCCTACTATTATTTGAAACTTCACAAAATCAAGCTCACCAAATACAATTACAAACCAGACCGATGCTGTATTTCATCAATAAGAGTAAAGAAAAAAGAAAAGAAAAAAAATCAGCCACACTCTGTCAAGAAACCTGAAGTCTGGCTAGATTAATTAAAACCCAAGAAAAACTACCTCCAGAATCAAAGAAACCATTTACCCCACCTACTATATCAGCATTCTCAGTTTTAAGAGAAATATCAAAGTTACAGCAAAGGTGCCTTTTAAAAACAGGTTTTCAGGTATACTGCATCCTGCATAACTCTAAGTTGTTTTCAGATATCAGTTGCCAGTTCAGAACTTGTAGGAAACTTTTGCTATTTTGGTGAAAACTGCCAATCCTAAAATGTTTAGTTCTTTTTGGTGGCCACCTGATAAATTGGTTATATCAACTTGGAATATTTTCAAGTGCTTACATAAGTTTGCTCAGTTCAGCTGAGATTAAATCAGACATTTGTTTCTTAGACTGAAAAAATGAATTATGCGCTTTATCTGCAATCATTTAATTAGCACTTAATTAACATTTGTTTGTTCACACACTTCTATGGTACATTCTCAACTATTTTTCCTGTGTAGTGCTCCCTTAACAGTAGATTTCTATCAAGGATAAAGCAGCCTGTGGTTATTAACAAATCAGCAGATTAAAATAACCTTAGGTTTTCAACAGTCACTTCAAATTACCTTGCAAAGAAAGCAATACTAGCAAACAAGGTACCTATTAGGAAAAGTTTCCAGCATATATTCTGGAGGTCATTTCTGTATTTGATCTAAAAGACTGCTGTAGAAGTCTATTTACAAAAGCAGATGGGGTATTTTCTGAACAACTATTTCTGTAATTCAGCAAAACCCAACCAAGAAAATCTGATAAGTCTTACTAACTAACACTATTTAAAATTATTTGCCCAACAGATTTCTGTTTGCAAGATTACTTAGCTTATATACGTAAACCAGGAAGTACAATATATGTAAAGCATACTTGTATTAATTTTCACTTACCTGGATCAACTAAAGCTTTATTAAATATTTCTTTAAGTTTTCTACTCTTCACATTCCTGCCTTGTGCGAGATTACGATACATCTCATAGCCTATTATCATCACACCTCCTTCATCTTGCCAACGCTGGAGCATATAGCTTCTCTCTTGAGGGCGTTTCACAGTTGCTAGTTCACAGACCTTTCAAAGGGGGAAAAACATGCTTGAATTTCTCTTAAAATACCAAAGTATTAGTGTAACTTTTAAATACCTAAAACTTATTAATGCAAGTAAGTTCTTCACATACTTAAAGTGTATTCCTTAGCCTATATTTTGAGTGGTGGAGCTTTCCAGCTATGTAAACCGTTATTTCAGTTTTAAGAACTCTTTTTAAGCCTCATACCTCTAGTTTCTCGTCATCTTCTAAACCTTCTTGCCATTTTTCAAACTCATTCAGCCAGTTCAAGGCAGTGTTCAGTGGACACACTACCAGAGCTGTCCGAAAATCCAGCTTGTCACACAGCAAGACTGTGTGAAGAAAACTTACTACCTGCAAGAGGAAAAAAACAGACAAAATGCCAAATAAAACACTGAGCATTGAACACTAAGAAAGAAACATACAAGTATATATTCACATCTAGAACTTACCAACAGTCTTGCTCAAACATTCTTTTTCTGTTTGTTAAACAACTCCCTGCTTAAAAATTAATACACATGTATCTTGAAGTCATACGCTTACTACTCTGTGTTACAGGGCTGCATACATCCTTCACATTGAGATACACACAGTTTTGAATTGCACCAGATAGCTGAAGGATTTCATAAACAAGAAACTCTCCCTTTACATTTCACCCATCATTTTTCATAAACTAAAAATTTCTACTAGGTCATTTTTAAGCTTTCTCCCAATACTCGCCCCAAACTTTAAGCAAGTTCACCTCTTTGGACTTCATAAAGGTATCAAGTTTCTTGAGAGTGGTGAACTTCAGTCTTAAACCAATGTTTTCCACATTTTTTCAACATATTGGCAAATTCTCTCAAAAGAGCTCTGAAGCAGGTTATTGAAATGCTTTCCAATATTCATCCTGTAGCTAGACTGGCTATATGTTACAGATGGTAACACCTCCTTGAGGCCTGGGAAAAAAAAAACTTTAATCTTTTGGTGTCCCTCACTGTTTCTGCTGGGCTGCCTGCTTTTGAGCAGTAGCAAATAAAGACAGGACTAGAAGTAACCTGTAAAGACCCAGGAGCAGAAGAATCAGTGATCCCATGGCAGCTCCAGCTCTCACACCAGACTTTTAATGGCAAAAACTGCCCTCTAATCCACATAACTGTACAACATCTGGAAAGTTCCTTCCGGATCAAACCCTGGTATCTGGCAACTCTGATATAATACACTGTTCAAAGTAATTTCAAAGTGCATGACTCTGCCTGCAACACTGGGCAACACTGCTTTTAGATGCTGCAATACAAAAGGAATTACTAGTGGTTTTGTGACCAAGACAAAAGCATCTCATGTTCAGATGCAAAAACTACCCATGAAAACTAATCACAAAAGTCCTATGTCCTGGACAGCCAGCAAGTCCCTAATTGCCTTCTTTCCCTGATCCTTTAATGACCTTCTCTGCAGTTTGCAAAGTCTGCTAAAACGTATCACTGATTTAGCTCTTTTAAGAGCTAAACAACAAATGGCATTACAGATTACAGTAGGAGGACTAGCAAATGACCACGTAAGGAAAAAACCAACTACCTAAGCTACAAACACTGGCCATAAAAATACTTGATACATATTTGTAACTGTGGCTTTCTTTGATTATCAAGATGTTACAGCCAAAACCAATGTCATAAACACATCTGGATCACATACAAAAATACCTTCTGCTGCGAAGTATTTCACCAAAGTATATAGTGTATAAAGTGTAAGTATACAAAGTCACCTAGACTGCATTGCTACATTAAAGCACAACAGTTCTGCAAAACATTGCAAATCTTCAGTAAAAGGTACAATTAACTCCTGAAGAATTGTAATACCTAAGCTAGAATTAAGCATGTAAAAATCTACTCTTCAAAGGTGATTTTCAAAGTATGCATGGAAGTCCTCTTCTATAGAACTGTAGATTGTCAAAATATTGTCCCTGTCACCCCAACTTCCATAAGCAAAGCTATATACACTGCAGCTGAAGTTCTTAAAAATGTACCATACACATGCTGTGCACCACTAACAACCAAGACTGCAGCCTGGGAACAGTACGTACAGTGAATGACCACAGTCCCTCTAATCATCCACAGCTCTCTGTTACTCAGAAAAAAAAAAACCCAAACCCCATGAAAACCCCCAAAACCAGAAAACCACAAAAAACCAAGCCTCCCCCTTGTTTGCAGGGGAATCCATTGGATCTAAAGAATTTGAAGATGTTATGCCAGCCTAAGTGCTCCATGACTATATCCTGCAATTTGCAGGTCAAGAAAGAAGACTTTCAGGATCAGAAAGTCCTAAATAAAATTTGTCTGAATTAGGTCAGAGGAGGGCAGGATTTGGTATTTCTCACGTAACTTCACTTTTTGAAGAACCCTGGGTAGCAACGGTTTAGAGGGAAGACGCAAGAATAAGGAAGCCATCTAACCCAGTAAGGCACAGCTAATGCTCCAAAGAGTAATAGGTACCTCCTGCTAGAACGTCACTGAAGATTTTCTCCTGGAGCATATTTCAAGTCTCTAAAAATAATAATGAAAGACTTCAAGCCAAGCCAAGTTTCCTATCTAGCAGCATCCAGGTGTGCTGACTATGGCAAAGGAGATGTGAGCACTACAGAGAGTAAAAACTATGGACAGACCTCATTCCAAACATATAGGTGTCAAAGACTGACTGCTTGTCAACAGGATCTTACAGCATTCTGTTTGCTAAGTGACTAACAAGGTCATAAAAGCTGACTGTTGTGAGTTGCAGACTATGCACCTAGCTATGGCACAAAAATGTTGAGACATCTTTCATACTGCTTGGAATTTCACTGTGTTGGTATAGGGACCTCTCTACAAATTAACAGATCTTGAGCCTTCAGGTCAAGTGATAAGGCTTCCCAATCCAATGGGGAAGCTTCTACCACAACTGACCAAGATGGGAGAGGATGGCGAAATGGCATTTCCTCACAGGTGGTTTGAGGATCCCATCCTCACTGTAGGAAGAAAATAACCTCTTTGAGAACCACCATCACCATGCTACAGAGACTGCACTCCAGGGAACGAGCAAAATGCATCCATATTTGGAGCACGTGAAGAAAGAATTTAGAATGAAGTGTTGCACAAATGCTGGCTGCTAACATGATCTAGAATTCCCAGTCACTAACTCACCAGAGCATTAGGCAGATGTCCTGACAAGTGACTTTATAGCTAAGAACCGTTCCTGGCACAGGAAGGCCCTGACTGATCATAGAATCAATTAGGGTGGAAAAGACCTTCAAGATCATTGAGTCCAACCATCATCCATGCCCACCAGAACGTGTCTTGGAGTGCCTTATCTATGTGCTTTTTGAATACCTCCAGGGATGGTGACTCAAACACTTCCCTGGGCAGCCTGTTCCAATGTCTGACAACCCTCTCAGTAAAGAATTTTTTTTTTTTTATCCTGAGTTGAAATCGGTTCTAATTAATTCCAATGTCTGCAGAAGCTGCAAGTTTGATTTGTAATGATTCAGCTCAAACCAGAGATCAAAAAGGTTCACAGTAATTCATTTCACTAGCCAGTTGTCATGACAGATACAGGAGTATCTCCCTCCTCTAGACATGAAGAAGCACAGCATCAACGAAGGCCAACATCAGAGAGTCCAAAGTGGCCCTGCTTTTCTAAGGGCCTTTTCAAGCACAGGTAAGGTCTTATTCTCCTTTCTTCTTAAAGAGTTCTCAAGAATTTCCCTTTCTCCTTCCCAGAATCAGAGGGAAATGTTCTGTCAAATGACTTCTGCCAAAGGAATTCCTGGGAACAGAGCAGGCAGCAGAGCTGCAAGATGGGCAACTCACCCCAGTTCTTTGCTCATAGCATTTGAGGTGATGCTACATCTGGCTAAATGCAAAACCAAAATTTATGAAGATAGACAGATACTTGGAAATAAGTGAACACAAAAGGAATTCAACACTCCCGACTATCCTGAAAAAGTACTAGCACGAATACTGAGACGCAGGGAATTCAAGAAAACTGGTTTTGATCTTTTACCTCTTTTGAAGGTCAAGGGCATAAGCTTCTCCTGAGGCCTTCGATGATCAGAAGAGGCCCAAGAAAAAGAGCTATGAGCACTGATTTAAAGCAACCGCTTGGATGATCAGTTTCAGAAGAAACATTTTAAAATGGGGATTGAGCTTCAGATTCTAAAGACTAACAGAAATGTTAAGCTGTTCACTGTGCAACTTTTAACATGGCAGAAGAGGCACTTGTATTGAACCAAGAAATATGAAATCTTTTTTTAAGAAATGCTACAATATTCTTATTTAAAGATTTTTACAAAGCAGTCTTCAGCAGTATAAAGGAGAAGGAACATGCGCTGAAGTGACAATGAAGGCATGAACCTGAAGATCTCAGGAAGAAGCAAAGAACTGTGAAGCCAAAGAAAAGAAATAAAGTGAACAAGGGGTTGAAAGTATGTCCTATAGTTAACTGCCAAGGCAATGAAAGTCTCTGGTCTTAACTGTATGTGATGCGCAATGACCCAAAAATATGAATGTACTTATGGTCAATTACTGAAACAGAAAACAAATGCCCTTTGTCCGTCAACCTGGAAGAGTCTAAACTGTAGCAAAACATTGTTCATACTAAAACACAAAGTGTCTGACTTTAGACACTAGAAGTCTGGCATGAAAAAAACAACAAAACAAAACCCAAACCCTTGAAAAATTTCTACTTTATCAGTGCAACAAGTAAACTGAAAAACCACTGAGGAAAATAAACAGTTTAAGGTGCAACACATGAACGAGGAAGACAGCAAAAAACACAACCTGTTTAAGATTATTAAACTGTCTTAGTAACATAGGTTCCCAAAGCATGTGTCCTACTGGCTGTATTTTCTTGTTCTGAGTTGCGAGGGAGCTACACATCACTTACAATTAGCTATGACCTTTTCACATGAGTATCGATTACATAATTTAAATTTACGTATTTTAAAAGCAGAGAAAGCACGAGCATGTATGAGAACTTTCACAGCTGTATACTATGAAACACAACTTCTTTCTCAAGACCTCTTTACAAAATGTTTTCCTCCAGCAACCCTCGAGTCACTGCCTAGTAAACAGTAAGTTTTACTATATTCTGAAAGACATTAAAAGGGGCTTTTACTTGATCAGCTTTTGAGAGCAAGCTACAGACCAGAAAACAAGACAACTTTTGTTTCTTACCTGTAACGTTTTCCCTAGACCCATACAATGAGCAAGAATGCATCCAGAACCAGGAGATGTCTTTGTTTTTTTTACAGACTCACAACAGCAGTCCCACATGAACTGAACACCTGAAGAGAATTATTGAAAATTTTCTTTTTAAACATTAATTTTATTAGCATTCACCTGATAAGAGATAGGTGATCACTCTAAGATCATGATAACTCTTAGAAAAGCAGTGCTCAGGTAATTATTGATTCATTTCTGTCCAGTGGGTTGTACATAGGATGATCTTTGTCTTGAACTTAATTATGTTCACAGTTTTCACTGAAGATGTGGCAACTACGTTAGAAAATATTACTGTGCAGACTGCAGATGACTGTGATCTTGGGGACAAGAAGAAAAGAGGAGACAGAACAAAAACTGGCAAGGACTTCATGAAAAGACTACAACGATCTTGGTAAATTAGCAAAATTATCTGAAATCAACTAGAAGAAATTCTGCCAAGACAGATCAGATGTGAAGCTCTATGCTTAAAGAGGAAAACAATCAAGTAAGAGCTGTGACAGCTGAAAAAGGAAAGGAAATACATGATACATAACAGAACACATTAACAACATGAGGGTCAGCTGGGTGATTTTTTTGTTCTTTGCAATATATTTATTGGGGAGTTGTATTCTACAATGCTATACTCAGCACAGATGAGGCTTCAACTTGACTGCTGTGCCTGGTTCAGGGCATAAGAGTTGAAGCAAGTCCAGCAGTTTCTTACTAAAATGGAAAGGGAGTAGATTGTGAACTTTGAGGAAAATTTAAAGTAACTGAATGAGCTGTGAAGAAAATTATGATTGGTTATTCTCCTTTTCTCCTTCTTCACTAGAAACAGAATAGGAAAGAAGCTGGCTTGATTTGCAGTCATTTCAGGTATCCAAAAAAACCCCATCTGCTGAGAAACCAGGAAAATACTGCAAGGTTTTTAAATCTTCACTGAAAACAGTAAAAAGTGAATATACTAATTCCTCAATAGAGTGGGTAAACATATTTGATTCTGCCTCTGTGTGGAGAATTAGGTAATTTTGAGGACTCTTCCAATTTTACATTTCTAAGGTTCTGTGCTCGTAAAACAAGACTTATGTATTGCTGATTTACTTTTGTTCAGATGTTCCAAAAATAAAGCATTAAACCTGGCATTCTGGTGTTTGCCTGCCAAAGAATTTTTCTTATTATTCTAGTTCAGGCTGCATAAGGTGCTGTGCCCAGGTGGAGGGATGGGGGGGAAGGTAAAATTTAAAATTCTTTCCTTACCATCTACTTGGTGTGGTTTCAGTCTGGTAACAATACTCCTGTGAACCTGTACTAGTGGTTCTTTCGTTTCTTCATCTTCATCTAAAACCAGCTTAGTTGTAATGGGACATTTCAGAGGAGAAGCATCTTCTATCTCTATCACCTATAAGCAGAAACAGGGCATCATAGGAATACTCCACATGTGAATAACAGCAAGCATTTGAAACACACTAGCTTTAGCAAAATTGGAAGTAAGAGAAACCCTGAATTTTTTATTATGCATCACAACTTAATTTGGGAGAGTGCTTTTCCCCATGGAAAGTAAAGCAGTAGGCAACTGAAACAGCTTTCTAAAGATCTTAGTAGTCTTAAATAAAACTTCTCAGTGTTAACCGGCAGGAAACTACGAATAAAACTTGTGGCTTACAAGGCTACGTAAGTACTTTTAAAATTAGTTATCAAATTAAACTGAAGTAGAACTATGTCATCTTAAACACCATCAACTACTCAACTTCCTAGCACTCTGCAAAGAACACAGAACATACCTCTCTCAATTTCTCTCTCTCCCGTTCTCTTTCTGCTATACGTTTTCTTCTTTCTTCTTCTTCTTTAAGTGCATTTTGTGTTTCCGTTCTAAGCTTATCATCTTTAATAATTTTCCTTATTTTCTTCCTGCCTTTTCCAGGAGATTTTGAATCATCATTGTCCTCATCCTCAGAATTACTCTATTCCAAATTAAATAGATCAAGTATTAGCAGGAAAATTATGGCACAGAACATCAAATCCTTCATTTTCAGACAAGCTCCCAAAGACTTTTATATACTCAGGTGAAGTTTAGCTTGTAAGGAAAAAGATACTTTTTTTAAAAACAAAATAGCCAACGTGACTGTGCTGATAAGAGTTAATTTTCTTCACAGTAGCTAGTATGGGGCTATGTTTTGGTTTTGTGCTGAAAGCAGTGTTGATAATGCAGAAATGTTGTAATTATTGTTGAGCAGTGCTTATGCAGAGCCAAGGCCTTTTCTGCTTATTGCCCTGTTCCACCAGTGAGGGGGCTGGGGGCGCACAAGGAGCTGTGAGGGGACACAGCTGGGACAGATGACCCCAACTGATCAAAGGGATATTCCAGACCATACAATGTGATGCTTAGCATATAAAGCTGAGGGAAGAAGGAATTAATGGGGGATGTTCAGAGTTACAGCACTTCTCTTCCCAAGTTACCGTTAGGTGTGATGGAGCCCTGCTTTTGGGGAGACGAATGAACACCTACCTGCTGATGGGAAGTGGGGAATGAATTCCTTGGTTTGCTTTGCTTGTGCATGCGGCTTTTGCCCTACCTGTTAAAACTGTCTTTACCTCAACCCATGAGTTTTCTAGCTTTTACTCTTCTGATTCTCTCCCTCATCCCACCGGGGGGGAAGTGAGTGGCTGTGCAGTGCTTAGTTGCTGGCTGGGGTTAAACTGTGACAAGCCTTTTTGGCACCCAACATGGGGCTCGAAGAGTTCAAGATAATGACCAATTTGGCTGCAATGTGCTAGATCGAATTTATAGCTGTTACTGCTGTTTAGCCATTAACTGACAAGCTCCTGTGCTTGCCTCAACATGTGTTAGAGTCTAGTGCTCATTAGCGGATGTTTTTTGCTTTTGCTGCTTGCTGTGGTTCTTATCATACTCTGCTGTGCCCAGGAACATTTTGGTAACAGCAATGCCGATGCGCCTGGGCTGGCAGATAGCCAGGGCATCACTGCTGTTTCTGTGCTGCTGTACTGGACAGGATGGAACTCCAGCGTGAACTCAAGTCAAAGGCACTGTGACCTGTGGATGGGTCCACACAGACACAGGACACCACAAAGCATCAGCAGCTGTGGATAAGCCCATGCCAGAGCAGGTAAATCTCGAAGTGTCCATGGCCATAGTTATGTCTGTGCCACAGAAGGTATACCTTCGAGGGGATTGTGGCCCAAGCATAAGTCCATGCTGGAGAAGGTACACCTCGAAGTGTCTGGTGGTGGATAAGTCTGTGCCACAGCAGGTATACCCCTGAAGAGACTGTGGTACATAGACAAGGCTCCACTTGGAGCAGGTAGAGCCGTAAGGGACTGCAGTCTGTGGCTAAGTCCAAGCCAGAGTAGGGGGAAAGGGGAGGAATTCATTGCGATGTTAAACCCTATAACCTGGCCCAAAGGGACCAGGGCTGGAGACTGTAATGGATCTACCTTTAAATTGTTGTAACCCGTGACTTGAGTTGCATGTTGTAAGAATTACTATAGCAGAATTCTGTCTGCTAGTCATGGACTAAATTAACTCAATAGGCATTTTGTGGACATTTTAAAGACATTTTATAAGGGTGGTCCCTGGACTAAGGGAATGATTATCTGTGTACTGTATCAACTGATTGGAAGGAGGGTGGCAGTTAATGGTGGTGGTGGTTTTACAGATTTTGACATGGAACACTAAGAAAAGTTATAATTTTGTACTGTACTTTGTACAGAGCTGTTTGAGATACCCAAGTCCCAAAGCAGTTGGCAGGAGAGACAGGAAGTCCTTTTCCCCTTTATTAATTCAAAACACAATATAGTACCTTATTGTTGTTTTCACTTGAAGAATCCTCTTGAACCTTTATTCGCCTTCGTTTCTTTTTCTGTTTGTAACTCCGCTGATTTTCTTCTGCCTCAGCTTTCTTGGCAGATCTAGGGAAAAAAAAAGGCAGTATTACTGATTAACAACAATATTTCATTGCCGCACTGAAAAACAATGGTAAAAAAAAGTACATGAACCACACTGCTGATTAACAGAATATATATTCCTTTTGTGCAGCCAGGGGTTTACTTCCAAATTCCTTCCTTTCCCTCAAGTCACTGGACACACATAGCAACAGTCTATTCCAGACAACCCTGAAGAATCTCAGAATTGTTAAGTATTAGTTTTCTACTGCAATCCACCATTCCTCAATTGACATTGACATATTTGGCATAAAAATGCTCTTTTTTTTGTTAATCTTTTTTCATATTGGCTCATGGAATTGCTGTGTACCACACACTGTGATAAAAATTCAAAATTCTCACATTTGCTACAAAGTTAATTCACAGATATCAAATTATAAACAAGTATCATCAAAGGTTTTAAGGACTGATCCAAAGTTGTTAACTTTTACCATCTCACTGCCTGAACTGCACTATTAAAGACCAAAAATCAAACACAGGACAAGCATAGTTCAGTTTTATTTATACCTTGTTCTTGGTCGTTGGTCATCTTCAGATTCACTAACTTCTTCACTAACTGCAGATTCATGAAACTCAGAGTCATTTGAATCATCGCTGCTGACTTTAAAAACAAAGTATGATTTCAAGTTGAATATTATTGCAGTTGGCACCATTACATATCTTCTAATTATACAACAAACTAAGATCAACAAGCACTGTAAAAGTTCATTTCAGACAGTACGGAACACATTAAGCATACTAGTAAGAAGCAACAGGAATATAAGGAGTACAGAGTAGAAAAGCTTAACAGGTAAGCACTAGCTGAGTCCTAACAGATAAAACATTATGTCAACAAGACTTGAGAGCTTTATGTATGAATATATCTAAGTATAATTTAAAAGCAAATGACAGAAAGCATTATATTAGAAAGCATCACATTTCAAAGACAGTGGGTGAGGAGGAGAGAACTCAATGGGGAACAATACAGAACTTCAGAAAAGAGAAGATGATTTTTAGTTAAACAGAAGCTTTTGTTTCAAATGTTTCGGATGTAGTTTTATAATCATACTTCACAATTCACACAAACAACCCTTATTTACTAAACAACATATGCAATTATATTACTGTATTTATGGCTTGAAGTTTCTACAGGTACTGCCCGTTTAAAACTGACTCAAAAGACAATTAAAAACACACCTAAACTAGCAGCATTAGGTAATACTTCTGTAACTACTTTTAGGAGCTATCACTAGCATTTATAGGTAATTAAGATCAGCATGCCATTTGGCACCTTTATAATTTCAGTTTGACCTTGAACACAGTGGAAAGCTTAACTGTTTTATGAAGAACAATGCTTAAAACAAAGATTGTTTTACATACATAGGGAAATGTAGTATTAGCCCATAGGGCTAAGAATCAGCGAGCTGAAATAAAGTGTATTGTTCTACTTGAGACTAGTGAACTTATCTACTTGAGACTAGTGAACTTAAAAGGCTTACACTAAAGAATCCTGAGAATTAGTCTGGCTGCATCTTTTTTGCACATTGCCACTGTAATTTACAATTACTTTTCTTGAAAGAAATATTTTTGGTAGAGTTGTAATTCCGTAAGGGAGGAAAAGCATGAATATACATTCAGATAAAAAAGAGAGTTTTCATGAAGAAGACAATAAACAAATGGCACTGCATGTTTTAGTCTGTGAAACACTGCAGAAGGTGGCTACCATTAGTACAAACCTAAGAACAGGAAAGTACCGTGCACCCTTACTTCCACTGGCCACAAAACACTACCAGCATCTACAGCGACCAATGTGGCAGCAAGCATTTATCTTTAGTATTGCTCCCCTCCTCTGCTCGAAATGATTAAATGCAAGGGGTTGACAGATTCTGTGTTCTTGCATGCAACAATGAAAACAAACAAAAAAGTCCAGCATCGTTTCACAGTGCCATCTGGTGTTCAACTACAGTTTGCAACATATTTAAATACTAGGAGATATTTCTGATGCACAGGGCCTACTAACAGTCCAAATTAAAGAGAGAAATCACATAAAGGACAAGATTGATTTTCACAAATAAGGCATACTGGGCTTGCCTCTGTTATTTAAGATTAATAGTCTAAGAGGATTAATCCACTTCAGAGGGCACATAAGTGGAGAGAGCTGCATTTGTATTCAACATTTTAACTAAAAATATTTACCAAACACTGATAAGAAAATTCTAGATTTAACACACAATGAAGTTTATACAGAGATTTTAGAATTACAGAGTTTCAGATCTCCAGTCTGACATGCTTTGGACTTCCTTTATAGAAGCAAGTACTTTTTGTGACAAACCCATTTTGATTATGTACCTTTCCTTCTATTTCTGCGCTTCCCTTCTTTTTTGTCTTTTCGTTTCACCTTTTTTTCTTCACCAGATTCTCCATCACTCACTGTCAGCTTGCGCCTCAGCAGTCTGTGTCTGTATCTAGGTTTCTTTGATTCTTCTTCCTCTGAATCAGATTCAGAATTATCTTCCTTATCATTTTCTTCTGTCAGAGATAAAAGTCAGTACAACATGCATAGTGGTCATTTTTTTCTTAATTAAATTTAGCAAGAATTAAAATCTGAATTAATTTAGGCTAAATTCTGTGCTTTTCCAGGAAATTTATGGGCAACAATATACCATTGTTCCCTCAAATTTTAAGTATTTTATGCTGCCTGAACACTTGGCATGTCTGTTCCAACGACTGTTTACGTTAGTCAAATCTCTCCTGTGTATTTGCATGTCTCATAGTTCTGGATAATTATTCCTCACAAAAACCCTAGGACTACTGAATTGGTTACAAAACCCAGACTATTATTAACAAAAAATACACTCACAAAAGAGTAAAAGAGATGATAATCCTCATGATCATGTATACTGGCATCTATTTGGCAACTATCTATCAATGACAATTTTTGTTGAAAACTGAAGAAACTTTAATAATTTTCCCAAGTGACCTTTGCAATTATGACAGGTGCTACAGCACCACTTTTTTCCAGATGCTTTTTGGTGCTCACCATCATCTCCTGTGTTTTCATTTTGCTTTCCAGTTTTCTTTTTTTCTTCATCCGATTCATCATCTGAAGATGCATCCTCATCAGAGGAAAGATTGGCTTTGATTTCTTCTAAAAGCATTTTCTTGGCAATTCTTTGAAGTAAAACAGAAAAAACTATTTATTCCATTGTTCAAGTAAATCTATGAATGATAAGTGTAATCCTATACCATTCAGAACTTCAAAAAAAAAAAAGGGTTGAAAGCTAAACAAAAAAGAAAACACATGATGAAAAGTCACTGTGGTAACAGAGGATATATCAGCAAAAATATCATGTTAAATGTAACGTGTTAACTTGCTTTAGAAAGCAAATCTGTATAATGCTTCTTAAAGAATTTTCATGCTTTACAGCAAGACTGGAGATAGCTATAAAATGTACAAACTTAAACATTTCATTTTACTCATGGTCTATTTGGACAGAGTCTTGTCACTTCTGGGATAGACACCTATATGAATTCTAACTGTAACAAGAACGTTAACAAGATAACGTAACAAGATAATACAGACCAAATTTGAATACTCAAATGATCCCCCCCCCCCCCATGGTTATCCTGCTCACTTGATTTAAATCAATGAGATTCATTTCCTGAGGCACTGCACCTACTTGACTAGTGTATATATAAACACTAGCAGTTTTAAAAACAGTGTATCACTGAACGCCATGTTTTCATCAAGGAGAAGATTACTGCAATATGCATTAACTCACAGGTTAAAAAAAATTAAAAAAAAAAAATTACCCTGCCTCTACATAGCTTGCCTTCAACTACATTACCATTCTAATTGCCTGAGCCCACCCTGCTGCAAAAGAGATGCTGTAGTAATTGAAGTAACTCATGATGTCTCAAGACAAACTGATATTAAGAGCCTCAGGAAAAAAACGCCACACTGAATCCCACATATCACTACAAGCACTTGCCTTATAGCCACCATAGCAAAAAAAATACACGTGTATATACACATACACACAAAAAAGTTTTATCAAACACTATGGGACCTGAATTTTAAAGAAAAATGATGATCTTATTTCCTGTTCCACTAGCTGTTCGCTCCGCTTCTCACAGTTTCATTTCAGCACAAGAATGTTTTCAGCTAACATACAAAAAGCTACTATGGAAAAATGATTTCTTTACATGCTGTTGCAACATTAAAAAATATCTTACATGAATCTATCCAAGGCAAAATATAAAATGACATGTCAAAAGCACAGGAAAATAGTGGACTTATCTGAGAAAACCTTTTCTTCCGGGGGTGAAAAAAATCCTGAAAGAATGAAAACAGGCCTTCCCCATACAAATATCAAAAATACTATGGTTTTCATTCCATCCATCAATTTTAAATGAAAGATCTTTTTCTACGTCAAACCTGGTCTTGTCTTGCTTTTCAAGAGAATTAATGTATACTGTATGTATGTGGTTCAGATTGGGAAAGCTTTTATACCAGTCAAAACAATAGTTCAAAAACCATGAAACTCAACCATAATCTAGGCTTCACTTGGAAATGGCAAAGGAACAGTGATATCTTAAGTGCAGCTTCTTATAGATTAGAAAATTGTTACTTTTATGTAGCACTATAAAATAGGTTTTAAAGAATCTGTATTTTATTTTTCAGCATGTAACATGTCCCTAAAACAAAAGGAATTTTTCAAAGGGAATTTTGCCAAGGCAACTTTCCTAACACTTCATACAGTATTTTCTAGTTTTTGAGTGGTAGTACATTTTCCAAAAAGATTCTAATGCTAATGTATATTCAGTTATTATTAAAAGATGGAAATAAAATGGTTTAATAAACACCTAAGATTGTTTAGTGAGTCACAGACTATCCATCAGCATCCAAACACCCTCCTCACCCCGCCTTGAGAAATAGCTTGCGAAGAAATAGCTGATTAAAACTTTAAAAAGCAGTACTCTTGGTAAGCTTTAATTCCATATATATCAACAGATCACAGTGTGAACCCAGTGAAAACTTACTAAAGTCCATAGACAAGTAACATCCT
The DNA here is from genome assembly GCA_026212715.1 of Elanus axillaris. NCBI lineage: Eukaryota > Metazoa > Chordata > Aves > Accipitriformes > Accipitridae > Elanus > Elanus axillaris. The sequence goes on from JANZLQ010000040.1 coordinate 3,407,076, forward strand.
CTTCCAAATGACTTTTGGATTAGGTCCTTCCAGAGGATTTGGAAAAGGGGCTTATGTTTTTTTGTTGTTGTTTGTTTTACAACCCACCACATCATGTATAATAGCAACAGAAATTAGTAGCTCCTTATGTAAGAAATTAAGACTATATTTCTTCCATCTCTTAATGGTCAGAACTTTTTCTTCAAAATGAAACTGCTTGGAATATCACAGGTTGGCTTCTCTTTACAAGCTTTTAATGTGTATTATTAACCTTGAATCCTACTCCAGGAAATAAAGACAGCAGCAGTTTGGCTACTTATTTTAAAAAATTACAATATCATCACCAAAGTTTTGCTTTGGAAAAGAAAAAGAAGTAGAAATGCTAAAAAGAACTGCAAAACTTTAAAATTCAGTCCTGAAAGTACCGCCTAATAATACTGCCTTTCACTTATTTTGGATTGCCCTCAATTGCATCAGCAAAATTAACACAACTTGTACGTGGATAACAATACTTACCTTTCATACAAGTCACCTTTAAAAATTTACTTATATATTTGTAAACAAAGGTTAATTTCAGTTCTTAACAAAAGAATACATACATTTTTATTTGGTCTTTTATGAAATATATTTGGGGGGGGGAATGAACGACGACACAACAGACACACAAATCTGTTATTCACCTAAAAATACCATGCATAAAATCTGCTATCCATAAACAGAAGATGCTGTTATTTTCCTACTAATTATCACCATGACCACCAATCAGATTGGGTAAACTTATTAGTTTCTAATTAATAATAATAATATTGATTAATAAGTTACTGCTTTTATACTCCAAGGTAGAAAATTAAGAGGTATTTTTTAGCTAGGATGAAGATTCAACCACTTTGAAACCAAATGAGAGAGAACTGTTTGCTTAGTGAAAAAAAGCTACATTCTCTTCAATGTGTTCTACTGGTATGGTGTTAACATTGCTGAGATGTTCAGAATTTAAAGGTTCCTATTCTTAATGTAACTACATATCTGATAGGAATTAAAAGTGCAAGCAATATTAGAACCAAACAGATTAAATCTTGTAAATGCATCTGACAAGTGACTGATATAACAAATGGCTTAGATGAATTAGAATAAATTGAGTACTTGACTGTTGAAACTGGTTTTAAATTAAATTATATGTGGCTCAGGATAATATATCACACTTCTGTTTTAAGATACAAACCCATTTGAAGTGACCAGGTTTCTAAGCTAAGAAACTTAATATGCTATCTTTAACATTTTAGTATTTGCATTAACATCAAACTGCAAGTACCAAGAAAAACAAGCTATGATAGTGTGAAAACTCCCCCACTCACATTATTCCAGAGAAACCCATGAAAATCAAAAGTTATAGTAATATTTACAAGTCAAGGACATAAAAGATATTTTTTGCCCACCAGATGTAACAGTTGAACACTATAAACAAATATAATTGAGAAGCACAAAGAGCTGTATAACCTCTAGCACAGGACTTCAGGTAGCAATAAAAATAAAAAAACCAAAACCTCCTGCATTTCATGCATTTCTGCCACTGATCTGCTGTGACCTTGAGCATGCCACATTACCTAGCCCCACTCCATCTTATCCAAACATATCTTGAGATTTGTATAAAGGACATTTTCCCAATACGTATTTATATAGTGCCTTTACAGAATGGGACTGTAATCTCAACCAAGACATACAAAACCAACTATAAAATAAAACAACAGTATGTATGTATCATTTTATATAAACCAGGATTTAAATATATTCCACCTTTGGAAGAATGACACCAACAATATAGATTTATAAATAATGAATTGGTTACTATGTATTTTTTAACTTATGCTAAAAGAAAACATTTTCAAAACGAGATAGGCGAACTGGAAGTTGCCCAGGAGTTGCTTAGTCACAGTACAGGACTACTTTAAATTATCCTTCAGACATTTCAGCAAAAATGGATTAGTAGGTGCAGCCTCTCATGATGGGGACTTAACTCCAAATGATAATTTGCACCATTCTTGTTCATGAATTTTAGAGTGCCGATACGATGGACTCATAGATTGTCAAAATTGTCATTGGTGAGACAATGCTACCACTGTAAAAATAATTCACCTTCTTAAGAAGTCATTATTTTAAACATTAGTTAATTATCATGACATATTATTACCAATTAGATTGCATCAACTCACACGTAGTGTTCATAAATACCTACTAACTATATGTAGAAATAAGGCTGCCCAAAAGAAGCTGGGGGTGGGGGAGGACTGGGGGAATGGGGAGGAGATTTTAATGTGGCTAATAAAAGCCACCATTCTTTCATCTAGAGCACTACCAAATTAAATGGGCCTTTCATATATTACTAAGAAATTTAGAACCATTTAAAATATATTTTAAGTGATGAATATTTGAATGAAACATCATACATGCCTTAAAAAAAAAAAAAGTGAAAACTGCCAAACACCTTGTCTAAATACTGTACTGTCTTTGTTGAAACAGTCCGATTTTCAGGCTGTCAGAGTTGTATTAAATTAAATGCTTGGACAAGAAAAACGTTTTACAAAAATTTATTGCAACCATCAAATACTTAAAGGCATTCTGCATTAAATACACTATTAACTTCTTAATAAACAAAACTACTGCAAACATATTAAACAGTACCATTTAAAAGATCAGAAGGACCAATAATAGATAATTACACAACATAAGATGAAAGCATACAGCACTGTATGTCATATTATGACCCACTTGGATATTGCATATTGGCAAAGATGATTTTAAGACTATTAATATTCATGTCATGCACATCCAACGCTATGCAAATAACAGAACATCTAAACTGCAGACTAAACATCAGAGTTCCCACACTACAAATACCCAGTAGGTACTACATACCCTCTTTGGCCTGCAAGAAAATAGGCAACTTATCTGAATAGTAGGCAAGCTATTTAAACACTTTGTGTTGAGTAAACAGAAGAACAAGCTTTTAATTTCTTGAAATTTGTTCAATCTTTTTACATTTTATATATCTGATTTTGGTGCCAAGTACAATACGTGATGAATGTAAAATCAGACTGCAGTTACCAGTTAACATGTCTGAAGGTTGACAAAACTGTTTATTGACAAACACCTCCCCATCTCAAATATATATTCAAAATATTCCCTAAGTAAAAAACTTCCAACAAATATTCAGCTTAACAAAGTACAGAAACTGATTTTTAAACCCCAAATTCATATTACTGATTTGTTTGTTATCAATTGGGTTAACTCATTTCCCAATATAGCTCTTAAACTAGTAATTAAGATCTCTCAGTAACATTTGTATGGTAAACACTGAACTTTGACAAAAACTTACTGGCTTATTTATCAACCAGAAACAAGAAACTAACAAAAAAGAAAAAAGTAAAAAAAAATAATCAAAACAGGACTGGAATTAAAGCATCACTTTAAAAAATCTTCTATTACCAATGTTTACATGTTCTGCTTATGACCCTGTGCTGTCAAGTCCCTCAAGAGCATCTTTCTTTAGAAGTTGAATTATCTGATTAAATTTGGTGACTGAAAACAAGCAAGAACTACATCAGCAGCAACATTTTGATGCCAAACTGAGGTCCGTAAAGGATATAAAACAGTGTTTTAAAAATTTACTTCAGCCACAGATCAAAACATAGAACTCTGTGAAACAAGATACCGTATTCTATACTAGTAAGGCTCAGAAGCAGAAAAAGACTCCATCAGCAACTGTGCAAAGCTATGAAGCTGGTCCCATACATGCTATAGAGCAAAAAAAATCAGTTTCTGAAATACCGTATAAAAATTTGTTGAACAACTCTTTAGTCTAACTATAATAACTTCCAAAAAGGAACTGTGGCTCGTAATTGAGCAACACTTCATGTTGTGCATTCACTCATTAGGAAACAAAGCTTTTACATTTTCTAGCCAGGCTGATATTGATAACTACAATGGTACTGGTAAAACACAACACGTTTAACTAACTATGTCTTACATAAATTCATTTTTATTGAACTTGAAACTGAAGCAATACATATAAGCCATAATTCTGAAAATATCTATGCAAAGACTTAAAACGTGTATGTATAATTAGTCTCTTTGATACGAGTTGAGCCTATGCACAGTGCTTGTAGAATCAGGGCCTTAACTATCACATTAGTCACTTCAGGTATTCTTTAGTGGATTAAAACTCAGTTTCACAACTGAAAATATCTAATACTCTTTTCTCCACATTTGTGTTTTCTCTTTATTGAGAAACGATGCTTCAATTAAAACGGCAAATTATGTAACATATCTGAAAATATTTTAGCTCTGCATATTGCACAGATGCAATTTTTTACCTTCTATTCATATAACTAGCTGAAAGTCACATTTATCAGAAGTAGGTTTTTACCCGCCTGAATGAAATACTTGTCACAAACCTCACAATTTCAATGGGAACATAAAACGGACAGTGCTGCAGTGCATTTATAACACACCCTATGCAAGGTGTGTTAGCTAACACTTCTAAGTACTTTCTTTGCATTTCTGGATTTTGGCCTCTGTTTTCTGGCCCCTTGTTCAAACTTGCAGGAAGCCCGTGAATGAGTCTTTACAAGGCAGGCAGTCGTGGTTTTTACAACCTGCTTGCTCTTCCGTTGCGCCGGTTTGCGCCCACGCCTAGGGTGTGTTATAATCTTTTTTAAGTCCTTACGGATGGTATCATACCTATTCTCAGGATCGTCATCATCATCATCTTCCTCCTCCTCCATTGGAACAGCCCTTGATTTAGTCTCTCCCTCATCTCCTGGGGGAGGAAGGGGAAACAAAAAAAAAAAACCAGAAAACATGAACGCTTAATACATGTAAAATGAGCAATAAAGAACAGAGCACGTGAACTACTGTCTCCGTCAAGAATCCCCATATAAAAATAGCTTCATAATACCACCACTTTTCCACTAGCAAACAAAAAAGCCACTTACCTATCTTGACCTATAAAAATGAATATTAATAAAATTATCTAGTTTTTCAAGCAGTATTTTCATCTGCATTTTGCTTGCTACTACACACAAGTTGCATTTTTTTCCTTATTACATACTGTGAAATTGTTGGGGTTTTTTTACGCCAAAACATACAGAGAACAAATACTCCACTTAGGATTCAGAAATTAAGTTACTAAGTTTCCCAAGAAGTTATTAGCTCCATTTCAGAAGCTCCGCTACTGAATTTGTGTAAACTGAAAAGAAGACCCAAATATATTACAGAATCACTTACCAAACTTATGAGCTATCCTGCTGCCATTAAGTACTTGCAAACAATAATCCTTGCCTATTTTTGCCTTCGGAGTATCAAATACAATGCATGCGTTTGTCATATATGTGTGAAGACTTAAGTTTTGAAAATTACATGTGCTATCTTTAATGAAAATACTGAACTCAGCTGCACTACACGGATACTGTCTCATTGAAAGCACATCAAAACCAACAGCATGGGACACGTAATAGAGAAAGAATAGCACAGTATGATACCTGCCTTTAAGCTCCTCTGCACTCTCCTGGCTGAACTAGAGGAATTCAGATTACTTCTAGCATGCTTCCAGGCCTTTCCTCTTTCTTTCCTCTCATTCTTCTGACTTGCATATAAGTAAGTCAGATCTGCTAGTTAGTAAAATTAAGCTTAGGAAAAGAGACCTCAAACCCCTGATGAACTGAGATCCCCTCATTCATAAGTTCTACTGTTTATCTTCTACCTGTGAGGGAGGAGTGGAAAAAAACCTAGGCTGCGAGAGGCTTACTCCAAGTTGGTTTAATGTCCATTTGTCCTGGAATTACCACTAGCCAGATGTTCAAGAGGACTGTGTAAGAGCTGATCACAGAAAGTCTCTCACTCTTGGGCTTAGATAAATAGAAGTATCCTGTTGCTTAAACCAGATTCTAAGTCACATTCAACCACCAACCTACATAGCTTGGTCAGACACAGAAAACATTCATTTATTTTTTCACCTATTAAGCCAAAAGCAAACTGAAGAGAAAGGGCAAGTTTGCCTCCTTAATATAACAAAGCCAGATTCTCACAGAATCATACAATAAGGTTGGAAGAGACCTCTGCACATAATCTACTGAAACTGCATCCTCAAAGCAGAGCCAACTCCAAAGTTAGGTCAGTTTTCTCAGGGCCTTGTGCAGTCAAGTTTTGAGTATTTCCAGAGACAGGGATTCCAAAATCTGACAGGGCAACCAGTTTCAGGCTTTGACCATCCTGAATGTAAAGAATTTTCTCCTAGTAATTAATCAGAGTTTTCTTTGCCAAAACTTGTACCCACAGCTTCTCAATCTTTCATCATACATCAGGCTCAACCTTCTCTATAAATACCCATTAGGTGATTAGAAGACAGCAATTAAGACTTCCCATTTTAAGCATCCTCTCTCCAGGCTAAACTAACCAATTCTCACTCAGTCTAACTCTACCGTGAATCATCCCACATCACTGTCTCATTTTTCCAATTTGTACACTGTTAGATCTGTCTTTCCCATCCAGTAATTCTCCGATCTTTCCACTTGTGACTTACAAATCGCTCTCACTGCTTCAGATACCTTCGAATACATTACGACCAAGTTTTTCCTCCTGGGCCATTTCAATACCAAGTTTATGAATATACACTGTATGCAAGCAATTTTATTCTTGAAATATTTTTCTCTGATGGTCCAGTGATGCTGAGAACTGTTGCATATGGGTTACAGTCACTGAGTACCATCAACTGTCTATGTATGGGGAGTGTTTTAACATCCGTGGCAGCTACCACATGCCAGACACTAGTTCATTACTACGCAACCCATTCATTATTTGCAGTTTCCCGCAGCAGTGGCATCACTGGGGAAAACACTGTTTTGGCAGCCATCAAGGGAAAGCCCTAAAAGTCCCAATATTACATGCACAGAGACGCAACTAAACTTACTTCATCAGAGGACCTTGAAAAACAAACATTACAGGGCTGTATATTATGCAGAATAAGACACTTAATTTCCAACTCTTACTCTACAATGACGCAAAACACCATTAATCAAAATTTGCTTTCTTACAGGGCTCTAAATCCAAAGAAGCCTAGCACCTGTGGAAAAAAAATAGAAAAAAAACCCAACACCTTTGCATCTGCAAAGGTTAACAACCCTCCAGAAACTAAACTGCAGAAAAACTTAGGGAAGTGGGTCAGCATCAAGTTGGTAGGAGAAAGGAAGAACTTTACGCTTCATTTAAAATTTGGGTGTTTTGTTTGGGGGTGGCTGGGGTTTTTTGTTTGTCTGTTTGGTTCTGTTTTTCATTTTGTTTTGTTGTTTTCAGAGACTACAAACAACCACCTCATTTTGCATTTAGTGTCTGCCTACAAGGGCTTTTCAGGAGAGCCAAAATGCAACTATGTCCCTTCTGCTATCTTCATGAACATATTGCTGTTTTATTCAATTTTTTGTTCCAGCTTCGCAAACTACTGTAAATGTTGGCTCAAACACAGTAACGTACAGAAAGTTCTATGAAACATTATTAGAAACAAAATAGGAAACAATTTACCTGTCTTGGTAATTAAAACAGTAAATACATTTTACTTTTTCTATTTGAAAATTCACATATTAAAAATGTGTATTGTCCATGTGATGTGAAAACTACCCTTCCTTTTTAAGTTCTTTAAAACCAAGTGTTCAAATTCAGCAGTTCTGAATTTCTTTCTGATTTCCTAAAGATGTAAGACAGTGATGAAATAGTTCTACCTTGGCAAGAAAAAGAATTGGTACTATTAAACCTGCTATGAAAACAGTAAGCAATGACAGATTTCTGTCAACTGACACCAGCTGCTCTAAGGCTACATGGGTCTTCTAAGGCGCAAAGATCACCTACTTGATTTTAAAAATGTATACTGCAATGCCACAAGTCTTCAGAGTCATCTCTAGCGCATAACCATGGGCTGACAAATTTGATTTCACTAGACACCTACTGTTTAAAACCAGTTTCTGCTAAATAGCACCTGGGCAGCAAAAGAGAACAAGCTTTTGAAAGCTGTGCTGCAAAGAAACACCTGCTGGCATTACAGACTATAGCTTCTCAAGCCTCTCCATTTACAGCGACATCCTTTCTTCCACAAGTGACAAGCTGCACGAATTGGAATGGGTGCTTCCAAATCAGTATCAGAAAACCTAACTGCTTACAAATCTTTAAACATACAATTACCTATTTATGAATATCTTATATATTCACTTGCAGATTATTAAATGTTACCCAAATTTTACGAATTTCCTCTCTTAGTATATCAATAATACGTGTAGATGAACATCTTTTGCACACCTGATGACTGACAAAATCCTGTACCAGCAGAGAGCATTAAGTTTTCAGTCACTGGCTTAATTTTCTGCTCATCGCTGCTTCCATCACCTGTTGAATTCTGTTCATCATTTTCTTCCTTATCAGATGAGGAAGATGTAGTAACAACCACCTTTTTTGACACTTTCTTTTTTAAGTTACTCTTTTTACTTTCTTTCATTGACCCTCTTTTAATCTTTTTCTTACTGTCTTCATAAGATTCCTCATCAGAAGAGGACAATGAGTCATTCTGTTCTTTCCTGGAAATTTTCTTTTTATGACTTATTTTTTTCTTTTCTTTACTTTCAGTTTGTTTTTTACTCCTCACAGCATCTTCAGAAGAACTCTCCTCTTTTAGGGGAGATTTCTCAGCATCAGAGGATAGATCAATCTGTACTCTTTTAGATACTCTCTCTCTCAAATTCCTCCTTTTCTTTTCCTTAAACACTGGTTCATTTTTAGCTTTCTCATTTTCAGAAGAACTGCAACTTCCTTTCTCTGGAGATGGCTTTTCAACATCAGAAGAGGAATCATCTTGTTCTTTCTTGTAACTTTTCTTTTTCACTTTTTCAGTTTTCTTCACTTTACTTTCTGATCCTTTTTTATTCTTGAATCTCTCTTTTGAAGAATCAAAATTATGCTCTTTCTTTGCAGATTTCTCAGTACTCTCCGAAGAAGAATCTTCCTGCACCTTTTTCTTTTTCAAATCCTTGCTCTTAACTTCAGCTAGCTTTACACCTTTAGGACAGCTCTCCTCTCTATCCAGTAAAGACTTGTCAACATCAGAAGACCCATCATGCTTTCCCTTTGCAGTTTTTTCTCTTAAGTCTCTGTTTATCCTTTCCTTAGCGGCTGACCCCTTAGTGATTTTTTTATCTTCAGAAGAATGATTAATCTCCTTCTCTGGGGAAGACTTTTCAGCAGCATCATCTTCAGAAGGTTTATCTCTTTGTTTCTCCAAATTTACCTTTCTCTTACTACTTGCTTTTTTCCTCCGGTCTTCTTCAGAGGAATCGTAACTATCTTCTTTTTGTGAATATTTTTTCTTGGCTTTTTTTGCAGACTCAATTTTACTCAAAATTTTTATTTCTTTTTCTAACTCAGAATCATAGTTTGAAGAATCTGAATAGTTTTGTCGTTTCTTTTTAGCAGCAGCAGAACTTTTAGCTGATTTGCCTCTTTTAGCATCTAAATCTGAACTGGAAGTAGAACTTTTTCTTTTTCGTTTTCCATTTTCATCCTTTACTCGTTGATCCTTTCGAAGATTTGAAGTCTTCTGATCATTTGTTGGTGCTTCGCTATTGCTATCAATATCTGAAGAACTGTGATTCATCATAGCTACTTCTTTAAGAACAGCTGGCATCTCATCAGAATCTGAGCTATGATCTAATACATATGGCTTTTTTGATTTAGAAAGTTTATTAGGGCTAGGACCATCAACCGTACTGTCAGAAGAATTTCTTTTATCATTTTTCCTCCTTGGTTGTTTTGATGATTTTCTCTTACTTTTTTCATTACATGTGTCATTGCTATCTTCTTCTGAATTTGATGTTAAAGGACTGATGTCTGTTTGGCGCCTCAGAGGTGTGGTCTTCACACGCGGTGATCTCCTGAGATCAGATTCCTCTACAAGTGAGACAGTTTCATTCTCCATGGAAGGTTCACTGCCAGCATTATGATTTTGTTTTACAGAATCACAGTTTTCTGCTTTAGGTATTACATTAACATCCTTACTTCCTGTTTCTAGATTGCTGTCCTGCTCTTCAGCTTTAACTGCAGACTCTGAAAGGGAAACAGGAGTCAATTTTACAATCAATTCTTTTGTTCCTTTAGCCGATGATTTTAACTTAGTACCACCTTTGGTATCTTTCACAGGAGTGTTCAATTTTGTATTTGAATTTACAGTCTCACGATCTGTTCCTGTATGTCCACTGCCTTGCTCATCTGATGTAATCTGAATCTCCATAGCAGATTCTAGAGTCTCAAAAATATCTTCAGGAACAGATGAGGGAATGGACACTATATCCATGTCTAAAGCCTCTGTACTATTAGGTTCATACTGAGGTTCTTCATTTCTGCCAGACCTTTTATCTTCACCAGAAGTACGCTTGTTATCTGTTTGTTCCACTGTTGGAACACTTTCATCCATGGGCTCACTGTCAGGCTGTTCTGACACAACTTTTCTCTGTGTCTTTACAGTGTCATCCTCTTTTAATGCCACATGTTCCTTTCCTTCACCTTTTTTCACCTCATTTTTTTCTGATTTAACATCAGGTTTTTTCTCTTTGGTATTTTTATCTTTGATTTTAACATTCAAAGCCTGAATCTCCAGGTTCAGACTTTCTTCTAGTGACAGATGAGCTTTTTTCATGTCACTCAACACCGATTTAAAAGCTTTTAGCTGACAAAGTTGCACAGTTGGGCTTATTTCTACATTTTCTACAGCATTTTTCAAAAAGCTTACAAAGCTAGAATTCAGATTTGCTGTAGTTTCAACCAGCTTTTTTGTTTTCTTAAGCAAGTCTTTTGGCACCATTAGTGCTTTATAAGAATATGTTAGTGAACCTGAATATGAATCATCAAGTTTCTTTTCTTCACCATTACAATTTGAATTATTTCTCTTTGGAGAAAACTTGACTGTATGGTCATATGTTTTACTTTTTTCACTTTCAACTCTGATCTTTTTTTTGTTTTGTTGCAATAATTGTTCTAGATTTTCAAAGACACTGTCGCATGCAGTGACCAAGTCCAACAAAGGCTCTGGATGGCAAATATAGCAGTGCCACTGGTTATTTTCATCCAGTATAGTCGATAGCTCCTTTCGACCCAGGTTGCGCAAAATGCACTTTTTACAGAAGGCGTTATGGCAAAAGTCACAGCAAATCAAATTTCCACCTTCAGCACACCACCTGAAATGAAACATAAAAAATATAAGAAACTTATCTCCATATCAACAAGGTGACAAGTTTGAGAATTTTACATATTTATCACTATTTGATAAAGAATCTGCATTTTTAAATTTCAGGTGATAAACAGATATCCATTAATTGAAAACATTATTAAAAGCATGTCTGAAAAGCACTCAGTTGAGAATTGGAAAGTCAAAAAATTAAGGTATTAGATTAACAGTTCACAAAGCTGAAATGGTCAGTAATATCCAAACACAATTTCAGCACTGATTTTAAATAAGAGAAAAAATTAATTACATTTTATTTTCCATGTTCCTTCTGAGAATTAAAATTTTTTTTAAAAGTGATTTTTTTTATTTTACAGCAAAACAAATTAGCTTAAGTCTTTCTAGCCTTAACTGGAATATTACTACTGCAGGCGCATATGAAAAAAAAAACCAAAAAACCCCCTTTTTTGATCTATGTCTAGATTGCATATTCTTCGATGAAGACCTGAAAAGTAGCTGACAAGTAAGCTCAAAGGCATCACAGACCACACAATTTTGACTGGATTACATATTTAGATATTTGACATAAAGACAGAGAAGTACTTAGTATTTCAAAAGCGGGAGATATATCTGGAAAAGTAAGTTTCTGGGGCTCCCAAGGTTTAGAATGTCAGATTCTATCCCTGCCTTCAAAGTCTTTGCAAGGTGGTATTCTATTTAGTTAAAAATGTGATGTTGTACAAGTGTTTGCTATTGGATTTCTTTATAAAATGTTTTTCTGTTAAGTATTAAAATAACAATCAAATATTTACAAAAACCCTGGTGTTGAGCATTTCTTGCTGAGAAACAACTGTTGATTAAGCTCTTATGTACTGGTCTTTATCTGTCAGTAATTTCATTATTGCAAGGAAAAAAAAAGAACCAAAACAAAACAGAAGAGCTGTGGGTGTTATTTCAGTTTTTGTACACTTACCTACACTGTTCATCCATTCCATCTGAATCACGGCTAATGTCATCGCTCATGTAATACTTGTAGCAAGTCTGTAAAGAAAGAGATAGGACAAGGAATTTTTTATTAAATCTCAACTGGACTTCAGTAATTCATATGATTTTAGCATGTATTAGAAGCAAGCCATTAAAAGCAGCAGCTGCAAGGTCTTCAGCATTCTAATCCTTTTACATTTGTGTTAATCTAAGAAATATCTTCCATAGATACAACAGGTCCAAACCATGATTTCTTTAGATGGCTCAAGATTTATTTGAAAATTAAATAGGCTTTTGTTTGGTAGCCGCGTATTTGCATATTTTAGAACATCAACTGAATGGTTCTCTTCAAAACTATAGATATTTTACATCTATTACCTAGATAAATCAACACATCTTCCCTGACACAATAAATCCTACATAAATTACAATTTTTAGACTAGCTGGACATGCCTGAGATAATATGTCAGCTGAATACGTAACATTAATTGGGAATTGGGAGAGAAGCAGGAAGAGGGAAGACAAGGGGAATGCTAAATGTGCATTTTAACACAGATCTGTACCTATCTTTAGAGATACCTTTATAAATATAGAATCTCTACAACTACAGAGATTATACAAGAGAGGTATCTCTTTGGAAATTAAGAGAGGTCTCCACAACAGGAGGTAAGGATGTTTCCTTCCTCCCCTGTTCCCCACCTCTTCCCGTTGCAGGTAACTTAGGGCCTAAACTGAAGCCACCATGAAACCACGTAGCTGAAGACTCAGATGCTGGTTTTCACTTATGGACTAGTCCACCATTTATGGCAGAGGCTGCCATAAATTAGAACAGTCCATGAGCTGTAGCTGTACACAAATTAAACTGAGATGGCTTTGAAGCTACTTTTCTGCTTCTCATTTTGATGTTGTTTTACATACAATGCTTTAGCAGGAGATCCAGCATTGAATCTGCTCTTATAATACATTATGAGCAGGCAGAAATTTCCAACAGATCATTCAACATAAGAAATTCACTACAATTATAGCCTTAAAACTATAAAAACAAATTACAAAGAAACCACAATTAGTTTTACTGGGGTATAAGAAAATAGGAATATAAATTTGTAAGCTGTATTTGTGGGTTTGTTTTCTGCTTTTAGTTTCCTTAACAGTAACAGTTAACGATTGAAAAGTTTACTGGCTAACAAACAAGAACTACTCCCACAAAAATCCCACCCAAATCAACTAATGTGACATTTCAAACAACAAAAAAACCCAAACCAGTACAAACTGTAGGACTGTTTACCACATACCTTACAAATAAGAACTTTCAGTGTAGGATGTCTATAGATTGAATCCTTTTGAAAATGGTTCACCTGTTGTCCACAAGCTGTACAGCTTACAATTCCATGTAGTCCTTCTTCTATAGAGAGGATTATAAACCACACATTGTTTTCATTTTTATATTTTTAAAGAAATCTGTATATACCTATTTCATTTCCTTACAATATTTTGACCGGTTAGGTTTTTCATATGCCTCTATTACTTCATCACCCAGCATTAGAGATATCTTTCTGTAACCCCTCGCCATTTAAAAACTGAAAGAATTTGCCTCTAATGTCTATACTCTACTTGGGCCCAAGATACAGTTTATTTCCTTTGAGAGACTTAGTCTGGATTAACTCGTTGCCTCATGAGAACACACCTAAGTAAGAGTCATCACTGAAACTCTTTCAAAGCAGTCCTGATACCCTGTACAAGCTTCCTTATTTAATCTTTGTTCATAAAATACCATTCTAATGCGTTTGTATTATGCTATTCCTCCTTTCACATACAGTTTTAGTTTCTCAAAGAGAAATACAGGAAATCCTTACAGAAGACGCATGAAATCCTGTAACAGTGCCTGAAAAATCTCTTCTCACTTTTTGTTCCCTTCTTGATGGTGTTTGGTTTTTTCTGAACTACAATTTTGCTGTAATACATACGTTCTCACCATCCCGCTGACTGCTCACAGTTTGCCTACCACCCTGCTCCTGCATCTATCTACATTCGGTTGAGAAAGCACTTCTTTATTGTCAATCCCCCAATTCACTTTTAAAGGTGGTGAACTTGGGGTTGGGAGCCTTGCTACATGCCAGGCTGTTAAATCAACTAATTAATAGTATGAGACTGTTTTGTTTTCAACAGCAGTGATGCTTTCAAGAAAAAGGAAAATCATTGCTGAAAGCTCATATACTCAGTTCATACACTTTGCAAAGACTTGATTTGGAATACAGCAGATAGAAGTTTGATAAAGGATCACGTAATTGTGACTTGTCCTTTGCTGTCATGTTCAGTAAGTAGTATAAAGAAATTAACTCAAATGGTTAACTTAGTGGTTACAGTCAGAGTACACTTTTTTTTTAATCACTACCACAGAATTAGAACCAAGCACCAACATCACGATGTTAAGGAACTTAAATGAACATTCTCAAGAAACAATACAAGCTACTACCAGTTTGCTATTGAAGCACAGCCTCAACATAGCTTACAAGCCAGTAAGAACAATTAATACACCCTTACAATTCAGTGAAAATAGCAGGTCTGAATCCCGAATACAATATTTCTTGGTTTTAGCTTCAATGCATGCACGATTGCATGTACTGCAGAGCTTGTGGACTTGCAACGCACCTATTACGACCTCAAAACCAGCTCAAATGCCTGTTTCAAATGCTGCTGGTAGACCTCAAATAAACACATCCATCATACCGTACTACTTGGAAAAGAATACCACATTCCATTATACCAAACAGCACAGAAGCCTACCCAGGCTTTGTCAAACATCACAGTCCTTAAATGGGTGTAAGAATAACAGAGGGTAACAGCCAAGTGAGGGAAAACAAGCTATTCACTCTCAAGTCCCACGTCACTTCCCCCTTCTCTGCAACTTTATCGGGAAGGACTACTGTCTCCTTCCTAAAAGCTGCAAGTTGGCACCAGAAAAAAAAAAAAAAAAAAAGGCTAATTTATGAGGCAAAGCTTTGTAAACCATGTTACTACCACAAATGATGGTGATCCAAAGAAATTACACTAATTCATTAATACTGAGAAACTACTTGCTTCAAACACATTCCTTTTGAGTTTATTAGCAAAAATACACCCATAATCATTCTGCAGACACAAAACTTGAAAATATGGACTGACACAATGCCTCTTAGTCTTGGATAAGAGTATTTGGATGCCAGAAAGACAAGTTACTACTGTTACTGTTACTACTAATATTTCTAATATAAACAGGACATATAATATTATTTATTTACTTGCACTGTGCGTAGAATTCAGGAACTCAAGTAGCCGGGACTAAATGCTTACCTGCTTAAATCAGTAAGACTTAACTTTATATGTGCACAGGCTAGGCACCTCATTCTAGCAGCAAGAGAAAGGCAAGTGCCATTTCATGTAACTAGACTTGCTGCATGAAGGTACAGAATAAATGGATCTGCACTACCTCTTCTGTGCATGTCACAAAATGAAACTGTTTTGATACATTCCTAATCCAGTTGCTCTTGAGGTAGATTGCAGTCATGTCCCTCGCCTGACTACCTCTCCTGGTCTAGAAATGGGGACAACACAGGACCAGGTAGGACCTATTCCATTTCCCTGAAATTTATTTGACAAGAGATTAACACATTTACTGGATAGCTTTAAAATCAAGTCAAAGATTATCAGAAGTGACACAGATATAGCTGAGTTTGCCCTAGATAAAGGTATGGCTTAAACAAACTCTTGATGTCCCTTTCAAAACTACTATCTTATGTCAGGCACCAGTACATGAGTAACAATTCCAGATACACAAAGGAAGGCCTCCAAATTCTCTAGGGATGGAGAAAAAAAGCTGTAAGGGCAGGTCATATGAATTGTCCTGGGGATGCAGACAGAGGCCACAAAGCTCAAGCAGAACAGTCCTATCTTTTTAACACTATGCCCCTTTAAGATTTCCGCTGGGCCTCTTGTAAAATTGTTATAAACACAAATAGAAAAAGCATTCCTATATGCTGAATAGGACATCTTGCATGAATAGAATGGAACTGACTTTCAAAGATTAATAATTTAGAGAAAACGTCAATGCTCAAAATGTGATTAAAATCATGCATGAGCCCATATGTATGCACAAGCACATTTCCACACAGTCACATTTTACTCCTCTTCAGTCACAGATGAAGAAATAGCACTTATTAAATTATAGTAAGACTTTAAAAGAGAGCAAGTATCTCAAATGATACAATGGAAAGAATGAATAGTGTGTACGAGTGCTGTTCATCTGAATATCCTGGGTACTGCTGTAGGTGTGTGAACTAAGATATTGCTAGTAGTATTAAGGAAATACCTGCCTTCTTATTGGCTACTTTATACATAAACTTCCCTCTCCTTTACTTTTTGGAAAAAAATGAGAGACATAAATTTCTGTTATCACTAGAATCTACCTAACTTCTCCCTAGTTTTAGCAGCGGCTATGAAAAGCCAGCTGGCACAGCAGCTTTTCAAAGATAATCCTTAGAAGGGGCCACTGGTAGAGAATTTCCCACAATTTAAAAATAAACCAAAAAAGTCTTTGAATTGTTAGAGGGTTTAGGTTTCTTGTTAGCTCACTGATTGATAGTTTGTCTACACATGTCCCTGCTCAAATATGGTTGCTTTCTTGGTGAGTCAGTGATTGTTCCGGTATCAATGGTGTTGCAATATAATTCCTTAAAAAAGGAATACCTGTAACACTTAATTGCAACCAAGCAACTGTTCTGAATACAAAAAAGGGTCCATATGGAGTACCTAATGATGCATCCTATCTACTGAAAATAGGAAGTTTAATGAGAACTAATCTTAGCTTTCACTGCTGCATTGCAGGGGCAGCAATGGAGGCTAATTTCAGCCAGCTAAAATCCTTAATATACAAAAAGCCAGAAGAGTGGAGGTATTTTCAGGATAATTTATTAGAAATATGAACAATTTTCAGATGTACCAAATGTGGTCATAAGCAACAATTTAAACCCGTTTTAATAAATGTTTTAAACTGTATTTACCTCCACGCTTTTTGGGAGCTTCAGGTTTCATTTTAACGGTATTTCTGCTTCTAAATTCAGGCCCTTTAAAATCATCTTTGTCTTCATTCAGCACTGGCTCAGGCTGTACAACCACTGTACCTAGAATAATTTTATTTAGAAATTGGAAACCATTACACATCCAAACGAAGTGCAGAAGTCCTGTTTAAATAAAAGCCAACACAGTACCTTAAAAATTAAGTGCAATCTGCTGACTAAAACTCAGTGAAGTTTTGAATGCACAGATGTTCACAGAGAAAAACCAAAAATAACCAAAAAAACCACTCCATCACACACTTCAAACTATGTCTATTTTGCAGTTGTAGGACAAAAGCCAAAGACTGAATGGGCTATGAGGAGTAAATTCTGCTCTCTGTGCCCTGATGTGGTATGTGCAGAACAGGACTGTCATACTGCTGGGTGTGTGTAGACAGGAATTTGCAGTGCAATGCAACAAATAAAGGACTTCGGTGAGGTCGCTTAAATCTGTCAAAATCCTTAAAGTAACTACTCTTTTTCTTTCTATTTTCCCCCTTCTATCCAGTTTCCCTCATTTTAACTTATTTCAGCATGAAGTAAATGAGAAGGCAATGGAATAAAAGCTGGTTTGTATTTAACAAAATTCAGAAATTCACCTTTTTACTTAGACAATGAGAAACCATCTTTCCTACTCAAAAGCTCAGTTTTAATACTTTTGATCTGAGGACACTGGAAATAATCTAACATTCTGGAAAAGTATTTTTTAAAAGTGACTGCTTTAGATACTGCTACTCATGCAGTAAACAGTAGTGGTCCCTCCAATTCTTCCTGTAACTTTCATAGGTAACAAATGGAAGAGATTAATCTAACTCACACTATAGTTAAGAGTGGGATGTAGGCTTACAGTATTAACTGTTTTAAAAGGATGCTTAACAATAGGTCCAATAATGGCATTCCCCCCCCAGAGTTAGTTTTGCTTTTGTTGATCTAATTGTTAATAACCTCAAAGACAGAACAATAAAATAAATGACTTGCAAGTGAGAGTTTGAGACTTCTACAAAAGAACAGAAATAAATTATTTCCCCTGTTTCATGTTGGTTTTATACAGATGTCAGTAGACATTTGAAATTAAGCCACCAGCACAACCTGGTGTACGCAGATTAAAGTATGCTGGGTTCAAAACTAAAGGTGCTTGGCTTCCTCTTTTAAATGCGCATGCACAGGGCGTGTGTGTGTGTTTGTGCACAAGCATGTACGTTTATATATAAAGCCAACACTACCTAAGACAGGCATTTTACTAATACATGTGCATTCTAGTTAATTATTTATGCTGCATCATAATCTCAGATGATTTGCTGAACTCAGAAACAAAGAAAGATATGAACTACCTTTAGGCAAGCTTTGCATATCAACATCATTTTCTGAGTTTTCATTTGAAATATCTTCATTCACAGTTTCATCTAAGATTTGTTCATCATCTGATCCGACATATTTTGTTACAACTGTAGGTTTCCTGCATAGACAGAAAAAAACCGCATACCATGACAAATATTACATATTGCAATACAGATAAAACTGGCGCTTTGCAAGCAAAACACCGTACTAATTGGGGAAACATACGTTCTTTTTAAAATCATTTAAGACATTACAAGGTGGGATGCTGAGTTATTTTAACAAGCAAGTTGTAGGCTAATTTTCTTGTTAGAAGCAGGAATTCTCCACTCCTATGTGAAATAGAAAGATATAGAATATTTTTGTTTCACAGGCTTGCTGTATTTTTTTTGTAAAATCAAGGTTTGATGTGTTTTTAAAGAAGGTATGCAGGAACATCACACTTCTAGGAAAAAAGCCCAAATGAAACACAAGTGAATGTCTGCTCAGAAATTCTATACATCATTCCAAGTTTAACAGACAGCGCATGGAGAACACACAGATATTAGCAAATGACAAAAAGCAGCTTGGCAGAAAAGATGCTTGCAAGGAAATAAAGGAAATGCAGAAAGAAATGAAAAAGCTGACTGTTGAATAAAAGGACCAGTTGCCAGAATTTCACACAAACTTAATTTAGAACTGAATCCATTAAAATGAATGAATTTACTACATCAGGGCAGGGAGAAAAAAAAAAGAAAAAAAAATGTTGAGCATGATTTTCAGTAATCAGATTTTCAGTAGTAGATTTTCAAGGTTATACATGAACTACTGCAGGATACTGTTTTTGTCAGTATCAGACACAGTATGATAAATCTGTGAGTGAAAATACATTTACTGATATACAGGAAGCAAAAACCCCAAACTGTAAAAATTATATAGATGAAAAAGAGTTCAGCAGGACATTGGACTTAGAAGATGGAGAAATTGAAGCCAAATACAAAACCACACTTACAAATATGGAATCAAGACAAACAGAAAAGGGAGAATGAAGAGTATTATTTAATTCCAGCAGACATGATAAAATAAACAAACTTGGATAAAAAGGAATGTGAGATACACACTTTTAAAGAGCAGTAAGAAGGCAGCTGTTGAAATCATGCATGTAGAAGAGCTCACCTATCTAGACAGTATACTAGGATTTAAAAACAAAAAATCATGACCTGAATGAGCATCAGCTGAGAGCTAAAGATGAGAAGGAGTTTTACCAGAATAAGCCTGCTGTTACTTAGGTCATAAATAATTTGTCTCCTCTAGGTTCAAACTGGTCAGTAAGCAGTTAACTCCATACTTACTCAAATCAAAGAGCAAAAAAGGATTAAGCAGAGAGAGCAAATGGCAGTTTCTGCACAGGACAACTTAACAGCACATTTTGATTCCACCATCTCCTAACAGTAAGGTACATAAAGCCTTTTTTCCGTATGACCCAATTTACATTTTTGGAAGAATCCTCCACGTAGAAATAACAAGGAACAATTGTATAAACACCTTTGTCCTGCAGATACAGGATGATCTCATTGTCTTTGTTAATAAAAATCAAGCCTTATGATCTTAACCTTTGACCCTGAAAGATGCTTTGAATTTTAAGTGCACCATGAGGCACTTGTTTTACCAGCACTCTGCTAACTTTATGGATTTGTACTGGTGTATACTAAAAGCGTCTGGCATACTGCATGGACTTTTCTGTAGTTTCACATGCCAAAAAGTTAGTTATTTTTATTTTCCAAACCAACCTTTTTGAACGTGATGATCCTAAGGATTTGGTTCTTTCTGAAGAACTACTGCCCTAAAAACAAGAAAAAAATTTAAAAGTCAACACATTTGTGACCAAGTGACCTGTCAACAAAAGCAGTTTCTTACATTAACTAGAACACATCCCAGAAGTCACCAGTGCTCTTACTAAGAAAAAAAAAAAAACAACAAAAAATACCACCACAAAACAAACAAACAAACAAAGGCAGGAAAAGCATTAACAAAAAGTGACACACAATTTCAGTAGTCACACCAGTTCAGTTAAACTAAGTCTACGGAGTTTCAGATCAGTAGTAAGATTCCAAGAATTCATTATTCTCTTAAAAACAGATTTAAAAATAAGAGAATAAGTGTCACCAAACTCTAATCTAAGTCACTAATGCTCCCTAACCTCCCTATGCATAGATCTTAAAAGAAATTAAGAGCGGGCACTGTTGTAATCTGAGACATTCAGAAAGAAACACTGCATGTATCTCAAGCACCAAGTCTTCATGAAATTGAGGAAATTCTCTCCTTGCAATTCTCAACTTGCACTATGTGCTGGAAGTTCACTCAGCTTTCTGGAGAAAGAGCTGAGAATGGCTCATCATCACTGGTCAGTCTGGAGCCTCCTGCTCTGTGTTATCTTCACTGCAAGTTAACTTGTATGATTAGCACGTGGAAGAATGGCCAATTCCCCCCTGCCTCCACACTCCTGTGCACTTTTACTTTTTTACAATTCACTGGGATTCCTCACTGCACTTAGTGCTGCAGTAGCTTATGCAGGTCTATGAATGTTTTTCACACTATGTGAAGAAACCATCATCTTTCCTGACATACACAGAGGGTTCTTGAAGGCTGGCACTAGGGAAGTATCACTAATAAGCACCCAAGAATTGCCAGCAGAATGCAGACACTTGTTATCTGGCTCATATGCCAGAAAGGGCTGGCTGTCTTTACAGGAAAACTGGTTTTTTCAGAGGTTTGTGCATGCATATCATAACTAGGCTTGGGCAGTATCAAATAAATACCTGAATTTACTGCAATGAAGGCAAACTAAGGCAGGACACTGGCACTTGTGCTTTCACTACGTAATAACATACTGTCAATCAGAATGTTTCCAACAGTAGAGTAGGTATCAGTAAGACATATCACATGAAAAATGTCCTTAATGCATATAAACACACCATATAGAAGACATTTGTTTATGTTTAATGAAGATACTGTATCCCCCCCCCCCTTTTTTTTTTTCAAAAAAAAAAGGAAGCACATTTGCCTAAAAGGACAACTAAGTACCTACTGTTACCCAAGTAACAAGATGTCAGTGTAAATATGAGGTAGACACCAACTCTTTTAAACCAAAACTAAGTAAGAGCCTGTTTACACAGAAGCCAAAGAAAAGAATAAGGATAAAATAATATTAACTGTATTTCTCGGAAAAGAAAAAAATCACTTTGCAGTACACTCAATCTGAATCAATTAACAACAGTTTGCATTTCTTAACAAAAATGCAACTGCATAACTCAGGTCAGTAAAACCTAACTCTCTAAAGTATATTAAAGACATTTTCCCCAGGAATTATTGTGCATCAGAGAGACCATGAAGTTATCCAAGTAAATATGTATTATTTCAATAATTTTGAAATAAGGGGGGGGGGGGGGCCAGGAAAAACAGGATTTCTTGCATATGCCTAAAGCAAAGCTAGTATAATTCAAAATTTAAAATGAAATTTTAAATTAATTTCATATTATTTTACACCTAATGTTTCTGTTCAGCAGATACGATGACATTTACTGCATGGTTCTGACAATATCCTTCAAGTATTTATTGTAAAAGCAACAAAGTCAACTGAGCATTTCCTATACCAGCCAGTCTGCACTGGTTATCCCACTAAAATTCAAAAGTGTCTTTTATTCCTACCTCTTCTCTATTGTTCTCCATTGAAGCTGGACTACTTTCAGGTTCTCTACTTTTACCTATGGAGAGAAATTAAAGGAAGCCACTGAAATGCAAGAAATATTGGAAGTTCTTCACATTGTACATCATAGCATTGTTTACATTTCACCAGTGTGAATACAGATGACTGTGTGACTTTCAGAGACAAACTGTTGGATGACAAAACACAGTCCACCGAATGGCAGAAATTTTAGCAAAATAATTTAGAAATTACTTTCAGTTAAGTTGCTGATAGGCTGAAAGACTGCCTTACCATTCATGAAGAAATACTGAAGAAATTAAAGTACAATTGTATATGCAGAAATAACACAGTTTGTGCATTTTTTTAATCTCCAAGAAGTTACTTTAAGCATTTTCTGTTACACAGCTTGACATTAAAACCACAATATTAAAACTGGGATCATGGAACCACTGACAAAAATCCCATCTGGTACAGGATATGATAGAGAATTCCCATTTCTCGATTTTGGGAACTGTGGAATATAAAACCTAAAGACATGCAACCTATTACTATCTGTTCCATCCACCAGTCCAGGTAATGGAAGGGAGAGTTTCAAGCTCAGTGATTCAATTGTACTTGTATGAAGTTGCTCAAAAGGCTTAGTAACAGCAGTATTTTAATAGATGCACTACTGAGAAACATGCAACTAAAGTGGCAGTATAATTACAGGATACATATCACGACCATTTGTGATTTTAACACAAGATTGCTAGCACTGCAACTTATATATCCTTAAACTTCAGTTTTGGGAAAAATAAGCAATTTTCATTTACACGTTAAAAAAAAAAATCAGATCACTTTAAATTTTCTAATCAATGCTGGGTATTTGACCTAGGCTGAACTGTTTGGGTAAATGTCAGCCAAACTTTTCCAGCCACTTCTGCGTGTGAAGCTAAGGTAGGGGGGAATAAAAAATGGAAACAAATGAAGTCTTTGGCCCTTTAGGTACCTGAGATTTCTTCTCTGGAATATTACAGGCATTCCCCTATTCTGAGGGAAGAACCTGAAATTTGGAAGAAGGGTGACATTTCTTCTGGAGACTGAATGCTGCCCAGGTTCTACCCTCAACCAATTTTGCCCAAGTAATAAACCCACAGAAAATACCAGTTTGTACATGCTCAGTAGAGATTTCTTTGATTCTGGCAGCTACAATCTCTGTAGATTCTGCATTCAGACTGCTAACCAGACTGCACATGCGCTACTCCCAAAAGCAATTGAACATGCTCCATTGTCAGTTTCTACGTGTGACTGGGCTGTACATGCGCCATCCCCATAGAATGACCGAGCATGCTGCATCCCCTCACAGCTCCTAGTGCTGACCCAACTGCACATGCTCCATCCACTTCAGGGCTATGAGAGCGCAGGATTCCCCCTGTGACTGCTGCTCCAAGGCAGGGGCTGGTCACTGGAAACAAGAGCAGGAAGTGAGTCTCTCCTACGCTCTCAGTGATTCTCCTGCTGGCACCCACGCAATGTAGAGGAGGGAGACATCCAATTCGAATGCAGAGAGGATAAAGAAACATTATTAAGGCTGTAAAATCAAGTACTCAAAAATTAAGACAAGCCAGAATATAAGTTACTGGTGCAATTTCACTTTACTTATCATTCCTAGCACATAAGCATTATGATACAGTTCAGCTCCACAGCAGCGCACAAGATGGAAGTGCTCAGCAAGCAACTGCTTCATATTTTAATTGACGTGTGTGTATGGCAGGGACATGTTCCATCTCTCAAGCCACGCTTAACCATCTTCATCATCACCTCCCTCCTCACAACACTCTACCTAGTAGTTCACATATTCTCCAAATGCTGGAACAAAATGAGTTCCATTATTATATAAACATGATTTGGCCGCAGTCATTGTCACTTGTACATTGAATGAGCATCCTGTAGATTACAAAACAAAACAAAAAACCGAAACAACAACAACAAAATCCCACAACACGCCCAAAACCAAAACATAGTTGCTAGAGACACTAGCATTATGCACAGAAAGTTAGGAGAGAAAGTAAATTTGCACAGTTAATTCTGGCATTTCCTAATATTTAAGTGTTTAATCCTTGACTTTTCCACTTTAGTATGTTCTTTTTTAAGAAATAAAAACCTGAGATCTCAAAACCAACACTGAAACATGTCTCCTGTTAATTATTTAAATGTAACCCTGTTTCGAAGTAAATCTGTATTTTAAGGCAATGAGCCAAATTCTACTTGTAACTACACAAGATAAAGGGAAAAGATTTCTTTTTCCCAGTATGCTCCTCGGCAAAATTTCCCTTTGAGATGCATCTACATCACAGTTTAGTTTACTATTCTGCTGAAGTATCACATGAATAATTTCTTTTTCCTATGTTAACAGTTCGGTTTGATGCTGACACAAGGAGGTTATCACCACATGGCAGCAGACTCAAGACAAGTCTCAAGACAAAACATTGAAAGATAGTAACTACACATAAGAAAACCCCCATAAGTTTATTCCTTAGAACAGGAGTTTGAAAATAAACTCTGTAACACAGCCAACACACTCTCATTCTCCTGTACTCTATCACTTCAGCACAACTTTTAGCTCATTAAACAATAGATTGAAAGGTTTTGCACCTGTACCCAGTCCCAGTCAAACTAGGAAAATTAAATTTGCAAACAAATTTTATTCAGTACTGTTATGAAGTAATTTCACTTTTTATGACTGTAATCAAAACAAAGTGTTTCAAATTCATTACCTATTTCTAACATGTAAGTGAAAATTTCTAATACCAAATTTGACCTAGCCTAGGACTTGAGGTTTTTCAGAAGTATTATTTTGTATCCACATGTTTCCAGATTACATGTAGAAATCTTTTTTCAAATAATTACAGAAGCATAATCTCCAGAACTTCTTCCACATTCTTCCACAACTAAAATGACTGCGAAAGCTTTACTTCAGCAGGAAAAACAGGATACTGCACTTACACGTTCAGGAAAACTGAACAAGAAACTCCTAGCATAGCACATACATGAGTGTTCGCCATCTCATGTTTCATAGAAGGTAAACTGCCAGTAGGATTAGCTTCTTTTCACATTTAGAAGATTCAGAACTGAAAGAAATATGCTATCAAAGGCCTGTTGTATATTTATTCAGATACCACCACTTAAATTACATTGGGACTTTGCATAACTGCCCCAGTGAAGTGCAACACAGTGAAATAACAATACAAAGTTATTTGACTTTAGAATCATATATACATTGAAAAAACCAACATAAAATGTCTTTTACCTATGGTTTTGTTTTTAGATAATGCCGGAGGAGAGTTTGCGTCCTCAGATTCTTCTGATGAGTGAGCCAAGAAGTCATGAAGCTTCTGCACCAATGTATTCAACTTGCTTTCGCTGTTAAAATATAAGTAAAACTTGAAGTTACCTATATATCTCACTAATTGAGCACACTTGAAAGAAATTATGTTTAACTGCAATTAATACACACCAACAAAAGAAACTCAGTTATTGCTTCAAACATTTGTTTCTGCAAGAGAATATCAAACTAAATAAAAACCACAATTTTGTTAAACCCTGAGTAGAACAATAGGTGCAGCCTTATTGACAAAAAGCACTAAGGACTCTTTTAACAGTAATAATAATAAAAAGCCTATTTTAAACTGTTTTTGCTGTTTAAAATTACTTCCAAAATTCAAGAAAGTCTGAGTCGTAATGCTGCTATGACATGAAGATGGCAAAAAATGAAGTTAAGATTCTGTTTTGTCAGAAGCTGAACAAGTAAAAAATAATAAAATCTTTATTTTAGCACCAAAAGTATAACCTTTGGGGATATGAGACACTAGTAATAATAGCAAAATTTCAGTTACGACCTTAGAAACAAACAGGTCCATTGAGTATGACGGATCTACATGCTTATGCAAAGCTTATACTAAATCAGCCATGTACATCCTGTATTAATTTTGTCAAAAAAACAACCATGTAGGATCAGATCATTTCTTGATCTGTTTGTGTGAGTATCCATAATTAATTTATAAAAACATTACCCTGGGAATTTTCACTAGGCAGCTTTAGACACCAGGAACTGTTAGTCTTATATATATGTACTCATTACAATAAGAAGGCAACACCTTTATCCTACGCTTTTGTTAAAAGCTATACCACTTCATAATCCACCTGTTATCCCCTCTCCTTTTATGTTGTTATTTCCTGTTTTCTCCTCCCAAAGCTTCTACAATTTCCTGAGACAAGTGCCTTTTTCTAGCTGGAAGCACACTGACCGAGGCCAAGGGCAGTCACCCTTTCAGATCCCCCTGTAGCAAAAGTTACCACTCTCAGCTGTTTGTCACTGCTTCCCTCCAGGTCACTATCAGTCCTCTAAAATCTGCCAGCTGATATGTCTGAGTCATCATACCTTATCTGCTACTGGATGCCAGTTTTCAAACTGCTGAACTACACTATCCCCTTCATAACCTAACCCAGTTAGAGGATACAGTCTTCCATCCTTTTCAACTCCCCGTTATTTTCAAAATGGTCTTCTGACAGCAAGAAGTAGTAAGGTTTCTGTTCTTGTTTTACAGGTTGCAGGAACTTTTGAATGTTTATCAGAGGCTCAATCCACTCACCTTTACTGTATCTGCTATTTCTCTGAATACATCAATTTATTAACTTCTGACTTTCAATTTAACTGTTACTGCTAAAAAAAAAATAATCACTTGTTTTATAAGAAGGACATGCATGTGAGCACCCTCCTAAGCAATGAGTGAAAGGGTATCATCACGTTAGTGCAAATGACTATTTAAACCAGTGAAAATAACCACACATAAACCAGCATGAAACATCCATAAAAAAAAAAATCTGTAATTTCTTTAAATCTTCTGAAGTACTCAAAACAAAATAGCACTTTGTAATGGAAAGATTTTCTGCATGAGTAAAGGACACTTTCTTCTGAGACTACTGTCGTGGTTTAGGGCCGGCGAGCAACTAACACCACGCAGCCGCTCACCCCTTCCCCCCCCCCAGGTGGGATGGGGGAGAAAATCGGAAAAAA
>JANZLQ010000040.1:3452620-3462839 GCA_026212715.1 Elanus axillaris
AAAAAACCCAAAACCCCAACAACTTCTGGGATCACTCAATCTTTTAAAGTCCTCATTTGTGTTTACCCACTTACTTCAAAAAAGTCTATACTGGTGTAGCTGTATTGAACTGCACAGGAAAACAATGACTGAAGCAGCAAGAAAGACATACCTGTATGGGTAGCCGTGGTATTTAGATCTGAAGACAGACAGCAACCAGCTGAAGAATAACACCACCAAGCCGATGCCAGCAATACACATAACTGCAAGAGATGCAGAATAAGATTCTGGTAATGTAACAGCTTGTCACTGAACACACCATAGTGACCAAGGTTTTCAAAAACATCCTGCAATATTTACAGATTTGGTCAGATGAGACCTCTATTAGAGTTACCAAGAACTAAATTAACACCAATTTTCTTTCAAATTCCTACTGTAAATCAATTTTACACCATTCCTTCAAGAGAAAATAAGTCCCTTCTTATCTCCCTTACTAGCAAAATGCTGCAAAGCACCTTTTTATCTCTCCATCTCCCAAAAGAGCTTTGAATTTATCTTGCAGTTTGCTAAGCAACTCCAAATGCTGCTGAAAAACCAAACAACTCACTTCTGCTTAGAGGTGGCAAGTGTACAAAAACCCGCAGTGCAAAAGCATTTTTATTAAATACTGTCTCAAAAATCTTTAACTGAAGATGCCCTCTCTTGGAAAGAAAATTATTAGTACTTACTTTTTCTTTTCCCCACATCCATGTCAGAAGTAGCAGCTTCGTGGAGAAGTACCATTCCTAAAGTAACACCACCATCTGCAAATGCTGTTTAAGGCTAAATCAACAAAATACAATAGACTCAATATAATACACTCATTCATAACCTCATAAATGCAGCTCCCACACCATACCTGAGGCATTAAAACTCACTGGAAAAATTAGACTTCCCAGCCCAACCAGCAACTATGGGGGAGGAAAAAGCAACTGAAAGGCATTCATAATGTCAACTTTTAAGAGAAAATAAATACAAACTTTAAAATATACACTGGAAGGTATAGTAGGTGTTGACACAAAATTAAAACCATGCATTTATTACATCAGCTTGTAAAGAAACAGCATGCCTTCCCAGAGAGCTCAGTCCACTCCTACTACTGGTCTACTCCACTGGAAAATCCCAAAAGAAATTCAACTTGCATTTTACTCAGCTAATAGAATGAATAAAATGCATGCAATATTTAATCTAACAGGGTATCTTTCAAGTAGCAATACTTCAGTTGTTTCTAATTCTTCAATTACAAAAGAAAAATTAAAGCTTGTAAAATTAAGGAAGCACAGACAATTTAAAAGGCCTGACATTTGCAGAGAATGAATCCTAGCAAAGCAAAATAATGGATCCAGTAGAACAAAAGACAGAACTCCCAAATATTTCATTCCATTTCAGTATAGATGTTCAGTCCCAATTATCCTCCTGAAATAAGAAATACTTATCATTGACTGCAACTGGACCGTTAAGAAATCTTTCTATTTCAGACATGGTCTACCTTCAGCACAAGAGAAAAGCGACTTCAACATACAGGAACCTTGCCAACTTCTACCATTTTAAATGTCTCCAGTGCCTGGTAGATTGGGTCCATAATGTGATGGATAGCAATAACACAAATAAACATCAACAAGAAGTTTTTAGGTTAACTCAACTGAGTACATCAGAAGTACAGTAATAATAAGAAAAAGACCAGAAGTTCCCCTCCAAATGTTTTAAGTTAAAAAAAAACCATGTTGATAATGAATACACAGCAAGAGAGTAAAGTTCTTTTAACACCAGCATATTTGAATATCAATTGCTTACTTTATATTAATTTTTTTACAAAAAAAACAATGCGTCACTTGCTGAAACTGGGATTTTGAATAAAGAGAAAAGGGAGAAATGAGCAGAAGGCACGCTGTTAAAGAACATTGCTGTTGCAACAGAAGAGACTTGTTCATCATGATCAAGCAGTGAAGAGGACAGGTACTTTGAATGAAGTTTTGAAATTATGTGCATGTAGTAAGTCTGCTCTTTTGTATACTTGTGTACTATAAAATGTAAACAGCTTGGGACTGTGAAGCTGCAAGAAAAAAGATAAAATTAAATTAAATAAAAAATCCCGTATAAAAGACAAAAGAATGCTCAGGCTGACGCAGTGATGAGACAAGGAAGAAAAGCTTGAGTCGAGATGACTAAAGTTACAGTTGATGGATCAACAACATCCATGGGGGAAGAGAAGAAAAGAACATTGAATTTTAGAGTATTCTTATGACTCCAAAGATACATTTTTATACAACTAAGAAAGGCAAGAGCTCTCAACCTTCAAGTTTCCGCTTGCTTTTCTTGATGGTATAATACTAGCATGGAAAAACCCTGAATCACTAGCATGAACAAGTGGCAAGATTAAAAGTAAAGAAGGTAAGCAAAGAAATGAAAGAAGAAAGATCTGTAGCAGAGGAAGGAATTCAACACCAGAGCAAGAACTAAGTGAGATTGAAAAGGTAAAAGACATGCACAGAGGAACAGGGGCTATCATGAAGAATCTTATGATTCCAGCGATCCACATAATCAATACTGTATTCAGTTCCGTCATTAAGCAAGGAAGAAAGTGGTGAGAAAGCAATAAACATTTTTCTATTCAACTTAAAGATCACTGGCATAGGAAAAGCATAGTTGTCGACACAGAAAGGCTCTACCAGCTTCTGTGTCCGTATTAGGTGACAGTTAGGAGCCTTGAGAAAGTACTCTCATAGAAAAGGCAGCAGCATAAGCCAGCAGAAAAATCATCACCAACCCCATGCTTCTCAGTATGAAGGATACTAAACAGAAGAACAATGTGTGTTTCTGCCACAAATTGGGCTTGGCTGCTTCCATGGATATAGTTCTGTAAGAGACAAAGAGTAACTGATTTTAGAAAAGACTCAAGTCAACTTTGACATGAAAACCAACAGCTACAGAGCTCGGAACTGGGTTTTGCACTGTCTCTTTCAGGAGACAGAAGTTGGAGCACAAACTATTTCATTTGTTGACCATTGATTTTTTGGGGGAGCTGTGTCAACATCAAAAATCCTTCTTCTATTAACATGCACAGTCAGCCCAAAAGTACCATTCAGATTTTAAGAAGTGCAAGTGCAGCTACAACCTTCATGGTCCAGATCCCCTGTTCAGCAAGACAAAAGACCGTAATTATGCCCCCCTGCATCCACTGTGATCCAAGTCTGATCCATTCCCTGACTTAAGATTCTTAGGTTACGTACATGGCTCCTCAGCTTAGGGACAGTCTCTTCAATCTGTGTGTGAACCCTACCCACTTAGTTCCAGAACCAAGCATTTGAAATATTTTTCATGGCATACCAGGAAAAGGAACACCACTACCAATACTATTGACGCCTTCTTCTACAGTCTCAAAAAGGCTTAGGAATGATGTAAACAGAAAAAAACAAAAGGAAGCATTTTCAAGAAAGCATGTAAAATACAAGAACTTCCACTCAATAAGTTGGCTCAGTTTTATTTACAGTAATAGTTTACTAACCAACTGGGTTAACAAATTTCAAATTTTCTATTAAAGAATACCATTTTTTAATCTCTTGTGGGAAGCTCTACCTCACTATGGTTGTGACGTTGCATCTAAGCAGGAAAAAAAAAAAAGTTCGATAAGCAGATCCACTTTTTATGAAAGAACACAGAGGGCCTGATCCACCTAACCAGGCATGAAAGGACATTTCACCAAATTAATTCCCTTCCGAGTAAAATACATGAGAAAAGCCAGTATGTGATCTACAAGCACCTGAAAAAATGCAATGCTCTCAATACACTGTAAAAGCAGTCAATCTTTCTCATTCTGTATTACGTACAGAGCAGTACATTTCAAGTGATGTTAAAACTAATCTTTCCCAAGAATGAGGTTTATTAAGTCTAAGGTCACTAGACATTAATTTACCTCAAGAATCTCACAGGAAGGTGTTTTTATATGGAAGTCTTAAGATGGGTGTATAAGCTAAAAAAAAACAGGTTAAACATGAAATTGCCAGAATCGGCAATAGGACTGTTTAGCATGTAAAGACTCAACGTAACACCTTTATTTTACTGTTAGCAATATAGAACTACCACGTCTCTTCATCACTAGAGATACAATGTATGTACGAGACAGAGGAAAGCAAATGTCACAGGTAAATAAATACTGAAAAGTAAACATGAAAACAAGTAGGAACAGTCAAAAGACACATAAGAAGTCAGAGAAATGGAAGAGATCAGGTAATTTAAAATAGTGTACCCTCAGAACCTAAGCAAAAAAAGCATTGTCATTATGCTTCCCCCAAAACGTATTATTATTTTTTTTACTTTTACTTTTTGGAGAGATGGAAAACAACAGGAGGGATGAAAGAAATGCTTACTTTAGGTTCTGAAGCAAGACAGGGACCCCCCATCCAAATATTACATTAGCAAATAGTCTTGGTTACTCTGTATGCTATCCTCTTTACCATAGAGCATTATTTTATTACCTTCTTAGCTTTCTATGATTACTAGAATAATCAATAACCAAAGTTTCCACACACAAGAAGACCTTGAACTCTCTAGGTATTAACACAACAAAAATTCCAAGGCATCTCTTTGGAAGCAGTATGTGCCTTTTCCAGCAGAGTACCACCCATATGACTGCTGTCTGATGCTTTATTGCATGGAAAGCACTTTGGGCAGTTTCTAACAACAAACTGAACATGTTGCTAGACAGTAAATTAATCTTAGTATTTCTCATCTGATTAAGAATTGCGTTTTTTATTCTGTCTCTTAAAAGCTTATTACTAAGCACAGAAAGCAATACACCTAAAAAAATCCCCGAGTAACATTTGTCCTTACTCTCAGAACATCACAGAACTAATGCCACCATTCTTACAGAATTAATGAATCATTGAATAAGAGACTGTAGGAACAACCTTTCTATCAAAATGGAATTCCAGGTAATGGTTGAAGTTATCACACAGCAATTACACAACAGAGCACTTTGCTTTGAATTATGATCAGTATTTTGTGATTTTGCAGTAGTAGAAGTCTGCAAACAGAGTTTCTTCTTCTATTTGAGCCAAAAAAAGCAAAAGCTAATCGGAAGAAAATCTAAATCACGACTGCAGCTCTAACACTCCTGTTTCGCACAAAACATAAACCCCTCTTTTACAGGCGTATTTTAAGAGAAGACGTATCTCTCTGAACTAGTCAACAGCTATTTTGCATCTCTCACTGCAGGAGAGGTTAGTATCACTGACTAACAAATAAAGAAGCCAAGAATGGAATTTGCACTCTGACTTGCCTCTTTTAGTATCAGCCTTATTCTGTAAATATACAATAGAAATGCAGAAAAGAAAACGAAGAAAAGACTTACAACTTGTCCTGTATGGGGATTCTTATGAGCATAGGGTGGACCTCTAATGTGATTCCACATCTGGCCTGATGTCATTGCTAACACAAAACACTGGAAAGGGAAGAAAAAATACTATTTAATACGGGGGTTTTATTTTTTATGCGATTTCTTTTCACTTCCATACCAAAATGCACTGGTTTGGAATACAATCTTAGGCTAGGCATTGTCCTACCTTTTATTATCTAATCAAGCATTAACTGAGCTGAAAAGACTGAGATCAAATAGTATTATCAGGCTACCAAAAAATAAAACTAAATGCACCTCATTTTCCGCTACCAGTTTTAAGCATCTTTAAATACAAAAGCTTTTGAAGACTTGAATTACTACAAAACTCATGACAACAGGCAGACAAGACTTACAATTACTCACCAAAGCAGCAAATGCCCAGCCAGTTTTGTTATACAGAAAATCCAGATTGCTTCCACGCAAATATACGAGGCCTCCGATGACAGCCAGCAGCAGACCTAACATCAGCGGTCCAGCATAGTTTGGTGGCCTTATCACACGAATCTAAACAGAAGGCACTTAAATTGTTTTCCCTCAATGGGATCATACATTATATCTGCACTCCTGCTAACAAAACCCACAATATATTAGACTGGAAGAAACCATCAACACAGAGAAAAATTATCTGTATAATAAATCTGACGAGGGAAGTAAGTAATGCTTCTTCCCCCATCACTGTAACTTCAGTTTCATACACCTTTACCCTACCTAATAATTTAAAGACTGTTTTTCTTCCATAGGAACAGAAGAGGCAGAAGGAAGGAGATGAGTTTTACCACCTTATCAAATGCAAAATTACACAAAATATTAGAACACAGAATATAAGGAAACTTAAAGATGTAATTACGTGCCCAAACTAGATTTTGTAGACAAGAACTATTTAGAGTATCTGAGAGTAGATTGTTAGCCACAGAACACAACTGACATATCTCATAGCTGGAATTACATAGTAAGGGCGTGCTGCAGAGGTGGTGAGGGGGAAAGCCTGTACATACTTACATTGACATCGGTTCTGTCAGCCACCCAACGAGCAAGCTGTTCAGCTGCAAAGCCACGCACCTGAAGTTCATATGTGTCACCCCGTTTAGGCTTCCCTTTAGCAGGAAAGTTAATGAAGGTTGGAGCGGAATTCATGTTTAGCTGTGTTTAGAGAATTCAAAGACACAGCACCATGAAAGCTCTATTTAGTAATACAATTCTATTCCATTTTTATCTTGCAACACCATCACTAAATCAATCAGAAACCGTAACTATTCAATAAACAGATTTCACTGCCAATAACTTAAAAACAAAAGACAGTACACACAGTATGTTGCATTTCTGTATTTCATCAAAGTAATCAATATACTCCTGCAATTTCCCTTTTATGTTCCATGCTGTTTTCTCCTTTTAGTATTGAGAAGCAAAATTTTTTTAGTTCTGTCACTAGCTGTTCTGGATGTGTTAAAAAAATTTGTTACTTCTGAGTAGGCTTTTTTTTTTAAAACACAATTGAGCATGCTTTCTAAAGTGACTGACATTTCTTTGTTAGTACTCAGATCTATAGCTACTGATGCAAGAGATTCATACCAGTTATGAGATTATAATAGGTAAATAAGAGTAGTTGTTTACAAAATGCAGTTCTATATTTTCCTAATACTTCCCCCCCCCCCGCAACGTTTCCGTTTTTTTGAATCTGTTTCTTCAGTAAACACTACTTTTGGGAGAGAAATCTGCAAAATAGGAATATATAGAGTAATCTATAAAGCCATAGCTTGATGAATGAATTTTTGATGGAATGCTATGGGAAAACTTAAAAAGAATAATAAAAGACATCCCTTTCCACTTCTCCAGTCCAAAAGCTTCCATTTAATATAAAGTCATTCCCTGAACTGTGTAGCTTTTAAAGAGAAATAAGTATCTATTCTTTTTTTAAAGAGAGTTAAGATTTGCAAAACTATAATGAACTATTAATGTGATCTACAACTGCAAGCCTAGGTGGAATGTTCTCATGTTTAAAAAAAAAACCCAACTGGTTACATAATGTTAATATTGAAGAGCAAAATGACTGAGTACTTGAAAAGTAAGTTAACCCATACAGAAAGCCTAATCTATCATCCTCAAGTAATCTAAAAATTGTAATAGCTGTTCCTAACAACATTGGTGCTTTGTATGATACACAAAGAGGCAAGACAGAAGAATTCCATTAAGAATTACAGTGTAAATTATTACAGGAGACAAACTCAGAAAAAACATTCAGAGAAGCCAGCTCAGTCCTTGTGCCTATTCCTGATTTCTCAGTTCTGTTAATATTACTGCCAATATGCTACTGCCCTCTGCTCTACTCCTCATTTCTTGCGAGTGGTAGCATTTAACTTTTCAACTATTTCTTTAATCATTGTAACACTAAATTTTGTATACATCTTTACCTTCTTGCCCTCAGTCTCCAAAACGCAAGTTAAAAATAACATTAGAGGAGAAAAAGAAAGACGTTACCATCTGAAATACATCTGAGCCTTCATCAAAATCTACCATAGCAAAAAAGATCTTATTGGTAAATGCGCTGGAATATCGCCAGGAGTTTGCCAGAATCTGGTATTCCTCATCAGCTTGCCTGTAAAACACAAAAATTGAGATGCTGTATCATATGTTTGTCCAGAACACAAGTTATAAAACAGCTGAGGGAGCTGTAGCCACCCACCCTGTTAATGGGTACAACCCCCACACCCCTGCATTAATTTTCTAGTGATAAAGAAAAAATTTAAGGCCAGACACTCATCTAACAACCGAGGCATCTGGCACTGCTGTTTTCTTTAAATGCAAGGACAAGTTTTCTTGAGGTCATGAACACAAGCAGTGATAATTTCTAAATTGAAATCTGAAATGGAACCAGCAGCTGATGATTTGCTAGTCCACAGAGCACCAAAACAAGTATAGTTGTGCCCTCTTTTCCATGTCAGAGGCTAGGATACCAATTAATTTCAACTAACTACGTATAAAAATCATCTTTACAGTTCTCTGCCACCTTCAGATTAATATATGAAAGCTATAATATGGTTAAGGATCCAGCACATTACAATTGTAAATAATTAATACGTTGATTGGCATGGATTTAACAGCAACTTTTTGACTGCACGGCCAGCAGTAATTCTACAAATATTTCTTCAGCAGCTCATGCCAGGTAAGATCAGTTTTCACCCTGTCTTCCTCCAGAAGCACGTCAGTGTGAATATTGTTTCTGCAAAGCAGTGATTATTTTAGGAGGGAGATAAAGAATTAAGGACTATGTTGTTTTCTCGCATACATGTTACACATATATTTCCACACATTTAATTTCAAAGATAATCCTACTATAGCATGCCCTAGCATATTCCTTCCACAT
This sequence comes from Elanus axillaris, assembly GCA_026212715.1. Taxonomy (NCBI): domain Eukaryota; kingdom Metazoa; phylum Chordata; class Aves; order Accipitriformes; family Accipitridae; genus Elanus; species Elanus axillaris. Next base: position 3,461,395 of record JANZLQ010000040.1, read on the forward strand.
ACGTGGAATTTTTATCCTATTCTTAATTTCCTACAAAGCATATGATGACTTTCAAGTTCTGATTTAGGACTAAATTAAGCCCATACTTGCACACAACACACTGTCTGTGAGGCTGAAGAGCAGTGAACATCACAATCACCGAGTAATTTCTGGGTGGTGCCTTCACAAGGCGTCGAAATTTGTCTCCATTCATTCGAATAACGGATCTTTTACTAGCCCACTCCATTAGCTGGTTCACTTTTTCTGATAACACCATCTGAAAATAAAGTCAGAGAAACCCTGTTGGGTTTTTGTAGGTTTTTTTTTTCCTAGTTTCACAGTACAATCTTGAAGGTTTTTAAGATTTGATGTAACAAATGGCTGCACTGTATTGCATAAGAACACCGACTGCATGATGTGATTCTTCACTAAGATTCTTGAAGGCATTCACAGATCCTTTTGACAATCATGTTAGTATTAATTCATTTACTTTAACCACTTAGTAATACGCATGCTTTAAGCACTTTGCCTTTAAGCACTTCATATTACGCCTGCTGGTGAAGACTGTTAGCTCGCTAGCTCTTTCTCATGTCACTAACTGTAAGATTTCTTTCAGATGTACAAACTGCCCCAAACCACTCCACAGTATTTATGAGATACCAAGCATCACACTGTTTCAGATTTCAAAACCTGGCAGAAGCAGTATCAATACTAGAGATAGAAGCACTATGGAAGTGAGCTAGCTCAACATCTAATTTTCAGCGTTGCTGGAAAAAACTTGCTTCAGTACGTATTTGGAGAACTTGGGAGCACCCAGTACTAGGCTCCTCTTTAAAAGTGGGCCAACCAATTCTATGACATTATACAAAGAAGCATTAGATAAGTGGAAAAAAAACCCCAACCAACAAATGTTACATTTATCATAAACTACTTCTCTATTTTTTATTGACACCTTTCTTCGGACAAATATTTTAGGGTGAAGAATAAACTACTCCTCTTTGACTTACAACGGACACGAGTATGTACAGAGGGATCTTTTCAAACCGTAGGAGCCAAGCATGTGGAAATAAGTGACACCTTTGTAATTACAACCAAAGACAGTCAGTCCACCCGCCCTCCTCCGCCAAATCCCATACAGCCGGAAGGCAACACTCTTAACAGCGCTTTTTACAAGAACATTAGAACCTCGAATTAAACGCACTGCAAAATGAAAGGAAAAACTAATTAGCACCGTATGACTCTCAACAGACACCTGCTCCGCGCGGCCCCCAGTCGTGCCCGCGGGCTTCCCCTCACAGCCCGGCCTCTGCCGCCGAGGAGGGCCGCCCCTCAGCCTGGGGAGGCCCCACCAGCGACCCGTGGCGGGGACAAACCGCCCACTGCGCGGCCTCCCCGGCGCCGTACGACCTCAGCGCAGGCCAGCGACCGCGGGAACCCTCCGCGGCCGGCCCGGCCCGGCCCTGCCC
>JANZLQ010000040.1:3463534-3505955 GCA_026212715.1 Elanus axillaris
GGGGGGGGGGGGTGGGGTGTGGGGTGGGGGGTCAGCGCCGCGGCGAGGGGCCTGGCCTCACGTCGGTAAGCTCTAAGAAACCAAAATGGGAATCTAGAATAAAACTCCAAGGAACTTAATCGGTAGCTCTCCCCAAAGGCGTACGCTTGCTTGATTTTATACACGCACGTAGATTGCTGGGTCGCGTGTTAAAAAGATTGTTAAAATTGTAAACGCCCTCGGGAAATCCTCAGCCGGGGTCTAACGGGTTACGCGCTCTTGAGAGTCATCGCCGCAGAAAAACGTGGTTTTATCAATGCTTCGGGTTGGTTTTTATTATTTATTCGAGGACGTGCACGCTATGGAAATTATTTCTGGCGCCGTGGGCCTCGCTGCAGTTTCTAAATCTGCACTAAAATCTCTCGCTTTAGCTGCGACTTCTGTGAAATTAACTTCACTCAGAAAGCAGCAGCAAAAAAAAAAAAAAAAAAAGTGGTGTCAGAAGTGGGATTCGAACCCACGCCTCCATACGGAGACCAGAATACCCAACCCGCCGCGGGAAGGCGCGGAACGCCTTGAGTCTGGCGCCTTAGACCACTCGGCCATCCTGACACTGGGATTACAGCCCCTACCGGGGCGCTCCTTACCGCTTCCCTCATGGCCGCGCCCGCTGTCCCTGGCCTTTCGCGGAGAGCGCTCCCGAGCCCGTGGGTGGGAGAGGAGCCCTTTCTCTTTCTCTCTCTCCCGGCTGCGGAGCTTCCCCTTGCTCTCGCTCAACCGTAGCGAGGAGGTACCGTCCCTCCGCCACTGCGCGCCTACATTACCCACAGGGCTCCTCCGCTCAGCGGCACGGCGCACTGGCGGCTTCCGGCGCGGCCATTTTGTTTTTCACCGCTCGCCAAGGGTAGCAGCATCCCGCCGGTGGAAGGGTCGTACTCCGCTTGTCAGCATGTTCCCTGTGGCTAGGACTGCTCTGAACCTCGCCGGTAAGCAACGAAAAGGTTCTCTGGAGTGCTGGGGGTGTTTCTTGGGAATAGGCGTTTCGTCAGAGTGTCTCTTCCCGGTTTCTTGCCGTCCCTGTGAGGACTATCCCCTGAACTCTGGGCTCGCTTCGTTCCCGGAGGAGGGTCGTGAGGGCAGCTGAGGGGCTGCGGGTGGCTCTCTCGTCGTCCTTCATCTGCTGCTTTTCTTCTTTTTTTCTGTTTCTTACCCTAGTTGCTTTTACTTGAGCTGACCTTGGGTTCTCTTCCTCAGTGCTTTTCCTCCTTGATAGTAACTAAAGGCACAGTAGGTCTTGTAACCTGAGGTGGCAAGGTGTAGTCAATGACCACCAGACTTTAAACTGAAGCGTAAAGTTACCTCTTCAGTGATAGACTCCCCAGTGCTTAACCTGGTCCTCTCAAATCTGGTCGCGGTTCATGATGTGCTTAGCCCGAGGCGCATGCACCTAAAATAAACATGCTTAGCACCGTTTCTCTCAGTAGATAGTCAAGCTTCTTTTTTCTGTTTAAAAAAAACCAAAAAAAACACCTCGTGTGGCCTCACAGAGCATGCTAGAGATGTAGTAGCATTATGGGTATTGCCATCGTTTTCTCTAGTCATGTTTGGGCAAATGTGAACCACTGACCTGAAACTAAAAGATTTTAGTTTGTATTGTCTATCTTTATGCAAGGATCACTGTCTCATCAAATGCTTTGTACCCAACTACTAAACAGTCTCAGTGTTTTGAAGCCAATGGTTTGATTCTTCACTCTGTCTTCTTAATAAGTGTAGCTTTTATAGTGTACAGTTGTAATGCACATCATACATTCTGTCATCTGAAGATATTCTCCTGTATTTCGTTCTCTTATTATTTACCTCATCTGAAGGCCCACAGTTACTTCCACTTCCTTCTTCACTTCCCTCCCCTCGCTTCAGAAATCTTGAAGGAATGAGAAAGGTGTTACCCATACCCACTATCTTCAACCGCTTAATTTGGTGGTGAGCTTCACTCTGAAAATGCTTATATTAGGTACACATACTGACAACATAGATACTTACATACTGAAATCTGAAACAGATTTTAAGTACTAAAAAAAATATTTTATTAGAGAAATAGTAATATTTGAAAGTGTACTTGAACTTGCACACTGAGGGCCCAAGGAACACATACTAATGAAAAAGGTAACTTAGAGGATTTCCTTACTAGAATGAGACTTCAGGAATAACTTTCTAGAGAGAAATTGGGAGAGCTGAAACAAAAGGAAAGATGTTCGGCATATCCTGTGTTTTGGAATCGTTCCAAAGCTCTAACTCCAAAAGACTGATTTTTTAAATTTTTTTTCAGCTTTTCTTTAAGTCTTTTAATGCTTACGCTTGCCCCTCTGTTGGTGGGAGATGAGGATTGTGAATAGTTTGAATATATATTTCAGTTGATTTCTGTACTTCTCATTCTGTTTAACATTCACTAGCTCGTGGCATGCAGCATACTGCAGTAAGACAAGCTCATCGCAAATATGAGCCTAACTTCCATGATAAATATGGAAACCTGGTACTCCTTGGTGGAGCCACAGTTTTTACTGCTGTCTGGGGATATGTAAGTTGTCCTTTTTTTCACCACTCTGTTGTGACTATAGCTGTAAACTTGCAAGCTGTTAAGTTTCACAAAGGCCTATTTTGAAGTAACTTCGATGGTCAGAATTTAGGAGCATTTTACCTAAGTGGAGTAACGTGATAGAAATGAAAGTTGTGTTAGCTCGTATTTTGATTTTGAGTTGTTACACAAGTTTCTGTGTCGGTCTGTTGCTTGATTTTAAAATGTAGAAACACAAGTGTTCTGTATTTTACTTGGGATTTCCAAGCTATACAGGTAGAGCTTTCAGCAGAAAAATTTATAGATTAAAATTACAGTAATGTGATAGGGTTTTACATTCCAGATTGTTTGTTCTAAATATTTGGAAATAAAAAACTCAAGTATTTAAATACGACTTGATATATTCCAGTTGCTTTATTGTAAGATGAATTTCATGTTCTAATACAAGAAATCTACACTGAGAACAACAGAAATAGCCCTCTATCAGAAGTTTTCTTTGATTTCAGAGTTAATAATCTTGATTTTTATCCTGCAGGTGTTTACACAAGCTGGAATTGAGTGGGGCTTGTCACCTGTTGGCAGAGTCACTCCAAAAGAATGGCGGGAGTAACAGTCTTTGCTTATAATGAACTGGTTTAGACTTTCACTGAAAAAATGATGGTGTAATGGCATTTGTTCCCTGATTACCACTTGTACAGTGGCATTCCTGGTCTAATAAACGTACCTAGAAACCTGTCTGGCTCTTCCAGGTTTCCTCTGGCTCCGTGTCTGCTGAAGTATGAGAAACAGTGTAAAAATTCAAAATAATTGAATCATATCTTAGGTAGTCCCAGTTGTTCCTGTAAAGGTCACTTGTGGATAAAGGGTAAATCCAAAACATCGTATAGTTGTCCATTTCGCCAGCTGTGTGCGCTTAAATGAACCTCACGTGCATTCCCACTGCAGAGTTCACGTCGCTTTACCTCAGGTTTGCTGCACATCTAATGACAAAGTTGAGATCCCTTTTTTTATTTTCCACAGGACTACTTTTGTTTTGAATCACTCTGCCAGTAAGTTGCTTGTCTCCGACGTGGATGAGAGTTGCAAAGAACCTGAGTTGAGTTTTGGAGTCGGAGACGCTTGACAGAAGTAGGCAGTATCCCAGTCTCGCTCGTCACTGTCGCTGAGAGAAATGTGACCTCTCTAATGAATTCTCGCGTAATCAGAATCTGTTAGGAAGTAGATCAGGGCTAAAGGCAGACGCTCTAAACCTCCGAGTCAGCTCTAGTCCCTGAAAACCACAGAGAAGCCTGCCGTTTGTTCCGGCCGAGGTGTACGAAATGGCTGCCTACACCCTCCTCGGAGACCGCTGCTTCCCCCGGGCCCTAGGAGAGAACGCTCCCGGGCCGGGCCGGGCCGGGCCGGGGGGGAATCCCTTCCGACGCCGCTTAGCTTAGAGCACGGCTGCGCCGGGCGCTTTCCCCCTCCCCCAAGATAACGCGTTTCGGCCCGGGGGGGCCCTGTCGTTGTCAGTGCCGGCGGCGGGCCGAGGGTCCGCGCCTCGCGTGGCCCCGCCCCCGCCCGCCGCGGTGACGTTACGTGAGCGGGCGGGCGGGAGGAGGCAGGCGCCCTCCGGTCACGTGACGGCGCGGGGCCGGGCCGTGGCATGGGGCAAAGTGCCAGGCGCGACCCCGGGCCGGGCAGTGTCCGCCGCCGGCAGCCTCCGGTGAGTGTGGGCCTGGGCGCCGGCGGGGCCGCCCGGTCTGCGGGGAGGGGGCTCGCCGGGCACTTCCCGCGGGAGGCGTGAAGGCGGCTGCGGTGGGACGCGGCGCTGGGCTGCGCTACGTGTCCCCTCAGAGCGGGGCGGGGGGGGGTTCCCCGCCGCGCCCCTGCCTGAGGCGCAGCGCGGGAGCGGGCCGTCACTCAGCCACCCGCCGCCGCCGGGGGAGGCTCCGAGCGCCGAAAATAGCAGCTTCGGCTCGGCGACGGGTCTCTGCGGCACCTCCGGGCTGGTCCGCTGCGAGGTCTGTCGCTTCGGAAGTGTGGTGGGGTCCGTCCGCCCGCCCGCCCCCGTCTCCGAGGCAAAGCCTGCCGCGTAGCTCATCCCCAGGGGAGCTGGCGTGGGCTCTGGGGGGTGCGAGCAGCGGGTGAGTACGGGGTGACTCGGCGGTTCAGAAACAGACCGACCTAACGAGGGCTCTGGGTCGAAAACGGCATTTCCTGCTCAACCGCTTCCCTCTGTGCAAACTGCCTCTGCCTTCCTTTTTGGGTTTTTTTTCCCAGTGCTAGGCAAACACTGGTGGTAGGGAGACACATCAACACTTCTGTGGTTTCAAACGGGAAACTGAAAGCAGAATAGGTTGTTTTTATCAGTGGGCATCCACATTTGAAATCTCGTTGCTCCTTGCTGGGCAGTAAGTGTGTGCTCACTGATGGACTGGGAAAAAGTACCTCTTCTACTGTTGGCGGTCTTCAGAGAAAGACTTACAGTGAATTTGCATACACAAGTCACTGAGCCTTTTCTCCAAGGTCGTTTTTTTCAAATTGGAGCTGCTTAACTTGTACCTCTGAAACATCTGACTTAGGGTTTTGCCTTCTGATGGCAGCACTCTGTGCACAAGTACGTTTTTCCAATGTTTTCATTAAAAACATAGTGTAAATATTCTGGAAGAGGGCAAATAGTTATTTACAATGCTTTGGGGTGAAATCTTGGGAAAATGAGCAAGAGCAAACCCAGCTTAACTATTGCCTCTCTATATCCATGTTCTGGAAATTGTGTGTAATTATTGTACAGTTCCTTAAAATCTTTTATGCAGTCACCAAAGATTGCATTTCTCTACTTAAATGCTTGCTGAATTGTATTTGTGGATGTAAATAGACCAAGAAATATTTTTTTTTCCTCTTTGCCAATGTGGATGTTAGTTGCGTGTATTATGATGCACTGTGCGAGCACAAACACAACTTGTTGATTAGAAATTAATAATTATTGGGAATTTTATTGTAGAGAATAGACCTGAAGCTTTTTTCCTTCCCAGGTGGCGAACCAGGAAGGTAAAAGCTAGCATTACATGTCATTTACTGTTCTTCTTATTTTCATTTGTATAATGCATTCCACGTTGTTCAGCCTTCCATTTTGAGACTAAGCTCAAAAATGAGGAGCCTCAGTTGGCCTTGGTATGCTCATATAACAAGGGTTTATAAATTCTGTTCTGTTCCTAATTGCTCTGATTCTTCCAGGGGAACATCGCTGTTCTCCAGAAATTTGACTTGAAGAGGTTGTGGAAGGATGGAAGTAAAAGGATTTGCTAAGAATTTGTCTCAAGTATTTTAATACTGTTGTTAGAAGTGAAGTAGAACGTTTTCAATGTGTACTTTTTTTCATCTAGCTTGTACGGAAATAAAGTCCCTCAGAGCAATTTCCATAGTCTGCTGACCAAGCAAGACTTGTGAAAAGTCTTGAGCAACAAGAGTTACAACCTACAGTATCACGTAGCTGCAACAGATGTTTATTATAGATGTGCAGTTTCTCCCTCAATGATTAAGCCTCATATATCTAGTCATGCTTTCAAATATACCTGTTTGCCAATGAATGTAATAAAACCTTGTTCTTCCGTATTGGACCAGATCTCCTGTAACCCATTATCCAGCACTTCTGTAAGCCCAAGGATGGGATGATACAGCTTTTTCCTTTCATGCTGTCCTTTCCTCTTTTTTCGTAGATCTTTGCAGACTTTTAGGACAGGTACCTTTTTTCCATTTAATGTAATTAGTAATTTAAACGAAGCTATAAAGTAGGACTCAGCTATTTAGAAATGTAATAAGGTCCAGAGGCTGTAGTTAAATACGACAGATTCTGTTTCAGGTGCTTGTGTGATTTTTGCCTAGCTTTGACCACTTTTAGTTTCAGCAGCTATAAATTCAAGATAATTATATGTAGAAAACTTCAGTGAAAACTGAAGTTACACACTTAGCCAGACACATTGTGTGCTTCTCGGTTATGTATCCTTACTGATCCTAGAACAGGAACAAAGCGTGTTTGTGGTGCACGGTGCTTTGTTAAACTGTGACGCCTGGGTTAGCTCAGATACTAGAAGCACTAAAGTGAGGGGTTTTTTGTGGGGTAAAGTGAGAGTCTGGGTTTTTATCGGTGTATTTTACTTACAAAGACAGCTGTTAGCACATGAAAAAAAAAAAGTTCAGAGAGATCAATCTGAGTTTCTCAGTCACCTTGTGCTTGATCAGTGTTTCATTTTCCTTTCCATAGGAAGAAATTGCTGTTGGAATTAGGAATTATTTCTCTTTCTGTTGCTTCATTCATTTAATAGAAACACTAGTTGACTTTCTTCAAGAAAATGAAATATTTGGATTTTAACTTGCACACAGGTAACCCAAGTGTTAAACCTAAAACTGTACCTGGAAAAAACCTTACAAGGACTTAATGTTTATTTCCAAATATTGTTTTGGTTTTAATTATCCTTTGTTAGCTTCCTGTTCTGTCACTGAGCCTTGGTCCTCCACATGTTCAGTTCTGCACTATTGCAGAGCCAGATTATTTCTAGGGCTCTGCTGCTTCATTGATGGTGTTAATATACAAACAAGGAAGTACTACTGCCTTGTGTACTGCAAAACACAGGGGAAAGTAATGAAAGAGAATAGAAAATGGGAGTTTCTAAAGTTATTAAGCAGTAAATAGTATAGTAGAGAATACAAAAAGCTTTTACAAAGTATTCAAAGCCAAGGTTCTTCATAAGATGAAGCCGCATTAGATGATAGTCCAAAAGAGCAGTAGTTGAACTAAAGTGTCTTGGCTTCTTGTATTCTAAATACATAGCTGTTAGATTAAAGCCAGGGCAGGGGCTGCCATTTGTTTGCGTTGTCAAATCCTAAAATTCTTTACTAATTGATGATGAAGGTGTTTGATAGATGGAGCAATGCATTGGTTAAGAATAGAACCATTACTCTCCTCTATAACAGTTTGTGATCCATAACTTAGCATCTCACTTAAAAGAGTATGTCCATGATAACTTTGAATTTGCCTTGCAGTCAGTGGTGATAATTAAGATCTTAAGTGTCAGCTTATCACATATATGTTGCCACCTAGAAAGCTTTTTAGATGTTCCAGAAGTTTTAGGTTTGCTTATTGTTTCAGCTGCGTCCTGCCAGAACCATGACTGTCCCTTCTATAGTGAGTTTCTCTTTTGAGCTAATGCATATATATATACACATGTGTACATATGCATTGTTATATATGTGTGTGTGTATATATAAAGACTATAAAAAACAGGGGGAGAAAAAAAACAGATATGTAGTGATGGATAGCAAGAGTGAGGAAACAGGGTGTTCCAAGTACAAACCATTGCTGTAGTGTACACAGATTGCTATACAGCCTCATACAGATCTTTTTACTTCTGCATCCATTTTCATGTGAACTTGGTAAAGTATTAACACGTTTAAGGAGAACTACGATTAAATTGTCAATATTTGTATGCTTCTTGTGTGATCTAGTCATAATTTATTGGTGTTACAAATATTTTTCAGGCTGCTTAGTCATGAATTTTTCTTCTGTCATCAGAAGGAGGAAATTATGACAAAAATATTTCTTCTAAGTTTCAGTCAAAGGATTTCTACCAGGGAGCACTCATAAGGGAGGCAGAGCACTGGAAATGAAATGGAATCTAACAAGGTAGAATACTGTCTCAGGTTTACGCAGGTATTAGCTTTTAAATGTAACTTGTCTTGGGCATTTTCTAAGGGGAGGAAAAAGGATGTGTGTATACTTAGAGTTGCTATGTGTTAACCCTATACTTTCTTCTGAGAAAAAGATCTTTTTAAAGCATCAGGAGCACTGGAAATCCAGACAGTTTTGTCTTCAGAAATCTCAGTAAGGCTGTACAGAAAACTGAGGTTGTGAATGTGCTGTTTCTCAATTCAGTGTCAGTAATACAATGCAACGGATGTGAAGAGACAGTATGGCTTACAAATAGCTCGTTTTCTAGTTGCACATTGGACGCATTTTTTAGAGAACAGTTTTTAAAAATTATATGAAAGCTATTAACAATTGCAACAAAGCAAATAAAAATCCTTGTCTTCCCCACAAACAGAGAGCTGTTATTGATGCATATACCATATAGATCCAGTAGCGTTTCTTAGTTGAAAATCAGATAACGAAGAGACAGTTTGATCCAACAGATAAATTCTGTGATGGAAGTTCTGGATTCAGTCCTAGTACTTTGGGGCCTTGAGGGGTTAAAAAAAAATCCTTTTTCTCTTATGCCTTTATGCTTTTTGCATGTTTGAATTACAGTCTTTTCCAGGAAAGGATTTTCTCTACTGTGTTTATACAATGCATAACACCATGGGGCCATGCTCAGTTGGACCTAGGCAACAGTCTTTAAAAAAAAAAAAACAAAAACTCCCCAACCCAACAAGAAATCCTTCTTTGGGCAGTGGAATGATTGAAGCTTGATTGCTTTTGACTTATTATTTAAATCCAAACACAAATAGGAGATGATGCCTTTTATTTTAAAGGGGAGGTTGTGTCTGTATGAAGCATTCGCTTGAAACATAAACAGGACATTGTACTGACATAAGAGGATTCTAACATGCTTTATAAGTGGTCCTGAATTACTGCAGAGTATTTTCTTCCACTTCTGTAAGTATCAGCCATCATATTTGAAGTCCCTTTACAAACTTTATTTACTTAATTAGGCCACTAAGGCAGAATAGCCCTAATAATCCCTGTTTCTGTTTCTACATGCTGCCTTTTAAGTAGGAAAACATGGGTCTGTAAAAAATGGTGGAAGTGATTATATGTGAAATGAACAGCAGAAGGGCAAAGAAACAAACTGAGAAAATGGAGGAAATACTTTGTGCATAACAAACTGTAATAATAGTAGATGTTAAAAAAAGTATAGTGTTATTTTTACATATATAAGCAGTTAATTTTTTTAATGCATTGGTTGGCATTCAGTAGCAGTGCTGATGGCTACTGTAATCACTTTAGTAGTACCAGTACACCATATAACAGGCGTGGCTGTTGTGAGTTTGACATACGATTTGCAGAAAAGACTTTAACGCTGTATCCTAGTTTTTTGTAATAATGGATACTATTGTACTGTAGCTTGAGTCTCTTAAACCAAAGACCAGGCAAGGTAGCCAGGAGCTCAGCAGACTTTCTCAGACTGGTGTACAGCTGTACCAGAGCTTTCATCCAACATCTTTCATGGCAACATCTTACCAACCTTTGATTATTTTAGATAGCAGCTCACAGTCAAAGTATTTTTCCTTACTTTATATTTTTTTTCAAAATGCAGTAGTAGTGCAGTTGTCAGGGCAGTTCAAGTTGATCCCACACCTGAAATGCTTTTACATTCACTTCTATCCAAACCTTACTAGAGGACAGATTGACTCTGTCTATGATAGACTATTGTGTCTCATTTTAGTTAGTTGGATGTGTCTGGATGTGCTCACAAAGCACACTGTAAGTCAAGTACTTTGTGAAACTTTATTTGTACTTCAGCCTTGTGGGATATTTGTTGCTCCCTGACTGTGGAGTTACAACTGTGTCTCTGTTGGCTTTATATGCACTGAGCATTCCTTATGGAAGAACTGAGGTAATCAGTAAGGGTCATATTTCAATGTGATGACATGAAAGCATGTATTTTCTTGGGTAGCTTTATAGTTTTTTTAAAAATATCTTGTAACTGAGTGTGCAGATGAGTCTTAGAAAGGACTTACCATATGAAGTTTGCTTAAAATACACTCTTCTGTCAATCCATAATTCTCTTGTGTGTCAGGTGACAGTTCTCTATTTCTGTAATGTGTGAATATTTACATACAAATGTTTGTGTGTGTTTTCTAATAACTCGGATCTTGTAAGAATAGGCAAAGTGCGATCTGTAATAATTTCAGGTAGAGTTAGTTGTCTTATTTCTGTTCTTAGCAGGGATGAGTTACTGTTGCTGTTTTCTACTGACTGTAGCATAATATGATGTGTTCTTTAGTAATAGTAACTTCCTGTCACTGTTCATCTTCTGAGGCAGCAGCACCTGGTTAGTACAGCCAGTGCAAGTGTTAATGCTATTTTCTTGGCCAGCCTTAGCAATAATCAAAGCTCTCGTTGCCTGAGGCCCCACTTTGTGGGACCTCTTTCCTCTGTATCCTGGCACTGAGACCACATCATGCTGCAGTGTGTCCTGTGTGCACCCACACCTGCATCCAGACACAAGACGAGAGCAGGACGCAGCTTTTGATTCTGATTCCACAGCCACCAACAGTCTTGTGCTTGCAGCCCTTATGCTTCCTAACTTCATCCATGATTGGGATGGAAGGATGAAGCATTAGCACTTTATGATATGTTCAGTGTAAATACTTGATGCCTTTTAGGAAAGTCAGATGTTGCAGGTTGTTCGAGGTTCTGATCAGATTTGATCTGTGCGAATGCTGCTTAGCCTCTCTGCACGTGTCAGTGAAAAAGGTCCCTACCTTGTTGCATAGAGGTGTTGAAAGTCCTTATGGCTACGACGTTTCCTTTATGCATTCCCAAGCATTCCTGTCTGTTAGCTGTGCTTATCATTAATGTGTGCCAGTTCTTGGTTTGTCTAGTCATCTACTGTGCAGTTCTTGAACAAAACTCATTGCCTATCAGAATACGAAGGGTCATGCCACAGTTTAGATGAATTAGCTGGTCATTTGAGGATTTTAGGAGATGCATTAGGAAAACAAATCTTTAAAATTAACTTCCTGGACTATTTTTCATGTTGTTTACGTAGCTTAACTTCTTTTTCTTTTTCTGACCTAGAAATTATAGTTAATTTCTCCCGCAGGTTAGTGACTGACAGAAATTTGCAAGGTGTCCCTGCCTCTTCACAGAAAATATTAAAGGAAAAATATGTCTTTCATCTATTGGAAACTTCACTAATTCAAAGCTTTATACTGTCTTTATATTCCTTGTTGATTAAGCTTCAGCATTTAGTTTTGTGCATCAGTGAAGTAAACCCATGTCTAAGATGAAACATCCTTGTATTCTTACATGGTTTGTAGCATGTCTCAGTGAAACCAGAAACTTTCAGAGCTTCTATAATGGAAAACAGTTCTGAAATGTCACCAAGGAGCAAGAAAATTAGTTTTATTAAACATTGTTAATACTTAATGTAATTTAGTTTTCCAAGATAAGTCCCCAGGGCAAAAAGCGTGTTAAGCACGTGCTTAACTTCAGCTGTTCAGTTAATCATCAAAATTTACTTTTGCTTCCACTGCAGCCAAACATTAAGCAGTTGACTCTGATAGTTTTCCTGGTTGCTAACCTCTCTGTCATTGGAAAAAGTAATGCACATTTTTAAAAGGTTAAAAAAACATTAATCTGGAAATCACTTCTTTTGCCCCTTTTACCCCTCTGTTACTTAACAGTTTGTGCATTGGACAAAGGAAGTCCTTTATATTAGCTATTATTTCTACAAAATAATTTAGGTTCAGTTATTGGGGTGGGGGGCCTTGCTTTTATGATCAAAAATAATTATAGTCTTCAGAGGAGCAGCAATCAGTTTTCTGAAGGAGATGTGGAAAAAGCTTGATTAGTTTCCTAGGACTACTTTCAGTATCACTTGGTTTTGCTAGCATGGCATAATATATGAGATATAAATGTGGAAAAACATGATCATCAGCTGTGCCATTGTGGCTTACATGCCATCCTCTGTCATTCTAGCATTCCAAGAGCTGGTGTGTCTCTTTCTCACTTGCTTCTCCCTATTGTTTCCTCTCACACACCAGTGAATCATAGCTTGCTGCATGCAATTAAATAATCTCAATTGTAATACACATGAAATAAAAAATGTCTGAACACTTTCTCTTTTTTGAAAATTCATAGGAATAAATACCTAAAGTTTTCCTTCCTGTTCAGCTGTGCTCAGATTTTGACATCTGCAGAGTTGCATGTGGTCAAGTACCTCATCTGTTAAATTCCTGTTTTCATTTCAACCTTTTGTGAAACAATTTAAGAACAAATGTCTTCATTGTTTTTGGCCAACGGCAATGAGAAGACTTGACTAGAATTTCACAATGGAGGCAAAATCCATAGTCATCGGTGTGGAGGGGATGACTTGCAATTCCTGTGTTCAAACCATTGAGCAGCATGTTGGGAAGATGAATGGCATCCATAACATTAAAGTAAGTGACACTATTACTATTTCTTATAAAGCTTTATTCTTACATAAGAAACCATTATAAAGTATGTACCAAGGGAGGAAAATATGTGGAAAGAGTATATTCTGTACGTTTTGTGGGAAGCTGATGTTAGAAGTGCATTAGTGTATTTCTGATATAAGAAGACAAGTGCTTATTTTACTGCAATGGGAGCTAAGTCATTGTCTGTTACTCTTAAGTAGTTTTCTGCTTTACAATTCAGTATAGTGAAGTAATGAGAAAAAAAGAAAAACATGGCAAGAACAGGAAATTTTAAAATAAGATAAAGCAAAAGCCCTACGACTTACACTGGTGGGAAAAAACCCCAAGCTGCCCTTGCCCCTTATACTGAATAAATGTCAATATTTCCTCACAGGCCTCCAGGCCTTTTCTTTCAAACTGATAGTACACAGAGGTTGCTTGCACAGGTTCAAAAGCATTTGTGGGTTTGAGGTGTCCAGTTAATCCTGTGGTAGTTGACCCACCATGAAAGATAAAGCTGTTTTGTTGTGGTTCATGAAATAAGAGTAGCAGGTAATCCAGGTGACAAAGGAAAGTCTTGCTAGCTCTTTCAAGCATTAGAAGTTTCCCTTCCTTTGTACCGTCTATGAGGAAATGAGAGAAGGAGAGCAGAACTGTAGCCTTGAACTGTTACAGAGCTACTTGGTTTGCCTTTAATCCAGACTTCCTTGATCTGACTTGATTTTAACTTTTTTTTTTTTTTGTAGCTCAGAGGAGATAACAATATTTTGTTAGTATTCTTTCTATCATGGGCAAAATACTGAGACTAAAGAGTACTCCAGGGTGAAGTGATTATTCCTACATAGTACCTCATTTTACAGTAGTTTTAATAATGGAAACAGTTTGAAAATTGGGAGATTCCTATTAGTTTTATGACCTGAATTGTGCTAGAAATAACAGTCCTAACAACAACAGCAACAGAAAATTGCAAAGTTTAATTATTTGGTATCTAGGTACTGAAATCATGCTGTAACATTCTGGTTGATTTTACTCTAAAGAAGATAATACCTTCCCGGTTTCATCAAAAGATAATTTCTATTTTAGTAGGTATATCTTAGAGGAACACTTTCTTTCCCAGAATAGGGTGCACTGTCTTAATTTGGGGGGCATGTGACAGTTACCTCTAGCTGATTGGGAAGGGCTCACTGTGGTGCACCATTCGGTACAAAGGCAAATGATGTACTAGTTAGTACAGTTTCCTTTTGCCTGAAGTAGGTGTTCATGTGTGCACGCAGAAGTTTTTGTGAACAGCAGCAATACTTACAAGATGCATCATTTTTCAACTTCCTCCAACTTTAATGGAGCTTTAACATGATGTGATGCTGTGCTCTGACCCCAGAACCTTGGATCGCTGAACAGACTGTTTTAGAAATAGAGATACCACTGTTAACATCTCTGGCATGGTATGGTCAGATAAATTGCTGGGTATATGCAAGCATGAAGTCCAATGAAGGCTAAAAGCAGCCTGTAAAATAATACCCCCAAATAAGCTGACCAGAATCTTTCCTTTCTCCCTTATTCTAGTAAAAGACTTAATCATCAACCTTGCATTTTTATTGTTTCAGCAAATTTCTGAGAATATACAGGTGGCTTGAGGTAGGAGAAGGAGAGATTCATACTTTAACTTGACTGAAGACAATGTGCATCCCATAGTGTCTTTTATGTAAGGAATGAAGCAGGTTTTTAAAAGGACAGTATGAAGAGTTTTGTATAACTACTCTCAGCAAAAAAAATATATTACAAAAACTTAGTCTATAGAACAGGACTATAAGAAACTTCTAAGATGTCATATTTGGTAATTATCCTCATTATAGCATCAGAACTTCAATTTAGCCACATCATTTATTTCAGAAAATTTCTGATAATAATAAAACAGGGTTTTGTTTAGTGATTATGAATTAGGTCAGCAGGGGAGATGAATATTAGATGGCTAATGCAGACGACCAGAGCTGCATTTAGGTTATTTTGCCTCCAACTGCAATGAAACCAATAAATGTCCACGTTGCTAATTCTGCTAAGGCACATAATTGGGACAAAAATGAAGAAAGGTGGTTCTTAAAGTGATTTTACTGGTCTAATGTAATCATGACTGTGGTCTTTAGGTTGTCCCTTTGCCCAGGGTAAAGATAGAATTGAATAATAACATGTTGGGCCTCTGGCAGTCATCAGCTTTCCCTTTTGAAAACTGCAATAATTGTGTTTGATATATCATCAGTTGGGAGCAAATTAAATTGAGGGTATTTGTACCATTGGATGTGAATGGTTAGTGCTAAATCAGGACATCTCTGGATCACCAAAATGTACAGAGAGAGGAAAACCAGCTTTGTCATATATCAAGCTTCAAAACTGAATTTTGCTCTGTGAAGTCTGATGCACTTTATTGCTCATAGCAAGTTAACAGCCTGTGCCTAAGATGCCTAGAAATACTGGACTCTTCACTGCTACTTAAATCTGTGGGTTTTTTTCAAAGAGTGTTTTCTTCCATGCTTGTAGCCTAAGGGTAGTTACTACTAACTGCAGAATTGTACGTGTGATTAGCATTTTTTCTGTGGGCTGTTTTGCTTTTGGGATTTAATTGGGTTAGTCATAATAATTCAAGAGAGTTTGGCTCTAGAAGTTTCATTAAATGCGTTGGTGCTGTCTGGATGTCATAAGTCAAAGTGACCAGACAGACTTGTAAAGGATTCTGAAACTGGGTGGGGGGAAATAAATTTGTTCTTTCTAGCTGTGTTGTTGCACAGATGAGCAGAAGTTACTTTATGCTGGCTATTGGTATGGCTTTACTCTTCAAGGTGAGTAGTGGTGGATAAAACTATACTGGACAAGTATTTCTAGTATATGCAAGTAAAAGCTATTTCTAGTCTCATGCAGGGTATTAGTTCTCATCTCTTAATATTGCAGCTTGCTAAATTGTTTTGTTGTTTTTTTCCCTTGTAAGGTATCTCTAGAGGATAAGAATGCAGTCGTCATTTATAACTCAAAACTGCAGACTCCAGCAACACTGCAGGAAGCAATATATGACATGGGATTTGATGCTACGTTAGCTGATTCAAACCCACAACCTGTTTTACCTGACACTATTTTTCTTACAATTCCTGCTCAGTCAGCTCTGACGTCTAAACAGATTTGTAGTACACTACTAAAGAACAAAGGTATCGTGGATGTTAAAACCTCCTCCGATCAAAAAACTGTAGTGGTGACCTTCATTTCTTCCATTATAAATGGCAAGCAGATTATCCAAATGGTCCCAGGAGCAGATTTAAGTACCTCTGCACCAGAGGTAACACCTGGAACTTGTGAAGATTCCAGCTGGTCTCAAGCAAGTAGTGTTGTACTGCGCCTGAAAGTAGAAGGGATGACCTGTCACTCCTGCACCAGCACCATTGAGGGGAAGATTGGCAAATTGCAAGGAATTCAGCGGATTAAAGGTAAAACCTTACTGGGTTTTTATATAAATTGAAGCTGACCATGCTGTTCTCTGATGGCATTGTGAAGATATCTTGGGTTTAGACTAGATAGCTTAGTGTGACAGTTACTCTTTGTGGTACCAGCTGTTCATTTACATGTTTAATTTGGACTAGAAGTGAAGAAAGGGGCCCGAATTGTGGTGAGTCTGTTGCTGTTACAGTGACAGTATTCAGTGGTTGCTTTGTATTTTGGTAGGGAGCCTGGAGTAGTCATGTTCCATAATTTTTATTACCAGTTACAGAAATCTGTAATACCATATGTCTTTTTTTGTATTGTAATTAATATTAGTTTATATTTTTCTGTTGAATTAAAAATTAATGTTGGCATGTATGTGATTGTACCTAAAAGGCAAGACAAAAATACCTGTATAAATAGCTCTGGCATAAATGTATTGCCACAGACCCCTGATAAAAGGATAAATTCAGTAAGAAATAGTAATGCCATTTGTGAAAGTCCTGGGGAAAGAGCAGAAATTGAGGAAAAGAGGAGCTGAAAATTGTTGTAGTACTAGATAAAAAATAGTTGAAGAGCTAAATTATTTGGTATTTACCAAATCAATTAAATCTCCTTTCCATTGCAGTTACATTTCTGAGCATTTAAAGCATTCTTGGAAAGCTTTGACAAGATCTGTTGCTCTTAGGACAGTGTGCTTATTATGCTCAGGGCAGTAATACACACTTACTTTTATTGATTAATTTTCAGTGTCC
This sequence comes from Elanus axillaris, assembly GCA_026212715.1. NCBI lineage: Eukaryota > Metazoa > Chordata > Aves > Accipitriformes > Accipitridae > Elanus > Elanus axillaris. The sequence goes on from JANZLQ010000040.1 coordinate 3,480,440, forward strand.
CTGGACAATCGGGAAGCTGTTGTTGTCTACCAGCCTCATCTAATTACAGCAGAAGAAATAAAACATCAAATTGAAGCTGCGGGTTTCACAGCATCTTTCAAAAAGCAGCCTAGACCCCTCAAGCTCAGTGCTATTGACCTAGAAAGGTTGAGGAATACACAGACCAAAGGCTCGGAGACAGCACTGAAAGAAAACTCAAATGTGAATGATACAAAGACAGTTGTCTTCAGAATTGATGGCATGCACTGCCGTTCGTGTGTCCTCAATATTCAGAGTACCATATCAGCGCTCCCATCAGTAACAAGTATAGTTGTTTCATTAGAGAAGAAATCTGCTATTATAAACTATAACCCAAACTTAATTGGCATAGATGTACTGAGAAAAGCCATAGAGGCAGTCTCTCCAGAGACATTTAAAGTCAGCCTTCCTGGCGAACATGAAAATGTAGCACTTTCCCCCACGCTGGCTTCTCCACTGAAGTCTCCTCATCCTGCTTTGAAGGATGGTAGCCAGCCACTTACTCAAGTTGTTGTGATAAATATTGAGGGAATGACTTGCAACTCTTGTGTGCAGTCCATTGAGGGAGTCATATCCCAAAAGGCAGGTGTAAAATCTATTCATGTCTCTCTCTCAAATCATAATGGAACTATAGAATATGACCCTCTGCAAACATGCCCAGAAGACTTGCGATCCTCAATAGAGGATATGGGATTTGATGCATCTTTATCAGGTAATGACATATGAAACATTTAAATTTAAAAGGATTGTGCAGTTCTGTTTAGGGTTTGGTACCGCCAAAGATGCAACTTTGCAGTTGACATATACTCCATGCTTGCCAAGACAAACTTTCTATCTTCACTGTCAACGAGGTAATTAAATATATGTGCACTTCCTTTAATACATCAGATGAATTAAAAATGATTGAGGTATCTGGAAATACAAATATGTCAAATAAACACTGATGTTCAAATGGTGCTCCACTTTGCTGTTGTATAATAATCATGGCATGAATATGGAATTGGAGCTTTGCCAGCTGTGCAGAATATTATGGATTGCTGCACTGAAGTTTCTTTAATAGTGAATTATCAAAGAGTTGGCTCCTGTGGAGTAACTAGTGAAGGGATATTTAACCAGGCTCAGGCGTGACTGAGGAGTGACAAGAATCTGAAGAGTGGACATCACTGAAGAAGTTAAAATGATGCTGTTGTGAGATAACCCTGGTAGGCAGCTAAGCACCACCCGGCTACTCGTTCACTCCCCCAGAGTGGGATGGGGAAGAGAAGGGCAAAAGAGCGAAAACTTGTGGACTGAGTTGAAGATAGTTTAATAGGTAAAGCAAAAGTTACACATGCAAGCAAAGCAAGGAATTAATTCATTATATCACATTAGCAGGCAGATGTTTAGCCATCTGCAGGAAAGCAGGGTTTCATAATGCCTGACAACTACTTGGGAAGACAAACACCATCACTCCGAACATCCCCCTTTCCTCCTCCTTCCCCCAACTTCTGTTGCTGAGCATGATGTCATATGGACCGGAATATCCCTTTGGTCAGTCAGTTGTCCTGGCTATGTCCCCTCCCAACTAATTGTGCCCCCCCCTCCTTGCTGGTGGGGCAGCACAAGAAACAGAAAAGTCTGTTGATGCTGTGTAAGTACTGCTCGGCAATAACTAAAACATTGGTGCATTCCCAACACTGGTCACAGATCCAAAAGATAGCACCATACAAGCTACTGTGAAGAAAATTAACCCTGTCCCAGCCAAAACCAGTACAGATGCTTACTGTGATGACGGATACACTAAAAGTAATTGCACAGTGGGAACAGATGGCTAGATAGTAGAATGCAGAAGGCATACGGTGAGAATACAGGTGAATATTAATAGTAAGAGAGGCTTCCTGAGAGGACAGGGAAGCTCCATTTCTTGATTCAGTAAGATTAAATTTTGAGAAATACAGTATGTGAGCTATTTTATAGCAATCACTGGAGAAGTGGTCAGGTGCTCCCATTTCATCCCTTTCATAACTGCTCCTGCATAAACATAGCATCCCCTGAACTGCTGTAAGAAGCAGTTGTCTGGAGTTTGAGAGCCCTTCTCTAGGGTCAAAAACACTGACTTTGCTTATGAAACATGCACTTGCCTACAAATTCAGCTTTGTGCCCCAGGTAAAGCCGATAAAATTGTGCATAAAACTAAGGCTGCAGTGGAGAGGCTTAGCTTACAACCTACACAAGATGTGTAGGATGTGCAACAGAACAAACAAATACAATGAGGAAAGGCAAAAGGAGAAATAGTAAGTTAATCAGCAGCCCAACCCTTTGTCTTGTTTGCTTACTCTTAATTGACAGACAGATGGATCAATCTGATTGACAATGCTTGTACAATTACCACTTTTTGGTCTAAATTTACTGTAACATGTATTTATGGCTGGTGTAGTACCAGCTCATGCCTCATCGCAGTAGTTGTTGTAATGTTACAAATTGCAATCTCCTTTTCAGCAAAGGCAGAACTACCTGTGGGAATAGCTCAGCCCTCACTGGAAGTGCAGCTGGAATCTCACAAAACTGAGCCTCATTCCAAAGTGTCACCAACCCACCTTGCTAGACAAGAGACAAAGACTATATCAAAGTGCTATGTCCAAGTCACAGGAATGACATGTGCTTCATGTGTAGCCAACATTGAGAGAAATTTGAGAAGAGAAGACGGTAAGATAAATGTCAGTGTAATCTGTTAAATTTTAAGCATTTCTTTCAGAGAATCTATCTAGCTTTTGTACAGCATTTTTAACGGGTGGATTGTCAAGAGAAGTGTCATTGCTGGAGTTTTCATGGATGAGAACATAGCCTGCTCACTGCTAGTTCATAGGATGAAAACAATGTTGTTCTTGCTGCTTTGTAGGCGTGCTGGCTAGAGACTGCCTTCACAAAAAGAGGAGTTGGAGTGCTCCAAAGGGAGTATAGGGATCAAATATGAATCGTTTTGAAATGAAAACTGGAGGGATGTGCCCAGGTCTGCAACTTCAAGGCAGAAGCATATGTACCTCTATTAGGAAGGGAGCTATTAGAGAGGGACAGTATTAATATGGATTAAAGAGACATAAGTTAATTTTAGCTCTGCAAGTCGGGACAACTAAGTCTATCTTCTGTCATTGTGATGATTATATTTGCAGGAACAAATAGTTGCATGACTATGATGTAATGAAGAGTCATTAATTAGACTGTTTAATTACTGTAATGAAGATGGATGTCTTCCAAGTTGACCTGGAATTTAATTTTTTTCATCCTAGAAAATGGGTGAACCCAAATCCTTTTCACTTAGTTTACAGTAGGATCACACATTGTTAGATCTACCCTTTCTCATACATATTTTCTCTTGAAAAAAAGGCTTTTAGAAATGGTAAATGCAGATCAGACAAATATGCAGAACTGTATCTTAGAAGAACTTTTAAATAAAAATAGATCATCTTTTCACATAGCATACATTGAATGCTTCTAATTAGACTGTTAAAAATGTGCAACTCATGGAGTAATACTTGCCTCTCACACCTACATTCAGGTGTTTTTGTAGCATTTGTTGATATATCTTCCAAAAATGATGATGTTTTTCTTTATATGTACCTACAATATAGTAGCTTTCTCAATTTCAAGAAATTGCTATTGTGCCATTGTGTTACCCTAAATGCAGTGTTTTTATTAAACATGCTCTGCCATTCACACATTTTGTTTTGTAGGAATACATTCAATACTTGTTGCCCTCATGGCAGGAAAGGCAGAAGTGAGGTATAATCCTGCTGTCATACACCCTTCAGCTATTGCAGAGCTCATACGGGAACTGGGATTTGGAGCTACCGTGATGGAAAACTGTGGTGAAGGAGATGGAATTCTGGAACTTGTTGTAAGCTAGTAATTAAAACCAACCACCCCCATCTTTATTATTTTTATCTATTGGATGTGCTTGTGTAAGCATCCACTTCCTAAAGTGTTAATCATATAATAGAGCTTAATTTACAAAAAATGAAGTGTAAGAGTACATCAGTTGTGTATCACAAACTATACCTTGTCCTGCAAACTGTGCTGGCTCACTACTACTACACTGAAGTTGGAGAAGTATTTCTGTTTTTTTGAGTACTCTGCCTATTGCAGGAATTTACTTTTTTTTTTTTTTTTTGGTAGCTGAGTCTGGCTCATTATACCCCAGCTCTGAGTCTGAAGAGCCAGCAGAGCTTTAGCAGAGGTTGATAACCTTGCCTTTAAGTTATGCGTCCTCTATAGTGGTCTCATCCTTAACTAGAGGGCTCCATCTCACTGCTTCAAACCCCAGAAATATGCAAGTAGTAGTTCAGGATAGTCATAAGCACTTTTCCTACTTTTTAAGATGCTTTTACTGAGTAACCTGTGGCTTTGATAACAGGAAGAAACCTTTGTTTTACAGGTGAGAGGAATGACATGTGCTTCTTGTGTACACAAAATAGAATCCACCCTCATGAAGACTAATGGCGTTTTATACTGCTCGGTAGCTCTTGCAACCAACAAAGCACACATTAAGTATGATCCTGAAATTGTAGGTCCTCGAGATGTTATACAAGTGATAAAGGTAAGTTTCATTAGGGCACCAAGTCTCATAAAATACCCAGTATCCTTTGAGGAGTTACATACCCCAGAAACAGAGGGAAGGCTATTAAAGGAAAAAATCTGTGTCTTTTCTTCCATCTGCTATCTTCTTAGTGCAGGTTTCTGCAGATAATACGTGTGTTCTGGCTCAAAAGCAATGCTCTGTTACGACTTTGCCTAAGTTTTTGAATAGAAATACTAGGAAAGCCAGGCTGTGGTAGAGTTGAAGATGCCAGCTAGAGCTTTGCAGAAGAACAAAGCACATCCATGAGTACTGTAGCAGGACAGAGGTGAAAAAAGTTTCTTTTCTTTCTCCCTCCATTCTCTACTTCTGTACTTCAGGAATAACCGTTTTGGAAAGCCACATTTTAGAATAGCGTTTTAATGTTCTGGAAAGGTTGATTTCTACATCAGATTGAATTTCTGTCTTTGCAAAATAACTAGAAAATAGTAACAATTGTATCAGAAATGTTAATAAAGTAAATCAAATGTAAGGCTGGCACCACCAATAATCTGGCAATAACTTTATATGAAGGCAAAATGTCTTTAAAAATCAACTGTTCTCTTCTTTATTATTATGCTTTTTTCCTTAGGATTTGGGTTTCACTCCTTCATTAGTCAAAAAAGATAGATCTGCTAGTCATCTAGATCACAAACAGGAAATAAGGCAGTAAGTACTCCTGAACATACTTGGATTTTATAAACACATTTGATTCTTTTTTAATCAACAGTAAAGTTATGAATTTATTTTTTTTTGTGGCTGTGCAGACTTGCTAGCTAAAATGTTATCCAACACTTGACTGCAAAACAGATTTTTTTCTCTTTTTTTCTTTTTTTAAATCTGAGGTGGAAAAGGTCTTTTGTTGTGAGTCTTGTTTTCTGTATTCCTGTCATGGGGCTGATGATTTACATGATGGTTATGGACAGTCAGCTTGCAGATGCTCACGCACATCACAACATGAGCAATGAGGAAATGGAGGCCCTTCACTCCTCTATGGTCCTGGAATACCAGCTCCTACCAGGATTGTCTGTTATGAATTTTCTCTCATTTTTACTCTGTGTTCCTGTACAGGTAAGTGGGAATATGACGGTTCCTAGTTTGTTGGGCTTAAACACTCAAAATGGAAGCCAATGAAGAAATTAAATTTGAAAAGGTGACTGTAATTGTGCTGATTCAAAATGCTTTTGAGGTTCTTGCGTGCTTCTGCTGTTGCCAAAATAAGTAGTGCTAGGGACCATTATGGGCAGGCCATGCAGGGTAGAGGTGCTTTGCAGGCAGGCAGCATGTGAGGCTGCCCAGCTGTGGTGGTGGGAGGAGGGCAGAGCTGGTAGAACTGCGTGGAGGTGAGAAGAGCTGAGAGTATTGTGGTAGGTATCATAGCCTTCAGGTAGAGCTGGGATTTTGTTCAGGAGGAGATGGAAAAGGCTAATAACACAAATAAAATAGGTGTCCCTCTCTTACGGAAATGCTGCTGCTGTGTGTTACAAATGTGTGTATAAAATACAACTGATGCTTTTATTACAGATGTTTGGAGGCTGGCACTTCTACATACAGGCTTACAAAGCACTGAAGCACAAAACTGCAAATATGGATGTGCTCATTGTTTTGGCAACCTCCATTGCATTCGTCTACTCGTTTGTTATTCTTCTAGTTGCAATGGCTGAGAAAGCAAAAGTGAACCCTGTAACTTTCTTTGACACACCTCCTATGCTGTTTGTGTTCATCTCTTTGGGCCGGTGGCTAGAGCACGTTGCAAAGGTAAGGAAGATAAAAGCCCATGATACCTACAAGCTGCAAGACATGCAGAATCATATCAGAATGTTGTGTACTTTAAAAAAAAAATGAAAAAGCTTTGTTAGGTTCTTTTAACCTTCTTTGTTGTAAAATCATCTTAGGTAACTGAACTAGTAAAAATATGAAATGACTTAATATAAGTCTTGTTTGCAGAAAGTATTTTCTTAATAGGGTAAATTGCAACATATGCAGTTGTCATTTACCCAGCAATTTTTTTCAATAGCATAGTCAGAAAAATATGAAAATTATTATTCTAGGGTAAAACATCAGAAGCACTGGCAAGACTAATTTCATTACAAGCTACTGAAGCTACTATTGTTACCTTGGGCCCTGATAACATTCTTTTAAGGTATCTTGCTTTGTCATTCGCTTTTTCTGTTGTTCCTTTTTTGTTGTTAATATGCTTAATTCACAGACAAATGTTACCGTTTTGTAGAACTATGAAGCAAATAATGTCAGATTTGCTGGCAGATTCGCCAGATGTAAAAGCTAAAACGTAGAAAAATTAACACTGCTCTGATTTGTTTTATTGGAATCTTGCTAATTTTTGCTGTGATAAGAAAATTAGTGGATTTTCTCAATGGAAAGTAAATAAAATTATAAAATAATCATAGTGCTCATTAGAATGGTCTTTCTTCTGATAATTATTGTATATGTTAACAATGTCAACCAATGGGATTATGCTTTGTGTATAGTGACAACTCATTTTACCTGAGTAACTTCAGTTAACAGTCTCTTATTAAAAACATTATACATCATTCTAGTGAAGAACAAGTTGATGTCGAACTGGTTCAACGAGGTGACATTGTCAAAGTGATCCCAGGAGGCAAATTCCCAGTGGATGGTCATGTTATTGAAGGACACTCTATGGTAGACGAATCTCTTATCACAGGTAAACATTTGCTTTTTGCAAGTGTAAAAATGTTTTACTTTAAACACATCTGAAGAAGGAAAGTTGAAGCTGATGTTCTTCTCAGTATTCTAATTGCACATTAGGAGTTGGTAGCCATTACAATATTGCTGGAAAATACATCATAGTTTCTGTTGTTGACCTTTCCTTAGGTGAGGCGATGCCTGTGACTAAAAAACCTGGCAATACAGTTATTGCAGGTTCTATTAATCAGAATGGATCACTACTGATTTCAGCAACCCATGTCGGAGCTGATACAACTCTTTCCCAGATTGTTAAACTTGTGGAGGAGGCCCAGACCTCAAAGGTAGAGTATTAGGAATTTAAGCATTTGGGTTTTGTCTTATCGTTTAGGCATCAGCATACCAAATAATTTGAAGAGCAGTTAAGATGGTTTAGATTTGAATTGCAGTTGCATAATGAAGTATCTTGCTGAATAAGGACTTTGATACGGTCTACTGTTCCAAGTCTCATCGTCTTATTAGGTAAATATGTAATTATGAAGTGTTGTATGCCAAATGTGCTGCAGACAGAAGCTGTGATTATATCTTATGTCTGAAGGTGTAGAAGAGAGTAAGCATAATGCTGCTGGAGCTAACATGTTTCTCTTTCCTAGGCTCCTATCCAGCAATTTGCAGACAAACTTAGTGGCTACTTTGTTCCTTCTATTGTGGCTGTCTCTGTGGTTACCCTTTTTGCCTGGATTATAATTGGATTTGTGGATTTTGAAATAGTAGAAAAATACTTTCTGGTAAGTCTCCTTAAACACTTTCTGAAATATTTTTTTAAAAGTTAGCCTACAAGTCTATTAGACTGCAATGTTATGTTTTTCAAACTATATTTTTTTTACACTGTATCACTCCTAACTTTACATTTAAAGAGAATCTGCAGTAATTAATCAACTTCTGGAAGTTAGTATTCAAAAAAAAGTTAATAATAAAAATTAAATACTGAACATCTAAATTTCCCATTTCCATTCCTTCTCTGTGGGGGAAGGAAGTCCCTTGTGTCACAAGCTCCAATTCTACATCTGTTCTGCGGAAGTTCATCTTTGAAATTAGTGGGATTTGTCTTCATTACAGATGACAGGAAGATCAGGATTCTAACTTGTACCTTAGGGTTGCTTAAATCACAGGTTTCTTGCTTCATGACTGTTTCTGATTGGAATTTATTAGTTTTCAGGAAAGCAATCTTTGCATCCTCTTTCTTTGTTATTGTATATATTGTTGATAGAGTGTCTTTTGTTACATTACAGTGTAAAAAAGTTATAGCATGTGGTACCTTATTTAGGAAAATGTCCTATAAATAAAACAGATCATGGGTATATGCAGTATAGAACAGAACTTAGTCATTAGTTAATTAGTCATTAATTCAGTCATTAATCTTAGCTTTTGCATAATTTGCCTGTGCTTTACTTATTAATACTTTAGCTTATACATTTGCAGATTTTTTTGTTTCTATTGTTCAATGTCTTCTATTACTAAAATAAACTTCTGTCACTAGGGTTACAATAAGAGCATTTCTGCAGCCGAAGTGATAATCCGCTTTGCTTTCCAAGCCTCTATCACAGTCTTGTGCATTGCATGCCCTTGTTCTCTGGGATTAGCCACCCCAACAGCTGTGATGGTTGGTACTGGAGTAGGAGCTCAGAACGGCATACTGATCAAAGGAGGAGAGCCATTAGAGATGGCACATAAGGTAAAATATGTGGGTTATTGTTACAAGAACTTTAAAGGCTGATATCGGTGGAGTTTTGCCAACTGCTGCCTGAGCAGATCATTACATGTACATCAGTACATGTTAGTAAGTGATGTATGATCAGTACATGTTAGGAAGTTTGGTTAAATTGGGTGGTTTTCTGGGGAAGCTGTACACTACAGCTTTGTTCATGGAATAAAGTCTTCCTGTTTTACTGCAGGTAAAGGTGGTTGTATTTGACAAAACAGGTACTATTACTCATGGGACTCCAGAAGTGATGCAGGTGAAGTATCTAGTGGAGAGTAACCAGATACCACATAATAAAATGCTGGCGATCGTGGGGACTGCAGAGGGTAATAGTGAGCATCCTCTTGGAGTAGCAATAACAAAATACTGCAAAAAGGTAAGTTATTTACACAGGAAAAGAGTAGTTTGTGTTGTGGAAGAACCTCTTTTGCGGTACTTAATAGGTATGAATACTCTGGTGTTATTTAGAAACTAATTGATGTATTCAATAGGGAAGGCTGAAAATTGTAGAGCCACTTAAATCAATTAATACCATATTAGATGCACTGGATACTCAAACTTATATTTTGATGATTAATTGGGTATTTCTCTGCTCCTGGTAGAGTTAGTTTGACTGCACTTTTATTTTGTGGGGTTTCTAAATGTGGCATGCTTTTATATATTTAAGAATTTTCTCAGTTCACATCCTTTTTCTTTAGGAACTGGAGTCAGAAACCCTTGGGACATGCACAGATTTTCAGGTAGTTCCAGGCTGCGGCATTAGTTGTAAAGTCACCAATATTGAAGCATTACTCTACAGGAAAAATGAAATGGTTGAAGAAAACAATATTAAAAATGTGACACTTGTGAAAATTGAGGAGACTAGAGATGAATCTGTGCAGCCTGCTTTGATTATTGATGCTGAACTAGCAAGTAAGTTAACTCTGGTTTGTAGGATAAAATGGATAATTTTTGCTTTTGTGTCTTTAGGATCCTTAAGAACAAGGGCACTTTTTTCTGCACTGGACAACTGGGCTTGCATCAAGGCACATGTGAAATAGCTGGTCATTAGTTTATCTCATGCTAAAACATCACTCAGATGTATTGATTAAATAAAATTTGAACTTGTGTTGAATACGGGGCTGGAAAATCATACAGGATTTGTCTTTCAGCTCTCTGTTTTCACTTTGCTTCATCCCAAGTTGCCATTTGCTACCCAAAGTTATGTGTATTTGCACAGCTGACTGGTTTTCAATCAATAACAGCTCATTGTTAGATCTTTCAACTATATTGGGCTGTTTATATATATATGAGAAGCACTGAGAAAGGGCCTTGGTCCTTTACTGTCCTTTGACCTGTGATTCTTAGTCCACTAATGTGGTAACTACCCCCTACTGAAGAAATGTTACTGTCTATCTTGTGGAGAACACACAATAAGATTGGTAGGACAGAAAGTATGAGAAATACTTTCTTTCTGTTTGGGATCTCTGTATTGATATTTCAGTGCATACTGGAAGAACCTGGGTAGGATTAGCTGGAGGGAAGCTTCCTGGTTATCCATATGGTGATAGGATTGTATTTTCTTCTTTCAGCTACTAGGACTTCTCAAAAATACTCTGTTCTCATTGGGAACCGGGAATGGATGAATAGAAACGGCCTCCTTGTTAAAAATGAAGTTGATAAAGCCATGACAGAACATGAGCGGAGAGGTCGCACAGCAGTTCTAGCAGCTGTTGATGGTAAGTTTGGTGCTGTCTTTTTTTTATTCAGAGGTTGATTTGTCGCTGTTTAAAATGGAAAATAATAAGTAGTAATATCATAGCAGTTATACCTGAAGCAGAGTAATGGGATCAAAAGAGATCATTAGCTATTTTTTATAACACTTTCCTATGAGAAAGACCTCTTCCTGCCTTTCTAGTTGACAGGAGAGTTGGAAATAATGCAAAGACTTCAAAGACAGCAATGGGGAATCAAAGGAGAAAGAAGGACTTTTTTGGTTGTTGGACAGTCCGTGCTCTGTATTGCCTTAAACATTGCTGCCCTGATGCATGTTCTCACTCTCTTTTTTACTGTCAATATTAGTGTTTCTGGAATTGGTCTTGGTGGGGAAAAAAAAATATGTTTTTTTTCTAAAGCAATAAAGATCTCTATTACAAACACACTGATTCTTCCTGTTCTTTTAGGAGTGCTTTGTGGCTTGATAGCTATTGCTGATACTGTGAAACCAGAAGCTGAGCTGGCAGTCTACACTTTGAAGAGTATGGGATTAGAAGTTGTCCTAATGACTGGTGACAACAGCAAAACAGCAAGATCTATTGCCTCTCAGGTAAGCTGTTCTACCTGTGTTTAGGTTTGAAGCTTGCTACAGCCCACTGACCGGAAGCATGTTGCGTCACATTGATACTGCTTGTGGCTGGCGTAGAACTGGTCTGTTGTGAAAAATGGTAATGTAAACAAATTCAGAATAAGGGGGAAGCAGCATTGGCTTTGAATTCAGATCTATTCTCATATCAGATGGGTTTGGTCTTTAGCTCGTGAGTGGTAACATGGCTTTCAGCCTTCCTGGTCACATTATTAAAGACAGCAGCTTTGATAGCTAGTAGAAAAGCTGCAAGACAGTTTTTTGTACTTTCTCTTTCTTTAGGTTGGCATCACCAAAGTGTTCGCAGAGGTTCTTCCCTCCCACAAAGTAGCCAAAGTGAAACAGTTACAAGATGAAGGAAAAAGGGTGGCTATGGTTGGAGATGGTATCAATGACTCCCCAGCTCTTGCTATGGCCAATGTGGGAATTGCTATTGGCACGGGCACTGATGTAGCCATTGAGGCAGCTGATGTGGTTCTAATTAGGGTAAGGAATAAGAGTGCTTCATTACAATGAGATAAGAGGGGTTAGAAGGCCCAGGATGTCTTGAATGAGGTGTACAACCTTCATAAGCCAGGAGAACTGGAGCAGAGAAGAGATTGTTTCCATGTTTGTTTAGTGTAGTAGTAGTTATCCTATGAAGGAAACTTCCCCATTTTCTCGGTACTACAAATTTTGGGGTAATTAAAGTTTGAGACTGGACAAAGAAGGAAAAAGTGACCTGACCTTTGGCAAACATAAGTTATATTTCAGTAACAAACCACAGTACCTCCAGGTTTATAGTCACTTCTGCATATCAACACCACCTTGACAGAAGCTGTGGTCAGTGTCTAGAGCTATACTGAGTGGTGCTGTATACAGTATTTGCATTACAATGACATCTGGAATAATAAGATTGGCACTGATTGTATGGGCTCTACGTCTACGCAGACAAACTAGAGCAGCCTACAGAATACTTACTACATATAGTCTGTTAGATCTAGTGTATGGTTGTTAGCTTTAAAATAGGAGTATGATGACACTACATGTATGCTTTTTTTTCTCTCTCTGGCTTCTCCAATAAACAAATTAATATGTTTATTTATGTTATTTGCAGGATGACTTGATGGATGTGGTAGCAAGTATAGATTTATCGAGGAAAACTGTGAAAAGGATCCGGATCAACTTTGTCTTTGCTCTAATTTATAATCTCATTGGAGTTCCCATAGCTGCTGGTATGTGAATGTTTCCCTGCAGCAGTAAGATTGTGCTTAGTGAGTAGAAGATTGCAGTGATTTACTACTATGTGGAAGGGGATCCGTTTTCTTTATTTCTGACTGTCAGCAAGAGCAGAGTTCTCTGCCTGGGGACGTTGCAGTGGTATATTTGTGAGCTGTCCTTCTCCCACATTATGGCTATTATGGATATCCTCGGCACACCAAAATAACTTTTAAGATAAAAGGTTTATTGAATGAGCCTGATCCCGTGAACAAGCAGTTTACTGCAAAGCGAGCAAGACATGCCTACCTCTGAATTTCAGACGTCTTAAGTGACGCATCCAGCTGTATTCACCTGTAGGTTCTAGCCAAGATAGAACACAAATATTTATGTATCAAATATTTGTCATTTAACACTAAACTGAAATCCTCTTTATTAACATATTGAAGTACAACTAAAATTTGATAGTCCATGTGAAATTGTGTGTGTTTATATATGAATAATGCTGTGTTCCTGCTCTGAACTTACTGCTATTTTATTTTTCTAGGTGTCTTCCTGCCCATTGGTTTGGTTTTGCAGCCCTGGATGGGATCTGCAGCAATGGCTGCTTCTTCTGTTTCTGTTGTGCTTTCTTCTTTGCTATTGAAGATGTGAGTATGAACAATTTTGTGGTTTGTAATTTGGATTTGAAGCTCAGGTCTTTAAGTGGCAGAAAATAAGCGTGGGACTATGACAGATATCAAACATTTTTGAAGAACAGTTGAGGCAGGTCTGTGTCTAGCAGCAGTTGGTTTTGTTACTGCTTGAGAAGAGGAGTCGGTTGGTCCAAAACGCATTAGACAGTAGTGTTTAAAAACGTCATTCCTAATGTAAAGAGAGATGTACAAATCCAAAGTGTGTTCAGAATGGAAAATTCCTTAGTGGTCTTTGTGTATTTGTGAGAAATCTTGTCAGGACAGCCTGGTACTGAGGCAGTGCAGCTGTAGACACCACACTGGCACTGAGGATTGTTGCAGTAAGTAAACCAAGCTGCTGCATTTGTCATTGCATTAGTGTTCCCTACTCTGCAGTCAGGAGTGGTGTAGCACTGCTGTGGGAACAGTATCTTTTGCGATTTAGTTAACACACGAGGTTTCAGAAGAAGGAGAGTAAAGAGTTGGTAAATAATAATAGCTACAGTGGTCCACTCTCAGTAGATATATTTTGCCAATATGTTTTGCAGATGCTCAGCACCACTGTAGCAATTAAATACCAAGCGATGCATGTCAGCTTTACCTGTTCTGTGTCCTGGCCAAAAAGCACTGAATTAGCTTCTGGCTGTATAGTAGCCTTGCAAAATCAGAAACTTTCATCACTGTATAATCGATCAAATTATAAATGTCTTGTGCATGATCTTAGCACTTAGGCTACATTTTTTCCGTATTTTAGTGTACTTTACTTCAACCTGAGATGTATTGTCATATTTTGCTTTTTTCCTGCCTTAGGTACCAGAAACCAAGTGCTGAGAAACTCGAGTTCCGGGCCCGTGGCCAAATGAGGCACAAGAGCCCATCACAAATCAGTGTCCACATTGGAATTGATGAGACTGGGACAAGCTCTCCTAAACTGAGCTTAATGGATCAAATCATCAATTACAGTAGAGCTTCTATAAATTCTCTCTTTTCAGACAAGCGTTCAGTGAACAGCATAGTTCTTAATGAACCAGATAAGCATTCACTTTTGGTTGGAGATTTTGGAGAAGATGATGACACAGCATTATGAAGGGCTTGCCCCTTCCCTCTCAACCCTGCTAAGCAAACAAAAAAAAAAAAAAACCAAAACCAAAAAAACCCACAAAACCCAAAACGGAAGCAAGACGAAGAAACAACCAAAACAGCTGTCTAGAAGTCTCTGCATGTACTGATCATTTCTGGAGGTCTTTTCAGATATATTTCTTCTTTAATGTAGAAAGCTAGTTTTTGCAGCGACTTTTCAGGGTGTGTGTCCGTCCGTGTCCCCACCCCCACCCCCGTTTTTTTTTAAACTTGACTTACCAAAAAAAATGGCGCATTGCTGTTAATGCTTGCAAACAGGGCCATGTTACCATTCCAGGAAGCTTGCAGTATAGCATTTTTGGAGCAAAATGTCAAAATACAATTAAGGAAACTACAGAACCAGAAACTTATTTCCCAGCCTTATAACAGGCTACTTTATGCGTAGTCAAGTTTAGTACTGTGTTAAAAAACTATAAATTACTGCATCTGCAAAATACTGAAGGTTCTGTGTTTGCAGATAGATGTGCCTTACTTCAAAACTTCCAGGACCATTCTTGTTTCCATAGCCTGCCTTCTACCAGAAATGGTTCCTCTCAAATGCCTTTTCATTTTACAACCATCTTCTGGTTCCAGCTTTTCACACTCCGAGCTTCAAATCATCTCACCGTTTGTGACCTGGCCTCCTGTGAGACAGAGGTAACCCTGTGGTTTTGGGTTTGCTTTCTAACATCATACCCACATTTAACTCTATACATTCATGCCCCAGTACACTCCTACTAAGACTGCCTGCTTGAAAGTTGACTGGGTTGGGAGGTTTGCTCATTCCCAGCCTCTCCTAAGCCAAAAACTCCTGCAACATCTCAATACGATATGAATGTGATGTGGCATTAGCCAAAATGTTTAGCTTTTAAGAAAGCAGCAATGTAGTTAGTGCCCACTGCCAATATCTACTAGCACTCCATAAATGAACCAGAATAGTTTGGACCGATGTCACACAGACTGCCTTTAAAATCTTTACAGTTCAGTCTTTGCAGATATCTAATAACATCAAAGAATTTATTGTGTGTCAGATACTGCACTAACATCAGTTGCTTGTGAAGATAAGTGTCTGTATACCAGGAATGGTCCAGGCTTTGTGAATTAAGACAGTCTTCATTTGTTACTGAAGTGAAATACCAAAATGCAGGTTTTGATCATGAAGTCATTAGTATTAAAAACATTCTTAATGAGAAATAAAGGTGTTCATCACCCAGTAGCTAGCTACCTGTTTGTCACTTAATAAACCTTGTTCTTTAAATCCTCTGCTGAGATGTCTATCTGAAGCAATTACTAGGTTTGATAATGTTGAATTACGTTATGAAATACAGTTCGTGGTGTAAACAGGTAATTCCAATTTGCGCTTGTAGAGGAGAAATACTCAGTTTGGAGTACAGTGAAGAGATGTCTGTAATGTTCAAGTTTTTAACTTGAAGTCTGAAGTCAATATGCATAGGTTGTATATGTAAAAAGTCATAAGTAAATAGCTTTTGCATTTTATCTGAGAACTACTAGAAAAATACCAGTGTGTGAAAACAGAAGAGTTGTGCTGTGGAGTATGTTGTCAGTAAATCAGTGTAGTTGTTATATTGCAGTGAGGAGAACAACATAATCTGTTGCTGCCGCTAGTTTAAGAAACAAAATATTTCTGTTGCAGGATTTTGGTTCTTAGTATCTCTACACGAGTATAGATTATTTTTTTAAATTAGATTATAAACTATATGTATATATTGTAGTGTTGAGAAATGCTGAGATACATTACTGCAAAGCCATTCTGTAAGATGTTGTTCTCAGTTTTCAGCAAAAAACCTGTTTCTTACAAAGCAGATAGTTGCCTAAAAACTGTTTGATCGTGTTATAATGGTTTTTTAGTGCTTCATGACCATGCAAACTGTTTCCAAAGATTTCAGTTTTCTTGTTTAACCACACTCATTCTTGGTGCTGCTCTTGGCAAGATTCCGCAGCTGAAAGGGACATATTTTTGTCGGGACTGTGCCGATGGGTGGTCTTAATTGTGAAGACACAAGGCAGATCCTAGTGTGCTTTCAGATGGGAGTTTCACTACTGCAGGTGCTGGTCCTGGTATACATGTCATGTAAATGACAGACATCATGCTTTTACTGCAGGAAATAGAGTAGTAATTTAGGGTTAAATTCCTGGTTGGTAGATAAAGCAGCATGAAGAATTTGTTTAAATTATTAATTTTTAGGGCACTTTGGCTTTGACCTTTTGTCATACAGTTTGTGCATAGGTTGAATGTCTACAGTGGAACGCTATCTTTATCACCAGTTTTTTCCCAATACAGATGTTTTTCTAGGCTTTTCCATTTTCTGTGAAACCTGGCATTTGATCCAGTTACAGAAAATTAAGGCTACTTTTGAAAACCAGGATAATTAATGAGGTGCAGAGATGATTATTGGGGAATAAGGAACAGTGAAATGCTAGCTGGGAGGGAATAGGATAGCAGCTTTTAAGTACAGATTGAGGATCAAACTCGAGAGAGAGGAAATGAGTGAGCTGAAGATCAGTGTTAGCCCAAGAATGAGTGAGTGTAAGGCGGTTGTGGTAAATCTACGCTTGAATTGAGATGAAGCTTTTTAACTATAATAGCTATCAGGTTCTGCGACGGCTTCTGTTAGAGCTAGTAGGGATGGAAATCAAATTGCTCTCATCTTTCTGAAAGAGGCTTGTATGAAGTGATGCCAGCAAAAGCAGTGGTCAGGACTTACAGACCCGGGAAGTCCCTTTCAGTCTAGTTTTCCTCTTCAGGAAAGTGTCTGGACTTGTCTTTTGAACTTGAATTTAGTACACAGTACACTTGAGTAATGTATAGTTGATTAAAAAATACAGAGTCCAGATCTTTGAAAATAGGTTGTCTGCTCAACATCCCCCCAAAGGTGTGATACTGACTTACAGAATGTTTATCTTGTGATGAAAATGTTATATAAGGTGCTTTATGTTGAAGAACCAAAATATTTTTCAGTTTCAGTGTACATTGCAAGTAAAATAATGTGGGAGCTAAACGTTTTCCCAAATGTAAATGGTTTTATATGTAAATAAGTTACTCTTGTTGGAGACAGTTTGGATTCAGAAATTTAAAATATCACTTGGAAACACACAGTTACAAAACAAATTATTGCTAGTTTGTCTATTTTATTGTATACTGTAACTATCTATTTATAAAACCTGTCCTTTATTTAAAAAACAAAACACATGTGCTTGAGGCTTTAAAAATTCCTCTTTGAATCTTACCAATAAACTTTTACAAGACTAGACACTTGAAACTTTATATGAAAAGAATGTGAAGCTGACAAAATACAATGGAAGCAAGCAAGCATTTTTATTTATTAAAAACTGTGTTTATTGTTTTGCTTAAAACTTCCAATGAAATGGTTTAAACTTAAGGGTGGTTTTTTTTATTCAATTTTGGTATGAAGAATGGAGAAACTAACGCTGTTCTGGAATGTTAATTCAGTGCTGTTACATTTCTTTACATCTAGAAACATGTAGTCTCACAATTCCTATTCTTCTAAGACAGTGCCTGCATCATTATAATGGCAATTATAAGCTATATAATAAAAATGTAACATCCGAAAACTGTTTTAAATCATGTTCTATGATCTCCTGTAAGTATTTCTTTTGCTGACGTAACAGATTCTACTGCCAGCTGTGCAGAATTTCTCCCTGTTCTTTCCTCCACACTGTTCATTTTAAAGGCCAAACACGGCACCTCGGGGACGTGACAATGTTGCATTGCCCTGCAGGAGACTGAAATGTGCCCATACAGGATGGAGGTTCTGAAAGCAGCTTTGCATGGTTCATCTTCCCCAAATAAGAGTGCTCTGGGTGAAATGGGAAAGGTGAAGCCCTGTTGCTTTTTGCTTGTTCAGCAAAAGGCTGAGGATCAGGGTTTCTTATATATGTTTCCAGCTCTGCTAAACTGCACGTCCTTGAGCAAGACTTTCAGCCTACATGAAACTGTAGGCTGTTGGCAAGTAGTATTAGTGAAAGTTGGGAAATTGTGGAATAATCATCATGCAATGAGCATCTCTGTATTACAGGATCAGGGAGTAGCTGAGGCTGGAAGAGGCTGCTGGAGGTCACGTAGTCGAAACCTGTCAAAGTAAGTGAGCTGGAGCCGCTTGCCCAGGACTGAGATTTTTACTATATCCACAACCTCTTTGGGCAGTCTGTTCCAGTGGTCAATCACCCTCACAGTAAAAAAGTGTTTCCTTATGTTATGATGAAATTTCCTGTGTTTGAATTTGTGCCCGTTGCCTCTTGTTCTTCCAGTGGGCTTTACTGAGTAGAGTCTGGCTGAAGCACAGTTGTTTTATTGCAGTCACTCCATCTCCCAAAGAAAAGTGCTGGGCACGAAGCGGTGGGGAAAATTCCATGTGAGTGCTCCTGTGTTCCTCTCATGGAGATGGCCAGGCTCCTATCCCCAAAATGATCATTTGGATCAAAATCTAGCACAAATCTCCTGCCAAAGCCTAGATGCTATACTGAACAGTGTTTGAAGCAACGAGGAGCAGTAACAGCTGGGGAGCTGAGAGGGGATCTTCTGACCTTGTTAGCAGAGGTCCTGCCAGCCTCTCTACCTTCAGTTTGTCAGGATAGGAAAAATGTGCAAAGCCTGAAACAGGTATTACATTTTTGAGTTTTTTTCTAGAAACATCTCTCAAGTGTGTTAAGTAAACAATGATTGAATGCTCCAGTACTACTTTGAGCCTTTTTTCTTACTTTGATTAAAAAAAAAAAAACCCTTCTCTGTCCAAAACAACACTTCTTCCTTGTGTTTGCCAGGCTGCCTCTCCACCATGCCTTATGCCTGTTTGCAGGTAGATTGGCCAGGCTGGCTTCTGGAATTTTGTGGTGCTGTTTTTACCGTATGGCCAGAAGAAGAGTTCCTTTTTTACTTTCCTGGATTCCTCCGGCTAGGGTCCTGCAAAGATCTGCTTTCTGCCTAGTTAGTGCTGAGTTGGTCTCACTTGGAGACTGTGGGGAGGTTTTTAGTGTGATGCTGCATGATGAAGACCTCCCCTTTTGTCTCCTCCTTCGGTGACGGAGGTGACTCACTGCTTGGCTGTTTTCAGGCTTGATGGCATCCATTTTACCGGCGCATGGTTCTTGCTTAGATTTTGTTGTTGGTGGTTTTTGTTTTTAACCACTCCATAGATGCTTTTATTTATGGCTACATTATCATCTTTTTAAGATACCTTCTTTTCTTTTTAAAGTAACATTTTTAGAAAGCATCTCTGCAAAACAGTTTGACAAGCCCTAAAGGTCAGGCTTTGATTCAAAATTCAGCATGTCTTGATACCAGAGCTACGCTACTGGCAATGTTGGGGTGGGTTGTTTTTTTCCAGTTGACTGGGCAATTTAAGTAGTAGCTGTGAATTTGTGTAGTCTACTAGGTCATGAATGAAAACTGCTGAAGAGGTAAGATTTTTAAATTTTTTTTTATCCCATTGAACACGTCTAAAATTAATTTTTTTAAGGAGACTTTGAGAGCTGTACACATACATGCTGAGACGCAAGAAAAAGGAGACAGTATGTATAGAGCAGGATTCTTTAGCATTTTCAATTTAAACCCCCATCCAATTTTATACTTGGACAGACCTGAAGCCCTTCATTCTCCGCTAATGTTAGAAATGAAATGACATACAGTCATTTGCCAACCTGCTGACGTTAGGCAGGTGATGGAAGCAGCCAGGAGACATACGTATTTATTCTCTGGCTACAGCAGTGCTTGAAGCTTAGAATTCTGCCCATGCTTCCAGGCAGTTTTTTTCACAGTGCCACACTGGCTACTCAAACTCCATATCTCAATAGATCATTGAAAGGAAGAGCTGGGAAGGATTACAAAAACCAGACAAAGCTAGAGCTAGTGAGAACATACGGGATTTGTGTTCACATAAACTTTAATCTTCAGAGCAGTAGTCAGTTTGTGGGTATAAAATAATTATTTTTTTATAAAAATTATTATTTTATAAAATAATTATTTTTGTGGGTATAAAATAATTTTTTTGCCTAATTTGTCCTTAAATTCAATTGCTCCTACCTGATAATGCTCATAGTGCTGCGAGTGCTTTATGATCACAGATGGAGTCAGAGGCCCTGCCTCACCGTGAAGGGCAGAGAAGTTTACCAGCCCATAACTTCACCTTTTATTTAGGATAAAAAGCCAAAAGCTAACCTTGTGCATGCACACTGTGACAAATCCCTTGTCATTTCTCTACTTCTAGGTCTTCGCTAATTCTACAGAGCCACAGCTGGCTGATAATTTATAAAGTAGGTAAACAAATGTTCCCTGCTGTAAAATGCTCGAGTTCAAAGTAGGTACAGTCACCTACAGAGGTGAACTCGATAGACATCCATGGTGAATGCAGAATAACCTGAAAATAGCGACAACATCTTTGCCCAGAAGGCCTGGTCTGCGCGAGCAGCAGAGCACTCCAAGGAGCTTCTTCCCATTGATGGTTTCAGAAGACAAAAGCTGAGCAGAACTGAGTTGGTGCTTCCTCCCGTCTCCTTTTACTTGGTGCTGGGATGGCTTTCTGGTGGGTTGTCACCTCCGCAGTCTGCCTACCCCTGAGCACCCGACCTTTTGTTTGTGTTGTAAGAAGTTGCCCTCATTAAGGAGGTACGAGAGAAACAGAAAAAGACAAGATCTGCTTATTCCTTCAGTGCTCAGTGGTTTGGGAACTGAGCGAATTAAAAATTAACAAAGCAGACTTGCAAGTTCCAAAGTTTAAAATAAGCGCAGTTGAAGAACTATATTTAAACACGATAAAGTGGAAAGCCTCTGAGTGGATCAACTAACTTGAAATGGAGAAAGTCCATAGAAAGACCACCTGGCACAGTTTTGGGGAGCAATTTTCTTGCTGAGGGGCAGGAAAAAAAAAAATTCCATTGCACCTTGCAGGAACGGTGAAAGCAGGGAAAAATCCTGGTAGAGCATTAACCTTTCGCAGTGAGTTCTTGCCCACTTTCCCCTAGAGGGCCCTGTTTCTTAAAAACTCCAGAAATGGCATCTGCTTCACAAGGAGCGGGGATGCTGGGAGGGCAGATGCTGCCCCAAGCCACGCTCACCTCTGGCTTATTCTCTTTGCTGAGCGCACACTTCAGTGGCAGATCTATTGGGAGGCTGTAACTGGGGATTTGTCTTTTTATTAGTTAGTGATTCTTGCTAGACTAATTTGTTACCCGTTTTTTTAAGTAGGTAGTATTAAAGGTCTAAAGCAAAAGATAGGTGCTGATTGCATTAAAATAGATAAATGTGCAGTTAAGATTGATGAGGGGAGCATGTCTGATACTTATATTGAATATCAGAATATGTGCCCCACACAATCAGCTTTGATTATCCAAGAAAATCTGTATTACAAATCTATTCAATAGGTTTTAAATAATAAATTTTTAAAAAATCTTATTTTTAAATGGTGGCATTAAAACCCCATAGTGAAATACATGATACATACATGATACATGTGTAAAAGCCTTTTAATATAAATGTTCTTGCTCTAGACTCATTCAGTGATACTCTATCTGAAACCTAGGCATATAAGGTTGAGAGCCAGCATTTGGAGAAGAAAAAAAAAAAAGCTACTTCACAGTCTCCTTCCTGAACTTTTCCCATTTCTCTCTCTCAAGAATGCTCTTATCTTTCCTACAAGATACCTGTGCTTGAATATTGCACTACTGTGAGCAAAAAACAACTTAGAACTTGTGCTGAATCCTGGTTTAAGTGGAAGCTTAAAATGCAGAGGGTGGTTATAAAAACAGGAAGTTTTTGAAGACTGGATCATGTGATACAGATGAAGATGCATACTACTGGTCTCCAAACCGCAGCCCTTTAGTTTGATTCATATAAATATGCAGGCCAGTGCACCAAAGCGTGTGATCTGTTGGAACTTGCCACAATCCCACTTCTTATGGCTAAACAAAGCAGGCAGGATCACGCAGGCACTATCTATGTCGGTCTAAAGTACAGCTTCTGTTTTGTATTCCTAAAAAATCACTTTCTAGGATGGTCACACGTCTCACACCAGATCCTTGTTTTTTTCACTACCAGACCTTTGCCCTCCTGGCTTTGTTGTACTGGTTAATGTAAAAGCACAGGTTTTGAACTGTTTGCATGGGTTTTTTTCTTTAAATATTTGCAGTATATTCTAAATATTTCACAACAGGAGAGAAGGACAGAAAGTTGACTCGAGTGTGGAAATGAGCTTTGAGTCTCGAACACGTGTCTGTAATACTTTCCTTTTCTCTGTAACCTCTTTATAATGCACAGATTCTGGTGTCCTGGCCCTACCCCATCTGGAATTACATACTGGCACCACCAGTTCTCGTGTGACTTCCTCCCTATTCCCCTACCTCATGCTCTTCACCAAAAATTGGAGAAAAAGCAAGCAAGCATAAAACCAGAGTACACCTTACAAATTATGGCTGCAGTTCTGCCCTAAACAATAGATCCTTATAACTGCACTAAGCTGCTAATTTCAGGTGACTGCTCACTTCTTATACATTACTCTGCTAGCCTATTGGATGTATATAATTGTAGTGGAGTTAGTCCTATTGAGTAGAGTGTTCTTGGCCTTTTTATTTATTTATTTATTTTGTATGGCTTACGTAGTCCTTTATTCCTGAATGCTTTTTTTCTAATTGGTGATTAGCAAATCTGTCCCCTCTCCTCAGACAGCTGTGGTATGTAGCTGTCTTCCATTTTACATTATTGTGGGTAGTCAAGTTATTGTGTTCATGCCACCCACTGTGACATTTCTCCTCCATACTTTTTTACCCCTAGGAGGTGGCATGCAAGCCTTTTAAAAATAAAGCCTTGTACTAATCAATGAATCCATTTACTGGGGAAAGTAATAGGTGCTGCAAGGATGCCATAGTGGACTGCAGTTGAAAGGAGCCTTCCTTTCTGAGTCAGCATCAAGGAATTTAACCGTTGCCTTTGAAGAAAGCAGCAGAGCACAAAGTAGAACAGGGAGGAGGAAACGGTAGTTTCAGAACAGTTAAATAGTTGCAGCTCCTATGGATCTGGAGTACCTGATGCTTATCTTCTTACAGAGTCCCTTTAATGTGAGGGTTTGTTACCTGCTGTCAGTTGTGCTTTAGGCTCTGCAGGTAAAAGCAGCTCTTAGCAGTCCTGCTTGTGTGCAGGCAATCCCCACTCCAGAGACAGCTCTTTTGCTGAACAAACCCTGGAAGAGGATCCAAAAATGGAGCCCTCCCAGATGCTGGGAAGTCTGGATTCAGGACCAGTTTAGGATTTGACTCTTGGGCCTTGGTGAATGTTGCATTAACATTGATGCTTCCCAACGTCCCTGCCCACTGGTGATACTGCAAGTGTTGTCCAGGTCCTCTGGTTTATAAGGACCCTGCTGGCTATTGCAAGTTCAGGACTGCTTTACTAATTTGCAGGAAGAACCCTTGGCTACACCCCAGATTTACTGTGCAGTCAATATTGAGACCATTACTGGACTTAATTTAATTTAAACCCTGATTGTATGATTTATAGGTACAGAGATGATAAACTACAGTGATACACACTGCTAAACTGAGGTCTGGTCTTCTCTATCCTAATAGGTGACCAGCTGACAAGGGATTTCACGTCACCTACTAGTCTGTTCCCGCTTGTGTTATTTCAGCTTTTATTGCTGTTGGGTTTGCCATGTAGCTTAGGTAAAACGATGTCTCTAACCTATCTTGGAGGCCCACCCAGGCTTGTCCGAGACTTCTGACAAGTCTTGCAGCAGGAGGCTCCTGCTCTTATGCCGCAGAGCCCACGCAGGCTGGATGTTTTCATGCATGTGTGAGCAACGTATAAGTCTGGCTCTCTATGTATCTTTGTATTTTTTTTCTTGTCAGAGCACACTTGCTCTTGCTTTGTCTGCACTTTCCTTGCCTGTTGTAGGCCGTTCCTCTGAGTTTGGCCTTTCTGTCAGCAAAGAACCGATTTTGTCAGGCACTCAGCTGGCCATCACAATTCTCTCAGCAAGCGTCTGTGTGTTTAGTGAGCGTGGCAAAAAATTAAACCTGCCAGCAGACAGAAAGGCCTAGATGTCCTATGGGTGAAAGTCAAAAGACATGAGCTCCTTTCTCATACATCCCATTACATTACAGGCTACATGCATACGCGTACATACGTTGGGCTAGGCAGTTTCTGACAGCACACACAACCCGTACCTCTGGAAAATGTCTCCCTTTAAACGGCTGTTTCTTCCCAGTTGTCTTGAAAAGTATTCATCCATCTAGGTCATTTAAAAATATCCTAGGTTTTGTCTTGTTCTGTTAGTTGAGAGGCCGGGCCTACAGCAGACGCACGCGTCGGCCGCGCTGGTGTCTGTCCTCTGCTCGAACGATTCCCACCGGCTGACGTGTGCTCGACTTACCCCCATATAAGAGCCAGAACTATTAATTAATTTGGGTGTGTCGAGGTTGTAAATGCAAGAGGACTCATTTCAGCGAAATCTGATCGAGTACTTAAGGAGGAAACGGAACAGCCGGCTGTTTCCAGAAGCTGGAAGAAGTACCGTTGCTGTGAGAGCGAGCAGGTTTGTTACCCGCCACCAACTGCTGTGCTTTGTTTCCCAGAAAAAGCAGGTCTATTTTTAATTCTGCAGCCAAAGACGTTTTTAAATGGGCTGCCTCCCGGGACCCCGGCCGCTCGAGGAAGGCGGTGTGGTGACAGACCCGTCCCTACGCAAACGCCACAGAGACGGCGAGCGGCCTTGGCCCGCGGCGTCGGCGCCGGCCGGCTGCGTGCGGGACGTGACCGGGCCTCCCGCCGCAGCCCGGCCTCCGGCGGGGGCGGGCCGTCTGCCGACGGGCAGGAGGCTCCACCAGTAGCGACGCGCGGCGGGTAGTGCGGTCCAATCGTTGACGGGCGGGGGCGGGGCGGGCTGGGTGCCGGCGGCGCTGGCCGGTCGCTGCGGCAGAAGGCGGGCGGCGGCGGAGCGGGTAGCATAGCGGCGTGGGTGCGGGTGGGATCTGGCCGGCAGCAAACATGTCTCTCTCCAACAAGCTCACCCTCGACAAGGTGGACGTGAAGGGCAAGCGGGTCGTCATGAGGTGAGGCAGCTGGGGCCCGCCGCACGCCTTCCCGCCGGGCGGTGAGGGGGGGGGGAGGGGGGTGTCCC
>JANZLQ010000040.1:3506055-3532763 GCA_026212715.1 Elanus axillaris
GGTCTGGGGCGGTGTGTGGGGGGGTGTGTGTCCCCTCCGGGGTGGAGGAGGGTGAGGAGCCGCCCGCGGCCTCCTGGGTGCGGGCGGGCGGCCCCGGCGGGCTCCCCGCGGTTTCTGCGCAGCTTTCCCCGGGCAGCAGCAAATCACCTCTGTCCTCGGCAGCTGCTTGGGCGAGCCCAGCAAATTCTTTTCGGTGAGGTTGTGGTTTCGTTGTTGTTCTTTTTTTATTTATTTATTTTCCCCTGTTGGCTGTTGGAAAGGCCCCGGTGCATCCTGAATTACGCATCAGAGAAATGTTTTCTCCCTCCTTGTGAGGGGGGATATGATATGATATGATATGATATGATATGATATGGTGACGGGGGGGAATGTAAGTGCAGGCCTCGCTCAGCTCTGGCAGAGCCGAGGTGGCCGGTGTCCAGCGCTGGCCGAGGGCTCTCCGCCGGGCCCGCCTTCCTTACCCCGGGAGCCGAAACCGCAGGAGCTCTGCCTTGGTCAGCTACTGGGCTTGCACATGTAATCGTCCGCAGGCTGTTTGAGGGGAAAACTAGCCAGTCTGCCACGTTTTTATTCGGGAGCACTACCAAAAAAAGTTTATTCGCTAGTTTCCTCTTTTCATCCTGCAAATCCAAAAGGTGTTGCAATAAAAAAAGGTGAAAATGTGGCTCTGGCCAGCTACCCAAATAAAATATTAATTCTGCTTTTTTGCAACGAGAGTTGAGTCACAAGGTATTCAGCGCGTCCTGGTGTAAAACCCTAAAATACGATTTCATAGCTTATTTATGAAACATCAAGACCTGCTGAAAGCCTAATGTCGGAATTGCTGCCAAATAGTGGGAGATAAGGGCACTGACGTATATCATAATATGTCCTGCTCAGAATACTCTTATTGTGGGATTCTTTGTCCAAGGTCACCATAATGTGACTACTACGCATCTCTTGCCTTGCTCAGTGAGTAGGCAGGTATAACAAAATTGTAACTTCTCTTCCCTGTAGTCTGTGTCAGACAACTTACTCTTTTTATCTTGTCTCTCTCATCTCATTTTGAAGTAGTTCCCTAGAAATTTGATTACCAGAAACTAGCCCCTGTAATGAGTACTGAAGAAGCTAGCTCAGAATTTGTATATGCTTCCTAAATCTGATACAACAAAAGAACTTTTTATCTCAGCAACAAGTAATTTTTTTTCTTTCTGAGTTGTGTTATAGAGAACAGTATTGCATCGGCAGAGGATGGGTTAGCCAGCTCGTAGTCTCCGATAGTTAATGCACATACCTGTCTTTGCAATTCAGCGACAGGCTACTAAGAATGAGTGAAACAGCAGATGACGTGCCAATCTTTGCATTTCCTGCCTGCACCTCATTTCTCTGAAAAGAGTTGCCACGTGCTCTCAGTACTACTAAAATCGATAAGCTCTTCTTTTTCTTATATTCATTATAATTTTGGCACACGAATAACCTGCTTATCTTCCAGTCCTAATGCTGAAACTTCAAGAGAAGTTGGGAATGGGGAGGAAAAAGGGTTCAAGGGGAGCTCAGATTTCAGTTGTCCGCAGTGGGGAAGAAGGGTGAGCTGGGTCTTTCCTTTGTAGTTCTGATGGCTCTGTAAGGAGAACTATTCTTTTATTCTCTCATTTAAAAACAATAGCACGGTAATGGTGCTTTTCTTTCCCCTTTCTAGAATTAGTCTGCCGTACTGTGGGGCTGTTCAGTTTCTTTCTGCTCAGCTACTGCTGTTTTGCTGGCAGCTTTTGTCATTCTTTCCATCTGGTTCTCGTGCTGAACAGGATGCAAGAGAATTCAAGCAACTTCCCGAATTTTGTTGTTCTTTAATATAGCTACAGAATGGTGAAGGGTAAACTGTAACACTGTATTTCACTTTCCTCATTCTGATACGCTGTTACAGTCAGTTAGATGTTCTCTTCCCTTCCATAGCTCTGTGAGTAATTTCTGCCTTTGCTGTTATGCAACACAGCTTCCTGCTGCTGCTAGTCAGCACATGGGCATAAGGTATGCTAGTGAGAAATGGCTGATGAAACTCCTCCCTTCCGTCCTTTCATCTGGCACGAGTAGGGAAGTTACCTCTAGATCCAAATCAGGTCTTCCAGGGAGAATGTGATAAGCCACAGCACTCAGCTGCAGGGAGGCTTGAGCTTTAGAGAACATAAATTCGAATTTGTAAGCGATAACTGGACAGCTTCCTTGAGCCTGCCTGCTTGCCACAGTAGTCCAACCAAGTATTTTAAAGGCCTCATTAGAGAACATAATGTCACTTCTCACTGTTTATTTCCTTTCCCTTGGAAGCTCCTAGTTGGTGATTTGAGAGCATGTTGTTTAAAATGAAGAGGTTGTGGGGAGCTTATTCAATGTCTGTTTTATTTCCTGCTTCAGCATCATTGCTACTGCAGTTATGAGCACTAGGATGTAGTGGTGGCGTAGCTTTACCAAGTCATTTTAGCAGATGTTTGCTCTCCATTTGTGTTCTGTTATTGCAAGCAGAAATGGCTAATAACATACTGGTTTCAAAATGGAACTTGTGTACAAAGCAGAGCTAAAAATCTAACTCTAATTGTAACATTGCTTTTCTAGCCAGTACCTTTGCTGGCAGGTTCCCTCACTCTTTGTAAAAGAAATTTGTTGAGTATTTAATTTTATTTCTGGTTTTTTTTTAGGGTTGACTTCAATGTTCCAATGAAGGATCACAAAATAACCAACAATCAAAGGTGAGCCATAATTTCCATCCCAGATGGAAGCCCCAAAGTCTGTTTCGCTCTGATTTTAGCCCAGTTTTGTTAGCAGTACCTGGAACACTACCATGATTAAGCTGTCATTGCTCATACCAGAATATTAAAGGTGTCTCAGAGAAGGTCCAATGGTTGTTAATTAAAATCCCTGTAGCTATTAGCAAGCTACACTAACTACAAGGCTGCTTCTTGTAGTAGCTGATGTGGAAAGCACGTAGAAAAAGTCTGTTAGTTGTACAGATCCTAAACTTAATTCTTTAAATGTGGTTGAAGTTTTATAACCGTTTCACAACCACATCCCTTTGGCCGTGTGCGAAAATTTGCTATATTTGTTGGTAGCGTCCAGGTGACTTTCTGCCTCCTGCTTACCTGCAGTTGTGTTAACTTGTTGGCTTATCTTAGAGTAATTGTTCTACTCCAGCATACAGAGACACAGGGTTTAGAGACAGTGATATCAGATGTCTTGTCTTGCTTGTCTGTCACTTGCAGGCAGATGTCGGTTTTGTTCAGCACCATATGCTCACTGCTCAACGTTCTCATAATTTCTTTATTGGTTCAGGATCGCAGACTAAACTGGGAAGCCTGGCAATGTTCAAGTGTGTCCTGGCATTTCTTAGCTACAAATAATTAGCAGAATTTAGATTACAAAATGCATTTTACTTCTCTGTCCTACATAGGATGGAAGATAACAGTTAAACATATGAAAACATGCTGGGACAGAGAATTTTGATGATGCTTGCTGGACTGTGCTTCAGGATCATCACAGTCCCTAGGAGAGGAGTAGGCTGGGTTAGCTCCGCAGGGAAAGGTGTGCTCTGTGGAGTGTGGTTAGTCTCTTAGACATTTGTTCTAGCAAGTATAGGTCGCTAAAAAGCCCAGTGTCCCTTTCGGAGACTTAATGGTGGTGATGCCCTGCTGTCTTTTGCTGAGAGGTAGGCTGAACTCTGTGAACACCAGAGGTAGGATGGACTTCTTAAGTAATTGTTCTGCCCAGCTCTTGTTCTACATTTCTTCTGAGGGACAGCTCCAAGGGCTCTTGTGTAAGTGGTCATTAAGTCTGCTTGCCTGGTAAAATCTACTTCAATCCTTTTTAATTTCTTCTTCTCTGCCATTACAGAATCAAGGCAGCCGTTCCTACCATCAAGCACTGCTTGGATCATGGAGCCAAATCAGTGGTTTTGATGAGTCACCTGGGTCGCCCGGATGGTGTTCCCATGCCTGAAAAGTTCTCCTTGGCCCCAGTAGCTGTGGAGCTTAAATCACTCATGGGCAGGTGAAGTAGAAGAGCAGCCCAGCATGCATCAGGGCCTTTCTGTCAGTGGACCTGGATGCTTTCCTTTCTGAAAGGAAGAGTCACTGGTGGGGATGACAAGTGTATATCTTGTTTGCAGGGAGGTCTTGTTCCTGAAGGATTGTGTTGGTCCTGAGGTGGAGAAGGCCTGTGCTAATCCTGCAGCTGGCTCCATCATCCTGTTGGAGAACCTCCGATTCCATGTAGAAGAAGAAGGGAAAGGGAAGGATGCTTCAGGGAACAAGGTGAAACTTCAGGTCTAGCTTTTGTGCATGCCTGCTTTTGGTCTTACTACCTTGTTTGCTGCAGATTGACAAGGAGCCAGCAGCCTGTCCAAAATGGTGTTTATGAATTTGCTCTCAGAAGGATGTCATAGATAGATGGCTGCCAAAGGTGCTGTAGTCTGTAAAAGAAGGAAAAAGGAGCAAAATAGGGCTGTGCAGGAAATTGGTTGCTGCTTATTAGACTTTATTTGTGGATGTCTAAAACAAAAAACAAGGTCTGTTGAAGACAGTTTGTTGGGGCCATAAGAATGATCCTTCTTTTTTGGTCATCTGCCTAATGTTTTAATATAATGTTTAAGCATTCTGCAGCATAAGGGTCATTGAACCCTTTTATAAGCCTGTCTGCTCTTAAGAGTAGTCATCTAGAACCAGGCTGCCTTGCACCTCTGACATTTTCTTGAAGGTCAGGAAGAATGCTTGCTCCAGACAGCTGCTTTTCTTAGCGATGGTAACCCTGTTGACTTTAGGCAGGCCTTGGATCCTTTCAGATCAGTGCGTGGAGTGGAATGCTGACATCGTGTGGTGCCCTTTATGGGCTGACACAGGACTCCTGTAGCTTAGAAAAATAGCTCAGAGAACTAGTAAGCCTTTGCAGATGGCAATGAGAAATTGAACAAGTCTGGAATCATTCGCTACTAGAACTGTGTGCCATTGAAAGCCAATATAGTGGCAGGGAGAAGAGTGGGGCAAGAATTTAATTGGCTTTGGGAAATGGTCCCTTGGTTTTGTGCATTTCTGTAATTCTCAAGTTTATTTAGCTGGGCATATGCATACAGAAGCATGCACTGCAGTTGAGCATAACAGGAGAGGTGCTGTTGACAGACCTGCTTCTTGCCCTAGCAGAGTTGAAAGTCAGTGCTGTGGAAATAGTGATGCAATACAAGAGTGCAGATCACTAACTGGTGCTTAGAAATTGTGGCTTTCCAAAGCAGATCAGGTGGTAGTGGTTCCTTCTTCACTCAGAGCCTCTTGTGTTCTCCTTACAGATGTTACTGTTTTTAACAGGAGCACTTAATCTGTTTGTGTAAAGCCAGGCAATTTACCAAGTGAAGGAGCAGTTGATGACATTGTTCTATAATCTGTGTAGTCCCTTTAGCTTGTCTTCTGCTCACCCTGTGTAAATAAAAGGGCACCCAAAGCCACACTGAACCCATCTGCCATATATTAGAGTACCTTCCTACCATCATCCCCATGGTATTACATCTGGGTGCTAGCAGAGGCCTCACTTGGGATGGTGAGCTGGTAAAGCAGACAGGTACTTGGAGAGGTGATCGCTTGACTGTCAGTCTAGGCTGTTCTTCAAGAGCAAGTGGCTGTAAACTAGGCCTGAGCAGTCAGTTGCTGTCTAAGTGAGCTCTGCTGTCTTTTCATGATGGGAAATTAAACTGAACTACATGAGTCGTCCCATCAGGATTTGGTAGGATGCTTAGAGGATGGAGGAGAATCCTTTTAACAGAAATGCATCTGTTCTTGCGCACTACATGCTAAGCCTATCTCTAGCTTTCTGATGTTGGCTCCTTTCACTGTGGCTTGTTGTAGTGTGCGGGCTATTTCTAAGTTAATCCTCAATGTAGTTGCTAAACAATGCTTCAGGAGCTCATCCTTTTACCTGTGGCACTTGGAGACCATGCTTTCTTTGTTCAGGAAGAGAGCATTGAGTCTCATCTCAGCACTGCCTCATCTCTACGCACACTTTCTGTGTTACCTATGTTCACTGGACAAAACTGGAAATCTATTGGGAAGAGAGACTGAAAGGTTGGTAGTGCTGCCGTTCATTCCTGCTGCTGGACTAGAAACTTGAAGTAGGAACGGTCCTCAGGTGCATAATAGCAGTTCTGGGGAGTTTCATGTGGAGTTTAAACCATTTAAACCTTTTTGTTGCTCCTGCTGGACTGGGAAAGAGCATATGAAATACAGTGACCCACAGGATGGACTGATGAGTTTCTCCAGCTGACCTTTCTTTGCTTTGGGTTTACAAGTCAAATTGCTGATTTCAACTAATTTCAGAATCACCTCTGTGTACCTCAATAGCACAAACTTGTCATTCTTTCTCTTTTTAGATCAAGGCTGATTCTGCAAAAGTGGAGGCTTTCAGAGCCTCTCTTTCTAAACTGGGAGATGTCTATGTCAATGATGCTTTTGGAACTGCCCACCGAGCTCACAGGTGCGTATCCATTTTCTTTCCACAGGCGGAACTGCAGAATGAAGTCAGCCATGGAAACACATACGGCTTTTCCCTCAAAGAGTTTTAACTTCCTTTTGGGTTTATCCCATTATCATTCTGCTGTGTTTGTTTGTGAGTAATGGATTTAGTGGAGGTAGTTATCAATAGTGTATGCTCTTTCAAGTTTGCTTCTGGGAACAGGAGACAGCTGAAACTCTTTAAGACTGGAATTGACTTTATAGGCTTTGAAGATATAAAAATCACTTGCTTAGGACATGTATAAATTGTCCTGCAGTTACAGCAGACCTCTCTTCCAAAAGATTAATAGCTCCAAATTGATTATTATCATGGAGTGTGTTTAGAGATATGTACTTGCCAACTCGAGTGGTCCTCTTTGAGCTTGATTTTATAATCTGGTCCTACTGGAGGAAGACATCTCTGCTTTCACTATGCTTATTTGTCCCTCAGTGTTTTGGATCACTAGTTAACACTATAAATGTCTTGTATATCAATATGTCTGTGCAAAACCAATCTCAGAAAGTAAGCGTGTACAGCCATCTTAACAAACTAGGAAAACAAAAACCTTGTGTTTGTTTTTATGCAGGTAGTAGCTATTTTCATGGCTGCAGCTGACTAAAAGATTGGCTTTATAATGCTGTGAGACAGGGGTGCTTAGACCTGTACTGATTGAAAATTTTTTCTTTCCTCACTCTTACTTTTATTCTGCAGCTCCATGGTAGGTGTCAATCTGCCTCAGAAGGCTGCTGGCTTCCTGATGAAGAAAGAACTGGATTATTTTGCTAAGGCCCTAGAGAGTCCAGAGAGACCCTTCTTAGCAATTCTTGGAGGGTAAGACATACCAACTCCATATTTCCCTTTAACTCCTCTGTAAGAAATGGAAAACTATTTTGGCTTGGTTCAAAGAAGTGCTTTCCTTTTAACTGTACCTACAGTTCACATTTGTAGCTAAGTCCGAGATCTCTGCAAGATGTGGATTAGAGAGGAGCTAACTGACCATGTCTGTTCCTGTGATGATACTGTCAGGGTCTGCTCATCATTATCTCTAGACATCTTACATTCCCCAAATCAAGATATTCTGCAGCAGTTTATTGTACAAATGAACCAAAAGAGCTGTTAGATACACATGATGGCCCTGAAACATTGTCAGTGACCTTTCCTCCACAGTTCAGAGTACAAGCATCCTGCAGGCTCAGCACTGTGTAAATTGACACGGTCTGTCATTATGCAATGGTGACCTACTGTAGCTGGATGGGCCTCCACTCTTCCACAGCAGCTAGTGTGCAAAGCAACTTGAAGGTGCAAAACCAAGGGACTGCTTGTGTATAGAAATAATTTTCCATTGCTGCTGCTTTTTGTCACGTGTGTACCCAGTTTTGCGCTGTAGTTCTATGACAGTGTATTTCAGTTCATCATGTGAATTAAAATACTTTGCAAAGTAACACAAAGCTGGGACACTAATGTTCCTGTGTCCTTGATAAAGTATGTGGCTTATTCCTGCTCTTCGTACCCATAAATGTGTTTTTTAAAAAGTAGCATTCAGTTCTCACATAAAAGTTTTAAACTTCTTTTATGACCTTGGTTATGCTGAACAATGCTTTCTTTTTTTTCTTTTTTATTAGTACCCTTCCAAGGTTTACAGGTGCAGGTGACCCATAAATAAGTGCTATGCACTCCTTATTGCCTTTGATGGAAGTTGCATGCATATCACCAAGGGAAAGTTTGTTAGTTACGTTATCAGATGTTCGAGTTAGAGCAGCAGCTAGGATGGCCAAAATGTTAAAATATCAAGCCTGTTAGTAATGTCTGGAAGTGTCATAAATCCGGTGGGAACAAAATAACCTTTTTTTTGAGAGGTGCATAACAAGGGGACCAGCATGTCCCAGTCTAGGAGCTTGATACTGAACTCATTGGGCCTAGAAGATGAACTGAGAACAACTGTGCTACCAAGGAGAGTGGAAATGAAGTGTGTTGGCAAAGAAAGACCATGTGCAGGAAAGTAATTCAGTGCCAGGAGCAGGGTCTGTGCAAGGGAAAGAAACAAAAATCTAATTCACCTTCACATCTGGTTTTGCCTGATGCTGCACATGGCAAGATGAGCCTCACAGGGTTTTGCTGTGGCTCTGTCCCATCCCATCAGTGCTTCTTTACCAGTTCAGTTCCCAAAGTGCAGCAGCATTAGCAACTTCACAGCTTAAAGTGGGGTTGGTGGCTGGTTCACACCAGAGCTCTCCATGGTCACTAAGGCTGGATTTGTAGAGGCAATACCTGTTTCTTATGGTCAGGTCTGAAAGCATTTTATTAATGAAATTTGTATCATTATCCTTGTTTTAGAGATGGGGAAACTAAAGGAAGAAGGGGAAATGGTCTTGTCTAATGTCACTAAGCAGGGCGTGGTCAAACTAAGACTATAATGCAAGTCTCCTGAGTGCCAGCCTAGGTTTAGCTCAGGGCTGTTTCCTAAGGTCCTTTATGAAGCTTTCTTTTAGATAACAGCAAAAATTCCATACGTGGCATTAAAGAGGGAAGTCGAGAGACTTGTGTCTATTTGCTGCCTCCTCTACCATTCCCATATACTTCCCGTTGTTGTTGTTCCATTATTGTTTGTATCTTGTACCAAAAGCAGTCATCTACTTTTGGGGAGGGGTGTTCTGTATTATCACAGGTCACCCTAGTATTTTGAAGCTGTACTGTGAGTATGATTGGGTGCCAGATCTGGATGGGTTACAGGAGCTGGGTGTATGGTAGCTGATACAGAAGATCCAGGGTTGGGCAGTGGTTGTGAATGGCAGTGCTCTGATCTCTGCTCTGCCTTGCTGGACAGTCAGGGGAAATCAGGCTCTAAAGTGCCAAACGAAGTTTATATTCAAATAGGAAAAAAATGGAGGGCTGAGTAATGCTCTTGTAAGTTGATGTTTAATGCTGACCTGCTAAGTTGCCAAATTTCCTTTCTGCCCATTCCCAACAATTCCTTTGTTGCATCATTCTCTCAGAATGGCCTTGACATGCCACAGTCATGATACTGCCATTACTGAATAGCAGTTAATTAATTCTGCTTTGATCCAAGAAGTCCTTGCGAGGCTTCATGCTGTCTTAACTAAAGATTACTACAGTGTAAGTTATGTCTGAGGAGTCTGGGCAGTGGTTACGTTATTCATTCTTTTTCCTTCTTTCTCTCACCAGAGCCAAAGTTCAGGATAAGATCCAGCTGATCAATAATATGTTGGATAAGGTCAATGAGATGATCATTGGTGGTGGAATGGCATTCACCTTCCTCAAAGTGATCAACAACATGGAGGTATGAAAAGAGCAATTTGGTGTCTGCTCCTAGTAAAGAATATGTTCAAAATATCCCTTATATATTCTAGTATTGAGAATGGCTGTCTCCACTCTGCAAGAGTAGGGAGCACTGAGAAGTTACTTGACAATCACTTTGCAAAAACTAGGTTACTGCCTATGTCTAGCTAGGTGCTTTGAGAAAGCAGTTTTTCCAGAATTGCTGTCTGAGCAGTTTGTTTTGGTTGACTGCTGCTGTTCTCTTCTGTAATGACCAGTAGCTAAACAAATGCCTCTCTCTTCCTTTTCCCAAATAATTTCTCTAGATTGGCAACTCTCTGTTTGATGAAGAGGGATCAAAAATTGTTAAGGACCTGATGGCCAAAGCAGAGAAGAATGGTGTGAAGATTACTCTGCCTGTTGACTTTATCACTGCAGACAAATTTGATGAGCACGCACAGACTGGGGAAGCCACAGTGGAATCAGGCATTCCTGCTGGCTGGATGGTAGGTTTTAATAAGCTCACAGTGAAATTCTTCTAAAACCGTCAGATCTGAATGCAGTAGAAATCCCTTTTATTTGTCTGGAATTTAAGTAGACTTGGCAAAAGTTTCTAACCGAGGCTTGAAGCATCTGACATTCATTTAAGAATGACTTAATTCATACTAGGGAGATAAATACCACATCAGACTCCACCCTACTGCAGCAGCTGCTGGCAGTTCTCTCTGTTCCTCAGTATTCAGTGCATACAGAGAAACTCTTGCTTCATATCCGGGGGTGAGGGGGAAGCTTCTGAGGATCCCAGCTAAACATTGATGGTTTGATATGAGGGTCAGCAGTGAGCACATCTATGGCTTCTCTTACTTGTCTTAGGGCTTGGACTGCGGCCCTGAAAGCGTGAAGAAGTTTGTTGAAGTTGTGGGAAGGGCCAAGCAAATTGTGTGGAATGGTCCAGTTGGTGTTTTTGAATGGGACAAGTTTGCCAAAGGAACCAAAGCCCTGATGGACAAAGTGGTGGAAGTAACTGGAAAGGGCAGCATCACCATTATTGGTAAGTAGTTGTACATGTTTGTTCTTGTCTTTCCAGATGCAACAAGGAAGCTGGTGCTTGTCAGTACCATGTTAAAAATACTTGTCAGATTGTTTTTCTTTCCTCATGTGTTCATCTGTCTTTCAGCTTGGAGATAGGGCTTTAAAAACTGCTGTTACATACTAATGCTGAGTATTTGGGAGCAGGACCAGCCCATAGCAAGGCTATGGCCCTTAAGCTGAGCAAAATCTGAATTTCTTGAGTGTCTCATTGATTTTGTTTGTAGGTGGTGGAGATACAGCTACTTGCTGTGCAAAGTGGAACACTGAGGATAAAGTTAGCCATGTCAGCACCGGAGGTGGTGCCAGCCTGGAACTGCTAGAGGGTAACTGTTCTTTTATCTTAACTTGTTTGAGCAAATCGGATAGTTCTGGGTGCTCTACCATGTGTTGATCTTCAAGAAAGCACAACAATAGAATGAAAGTCTTTTCTGTTCCGTAGCTTTTGAGCAATGAG
The DNA here is from genome assembly GCA_026212715.1 of Elanus axillaris. Taxonomy (NCBI): domain Eukaryota; kingdom Metazoa; phylum Chordata; class Aves; order Accipitriformes; family Accipitridae; genus Elanus; species Elanus axillaris. The sequence goes on from JANZLQ010000040.1 coordinate 3,517,376, forward strand.
CTGCTCATTCCTCTTTTGTAGTCCTCCTAGAGGAACAGAGAAAAGAAAATGGAATAGTCTCGCAGACAGCACAGTCTGCCACTCCCAGAGAGCAAGAATGCTGGAACAGAAAATAAAACAGCCTTGAGAGCGGGCTCTCTTTTGTAGATGATCCCCTGAGACATGCTAACGAGACTGTTTAAAGTGCCCAGTTTCTGTTAGGGAAATCTCATCAGAATAGTCTCGAATTTTTGCCAGAAGTCTCCTTTTCAGTGCATTGTTTGAGATTCCCTGGTTTTGGGGAGCCCTCTAGTGAGCACTTATGAACCTGTAGAGAGTACTTGGAATTCAAAATGGTGAGAATTTACAGGATTCTTCTAATGAGTTACATTGTACTCTAAATGAGTTTTCATTTCCTCTGGTAATTAGCTGTTTCCCAATATGTGTAAATTATCTAATGCTGTCAACTTCTCTGTAGAAGAGAAACTGCAATAAACTGCATTGCAGCTGTTAGTTTCCAGCAGTTATATGCAAGACAGAGCTTTTGTTTCTGTTGCCTAGGGAGTGATGGTAAAGGGAAAGAATGCAGATGGCTAGAAGGAAACACTGTGCAACCGATTTATTCAAAAGGACAAACTTGTCTAAGTTTTGGCCCAAAATGTGGGTTTGTGTGTGTGATCTTTTAAATGTAACGGAAGTCCAGCTAATTAGAAAAGCTTCTGAAGATTTAAAAAAAGGCAAAAAAACCCAACCCCAAAACCCAGCAAACTATTGAGTTGTGAACAGTGTTAAAATTCAGTACTGCCACACAGCTTGAGCATTAGAAGGTAGGTTTTTGAAAAAAAGCAAAACCAGAATGATCTCTCTTCATTATTAAAGTAGGAAAAAAAGCTAAAAATGCTTTAGAAAACATTGCACTTTAATAACCTGGGCCCTCATACTCAAAAGATGTGCATATTCCTTGCATCCATCAGTTGGAATGAGGCATGTAAATATCTAGACCTGGGTGTCTTAGTCCCAGTAAAAGACTTGAGACTTGTAGGAGACTTTGTTTCTTTTTCTTAATTAATTGTTAAAATTTCCACCACACGCTCCAAAATCTTGTTTGCATGCCACAAGAGATTGAAGAAAGTATGCTGTAACTCCCTAGATCAAATCAAAAATCTGTTTGCCATCAAACTTAATTGAAAAAGATCTTGGGTGTTTGGATCTGACCCTAGCAGAGACTTGGATAGAAATTTACCATTATTGTTAATTGAGAATTGATCACTGTGGTATGTTAAGAATCTGTCTGCTGACATACGAGTGCAGCTGCGCTCTGGATACTCACTACAGCCCTAAAAGGTATTTACTGTGTGGAACAGTTTAAATGTAACCCATATGCCTTAAGAGCCACAGCTGTCAACAGGAGTGTATGTAGAGCCAAGCTCTTCCATTTTTAACCTATAATTTCTGATATTTGGGGGGGGGGGAGGATATATGTTTAAATGTTGCAATTGCAAGTGTAAAGCTTAGTTGTTTGAGGGCAGAGGGGTTCTTAACTTTATTGGTATTTTTTAACTTGTAACAGGTAAGGTTCTTCCTGGTGTGGATGCCTTGAGCAACGTGTAGAGAACAGAGTATCGCCCCACTTCCTGGTCCTGTGCACAGCCCCTGAGATTCAACACTTCAGCGCTTCTGTATTTCAACTCTGTGATAGGCAGATCACAGAATGTAAACCGAAACTGGACAGGGTTTGAGGAGAAGACAGCAGAGATATTTTACGACTGCAGTTTACGTGATGTGGATTTGTCCACTGTTATCCCACTTGAATTAACGTAGTGAGTTTAAACTGTTGTTGTGAATTTAGAGTGTATATATTTATATTTTGCCTTTTCAAAGAGATTAATCCCTGTTAGACATGTCTGTTTCTCAGAAAGGAGTGCACTGTTTAGCTTCAATGTTCTTAGCAGGCATTTCCATCACTTGACACGGTTCAGAAACAAGAGGGGACTCCAGTTTTTTGGAGGCACACTGTAATAGCTGCTCAATAAACATATTTAAAGTGCTCCCAGTTGGTATATCGTCCTTCTTTCAGACCTTTAGAATGCTCTACATTAAAATATCTTCTTCCTAGCACAAGGAGTTAGAGATATTTTTCCTTTTTGCCCCAATTATAGTATTTGCAAATATCCTTTTATTTTTGTCCAGTGCGTCTATAAGCACCCAGTCATCATCAAAGTGAACGTTGTTGGTAAGGAAGTAAATTGCTACAGATGTGCTGTTTAGTTAAAACTTCCATGCCATCAAGTAATAAAGATGAAATCTTGAATGCGCAAATCTAGTAGAAAAAGTACGCATTAAAAAGTGTTTCTCATCTAGAGAACTGGACTCATAGTAGGCAACTAATGTATCTAATCTGAATATAGGGGAAACTTTGAAGACACAGGCAGGTAAAAAACTGAGTCACAGGCAAACAGAACTGCATTGTGCCTTTGCTGAAAGCTGTGGTCCTAAAAGCACTAAAACTAGCATAGTAAACCCACACAGTTGGACAACTGGGTTTGTGCGTGTGGCTTAAGCACATTGTAGAACCACAAGTATCATCAGTGGAGGACCACCAACAAGGTGCAAATGTATGAAGTTGGGATTTCCATTTTGACTGTCATGCTTTGGCTCCTATGCTTGCTGCAGGATCCAAATGTGAGCACAGGGTGGCTCTAAACCAAATCCAGGATGACTCCAAACTCAGATTGGCTTCTGAGCATCCAAAAGTGTGTTTTGGATTACGTTAGCAGTCACAGCTCTGCATGCAAGAACTGTAAGAAGATGCAATGCTCCAGCTGAGCTGCTTGTGTATCTTCCTGCTGGATCAGAGAAAAGTAAGTGATGTAAAGCAGCGATTGCCTGTTTTTATTCCTAGTGAATTCCCAGCACTATTGTTAGGGTGCTTCCCAGGAGGTTTTGCATGGCCTGATGAATAGTATAAAGCAGCTATGGAGAGAATCTGTGAGGTAAGCAGTAAGCCACAACACAGAGTATGCTTTTAAGTTAATTTGTATATGTATACATAATATTACCAAAACAGAATGAAAGCATGTGTTATAAACAGACATGGCCTATTTGCCAAATTTTACTCTTGTCATGGTGGGATGTGAATTAAAACCCAGTAATGCTGAAGTGTGTATAAAGCTGCATATGAAATACATACTCATTACATTTTAAAGCTAAAAGTGACTATTGCAAAGAAAAGAAACTAGAAATAATGCAAATGGCTGCAGTGCTGTGGTTTTCTCCTCCTCCTCCCCTCCTTTGTAAATCTCCCAAGCATTGTCTGATTACGCATGAATGATGCACATTTTTGCTAGGATTGCTTTCTCGCTGTTACTCATGTTTTCCAGGCAGGGGTGCAGACCTCCGACAGCTGCAGTAACGAGGCAAAGAAAGGAGTGAGCTTGTCGGCCACAAAAAGACTATGGATTTTGGAAATCCAGTACTACAAAAACAAACATTCCACCATGTTTTAGAACAGATCATTCTTGTCTGGCTCTGGCAAACAAGGCCTCGTGACAGCACGGCCGATTTTAGTGTCACTCTTATACCCCTGTGTTGCTGGATTCCCACAGAGCAATAACAGACTTTCCCTCCATAGTTTCTTTCTCAGTGTTTACAGTGAAAGGTTGGTGTGTGACTGCTACCTCTGCTGGTTTTTTTTTTTCCCTTCTTCATTGAAAGCAACAAAACAAAGCTATCTGTAATCAAATATGGCAAGGAGTAGTAATGCTCTACGAACACAGATGTCTGCACTTAAAACCATTTTTCCACCTGGCTCTGAATGCTTGCTACTCATATCTCTAAAATGTCCTTTTGTTTCCCTGTGGCTTGTTTTACTTAATGCAATGCTCAGGTCTGTGTGCTCAACATAGCCTTGTACAGCAAGGCCAGAGAGATACTCCGTTTTATGGGTCATAAATGAAAACAGATGAAACATCTCAACATGATACCACAGGCGCTGAACACTTGATGACCAGCAGCTGATTACTTGAGTTACAGAATTTCCAGATATTTTTTTAAGCTTTGCCTATTAATTGTTTTTAGCAACTGGCTATTGCAGTGACAAAATATTCTTAAGGCATCTAGAGAGGTTCCTTCTCTCACTAAATTTTACGTTCTCTGGAGTCACACTGGTGTTCCTAGATTATTTTGGCATGTGTTCTGACAACTTTTCTAGATGTGAATCTTTGATAGTTCTTTAGCTGAGAGTGGTTTTGGGGCAAGGAATATTGCTAGTTAGAAACATTGTGGAAGAGACAGTGGAAGACAATGCTGTTGCAGAAAGCTCATGATGTGATGAAGGTAGTCGATTTAGCATGTAAGTGGGCTGATAATAAGAGCTAGGTGAAATACAAAGTGAAGAGCTCTAACTCCTCATGGCTGAGAATACAAAAAATTTCAACATGAAAGACTTTAAATATGTTGTCAACAAAATAAGCTCTTCTTAGGCCAAAATATGTGATCTCTCATACCGGTGTCTCCCTGCATAATTTACAATCTACTGTTAACTGCAGGAGGTAGAGAAAGTGTTTCAGAGTCATAAAACATGCAATTAATGGAACCTGAAAAAGTTGTAAAAATGGCAGTCACCCTGCAGCGCTGGTGACTCGGTGGCCATGTGCAGGGACATCAGCGCTGATGTGGCAGAGGGAGCCCAGGACATCTTCATATTTGCAGATCTGGCCGGCCAGGAAGCCAGCTGTGGCAAACGTACCATTGTAAGCATTAAAACTTCAAAACTTGCTACAGCTCTGCCATTCCAAGGAGGGGGGCTCCTATGGGCAGCGGCCATTTTGTGAGTGACGCCACGATGGTGGGGAAGGTGTCCCCCTCTCTTGGAGGGAAAGACCAACATCTCCGTCGCCTTTTTTTCTGTGCGTTCTCCTTGGCGCCTGCCTTCTTGGTGTGCCTCACAGCCCAGACGCTACTTCACAGAGGACTTTTGCGCTTTTAGCCCGCAGATGCCTGTGTGGCCCAGGCCTGCTGGAGAGGAGCTGCCTCCATGGGGCACCCGCCCCGGACCACCTCTCTTCCATCGACCAAGACGTGGAAAGCTAAAGGAGCCTGCGGAGGCAGCTCCCTTCCGACCCAGGGCCGCGCAGCGAGGGTTGCCTTCCCGCTCTGCACTGAGGCGGTGAGGCCAGGCGAGGCGGGCGCCGGCAGCTCCCGCCGGCGGGCGGGCGGTGAGGCGGCGGGGCGGGAGGACTACACATCCCGGCTGCCTTTGCCGGCGCTGGCCCAGCGGGGGATGCCGGGTGCCGTAGTTGCAGCCGCCTGGTGAAAGTTAATAACTGAATCTGGGGTTAGGCACTTCCCAGAGCTCCTCGGTGTCTCTCATTGCCATGCCGGCTTTGTCACCTCGGAGGGAAGAGGAGCAAGATGGATGAGCGGGCGGCCGCTGGGGCAGGCGCCCGCGGGGTAAGGAGCGGCTGTGGAGGGGGGAGGTTTGGGCCGCCGCTGCGAGGCCGGCTGCGTGAGGGGAGCGCGGCTAGCCGCTGCCCCGCCGGCCCCCCGCGACGAGGAGGGGGCCGCGGCCGCCCTGCCCGGCTGGGATGCCGGGCTCGGGGGCAGGTGCAGCGGGGAGCGGCGCTGGGGTTCCCCCGCCGGAGGGGCAGCTGAGGCGGGGGCGAGCGGCGCCGGCTCCCGCCTAACGGCCGCCGTGGCCCCGGCCCTCCTCTGGGCGCCCCGCTGCTGCCCGCGCCCCCCCGCCTCCATCCTGAGGTAAATGCCGGGCCGTCCCCCGCGCTGCCCCCTCCTCGCACCTCCCGGGAGGGGGCTGCAGGGCCCCGCGGCTCCCCCGAGACGGGGGTCCCCTCTCAGAGCCCGGGGATGGGGGGGGGGCCTCCCGCGTCTCCTCGCTGCCCTCACGGAGACCATCTCCTTCCCCGGGCGAGGTGGGCGGGTGTGGGGCAGTGCTGTGGCTCAGCCCGGAGCCCCCGGGACCGCGTCCAGTGTTTGGGGGTCGCCGCAGGCACCCCCGGTGGTCTCGGGAAAGTCTTGTCATGGGCAAGCGGCGAGGCGAGGAGAAGGCTGTGAGGGCTTGCAGTGGGGACTGCGTGATGTGTGCGGTAGTAGGGACAGAGGAGTCGGTGCAGAGGAGAGAGTGGAGCCGTCCTGTCCCTTCCCAGGTCCGTTTTCAAGTCCAGGTAATGCAAGGGGGTGTTTTGCTGCCTGCAGTCCTGCAGAGGAGGTCCAGGGCCTCTGCCCCTGCCAGAGCTGCAAGAGGTGGTGCCTGCTCTGCCTTCCTTACCCTTACAGAGTCCCTGTCCCTGCCGGCCCCAAACACCCACAGGAGCTGATCTGCATCTGCCCAAACTCTGAATTAAGCAGAAGTGACTCCAAATCCTCTTGCTTTGATCTCTGAGAGAACAAAATGCCAGTCTGAGGGTGATAATCCCCAAAGAGTTAAAAGCTTTGTGTTTGCATCCTTGCCTGGTAGACAGTAGGGATCCCACCACCCCCTTGAGGCTCTGGGTTTAGCCATCCCCGCTACTACTTCATCATCTGCCCTCAGGTTGAAAGATTATGCCTTTCATTAGCAGACTGATTCAGGGAGGCCCATAAATATTCACCGTGACATTTACCACATAGTTGAAGCAGAAATCCCATCTGTCTCAATTCCAGGATACTATTTGAGGAAGGTGAGGGCTGGAAGGCCAAATCTGTAGCATGGAGGAGCTGTGGTGGACACAGGAACTTGGGTGATCTTAAACACCCATTGCTTTTTCTTGATGCTGTAAATAGCTAAGAACTGACTGAATCCCCAGCATACGGCAGGATAGCCCAGCACTTCCACAGTGCAGGCTCCTGGGGGGCTGTTCTGACTTCTCACAACATTCAGGTCCAGACTCTGGCCCTTGGCATCCTCGCCTAGAATCTCCCATCATGAGATGCATAAAGAAGATCCCCATTCAATTTTCAGGTTAAAATTTTCAGACTGTCACCTCTGATAAATGATCCTCAATTCAGCCCAAATGCAGTGTAATATAGCAAATTCCATTTTAGTTCACCTTTCATTTTTGTTCCACTTTTTAATGATAGTTTTTCATTAAGCATCTAATCCTGTCCTAGTGTTTTTCATCAGTGAGGCTCAAGGTGCTTTACAAAAGAGGTAAAAATATGATTATTCCAATTATCCTTATTAAGGCTTAGGTTTTGGGCAGCTTCTGCAGATAATATAGGTCATAAATAATTAAGAGTACAATCTCATTAAAGGAAATCCCCAGTCGTAAACCAAAGTGCCATACTGAAGAAGCCAGTCATCAAAGGCATGACCTTGTAACCTAATCTTCCTGATCAGAACAGATCTCATTAACCCACAAATCTTTGCTCTCCTGACCTGTCTGCCTCAACAGCAGGTACTTCCATGTGCCTGTGCAGGACCCAAGGGAGGGAGAGCGTCAGGGAGTTTCAGTGACCAAAAGCAGCCTGGAGAGTGTCCTCCTATGAAAAGTCCCTTATCGTGTCATTTGAATAAAGATCTGGTGTTCGGAGGCTTACCAAAATATACGGCCTGAGCTGTACAAGGGTAGACTTAGAACTGATTTAGTTTTTTAGCAGGAGTAGTTACTGGAAATTAGAAGCATTGCTCAAACTAAAGTCCAGAAGATAGAAAGAAGGTTGTGGCCTGGATCCAGTTCATATGTGACCTAAATAGAATTCTGACCCCAAAACTTGCTCTGAACACCTTGTCGAATTTCATGAAAGCTGGACATGAACTTTCAAGTTTGGGAGTTTAAGCTCTAGATTGCTAGTGCTGAACTGGGTCTGTGTATCCTGACAGTTGCATGTCCCCACTGGAAGCTGACTATCTCAGGACTGCTGTTTATCTACATTATTCAGCAGTAGGGCTACGTGGATGAAATCCTTGTTCTCATTCCAAATACCTGCCACCACATATTACTTATTCTGTGGGAATGTTTTTGCTCCGATTTGTGGTTATGCAGTGTTCAGCGATGACCTAATTGCAATGTTCTCATTAGGCAGAGAAATTTCTGAGTTTGGCTTTATAGTTCACCTTCTCAGTAAGTAAATCATTGCTCCGTCCGTAACACTGTCTACCATCAGTACTGTCACTTTAGCCCAAGGTTTTATGAGGGATCATAAGGCTGACGAAGGCACTTTGAAGCGTGTGCATCTACAACAGCTTCTCACACTTTACCATTGTAATGTCTAACTTAACTCAGAGCAAGCGCAGACCACCTCATTGATGAAAATGCTTGAATCTGATGACCTGTAGCACCTTTCTTACCACTAAAGGAACTGCACCTGTGTCAGTTTGGTGTTGGGTAACTTCCTTGAAAGTTGGGGATATATGAGCAGCTACAAATAATGCTGGAAAAGGCTAGACGGCCTTTCTGACTGTCTCATGATGACGCTTAATCTTGGCCAGGGAATGCTGGTGTAATTTTCAAATGTAACTCAAAAGGGATGTTGGTTGCAAGTTACATTAAATGAGTCCCTAAGTCCCTCAGGGTCTTGGAGAGACCTATATCTTGATCTATCTGTGCCATAATTTCTTCATTTGTATTGTGTTAAACTGTAATTCAGTCTCATGCTGGAAGCTTTGACTACTAAGGCATGACTGGAGCTCCGGGTAATGCTGGTGGTACTGGAAATGTGCTACAAATGACAGAAGGGAACCTACAGAAATAAGGAAGCAGGGAGTGCAGACATTTTAAGCAGCAGAAAGAGGGAGGGTGAGAACAGAAGAAAGGGGGGAGGGACAAAGGACGGAAAAATATAAAACAAAAAGCAGGAAAAAAACTAAAACACCACCGTTCTAGGTGACAATCCCTGTGGTGTAGTGTGGTGAGGCTTTGCAATTGAATCAAGTTTCCCGAAGAACATTATCATATGCCACTTATGGGAGAGAGAAGGGAAGAAGGTTCCTGGAGAAGTGCATATCCACACAATGAAGTCTTTGGTTTCTTCCCTTGCACATTTGTAGAGCACTCACGTCTTACCCTTACCCCAGGAGACATTCCCATTTCCTTTCATTTACCAGTGTTTGGAAGGCGGAAGGAGATGAGGCACTGTTGGGTTCCCTTATTAACTTAATCTGTGGGAAGCCCTACATAAATCATTGAATTTCCTAGTCTTGATAGAACGAGGTATTTGTATAGTGAAGTCAAACAGAAGATCGAGGTTCCTGCACAGGGAGGCTCTGACGCTGTTCCAGTCCTGTGCCTGTGACTCTTACGCGTGCATTTCTTTGAAGTCTGAAGTTTAGGAGTCTGCATTAATGATCAAGGGACAGAGCTGAATACGGAATTCATATGGTACGAAGGTAAAGGTGTGGGTATGAATATGGGACGAGAATATTTAAGAGCAGTCTGGCATGTATAGTTAATAATATTAAAAAAAAGTAATCATGTTAATTTCCTATAGTTACTCAAGTTCTCAAGGCTTTTAGTATCTTCTCATTCCTTGAGATCAGTGATCTCTTGTGGGGTCCTGTCACATCCAAAATATTAACTTCCTTGAAAAGTAGAAAACTTCAGGTTTAAAACCTTTTGTCCAGTGGGAAACTTGCTCTGATCCCTTAGGCAGGGATCTCTGTTCCTCATGCAGTGTTCTGGAGTGCTGTGCTTGGCATTTGGCTGTCACTCTGCCCCACTCAGCCAAGTGTTGGTGATAGCTGAATGCTTAAAAAGTTCCTTGGGACTCTGTAGATGTGAAGCTCTTCTGAAGTTGACGTTTGTCAGGAGCAGAATGCATTAGAACAATTATTTCTGACTTTGACTTACGAGTATGTTAAAACTCAGTTATTTTTACCACTGTGTTTGTTCCTTTTAGGGCTCTTAGCTGTTTCTCTAATTCAGAAGCTGTTCTTCCCATTTTTTTATTTCATAAAGTAAAATAGTCAAATAAAATGCTGTGTATCTTGCTACACCTACTGACTGAAACAGTGAAATAGACTCTGGGTTTCAATTTCTGACCCACTATTTTAACTGCTTTTTCCAGAACTCCACCCTAATTGCTGCTTTTTTTTGATTGCGCAGCAAATCAGTTCCCCTCTTAAGCCCCAGGATTACCAAAATTCAGATTTTTCTGAAGAAGCAAAGGTCATATTTTCAAGACTCAGCTTCTGTGTAGAGACGTTACGAAGCAGATCCTAAGGTGGTATTTATGTCCTACCAGATATGGAGCTGCTTTCAAAATACTGGCCCTAGGCACCAGGGGGTTTGCAGTCTTGCTCTGGATGTCTCCCATGTGTTGGAGGGGTATAGACCTACCTACCACAGGGCTTTGGGTGCACTGGGCCCTCACTGGTACCACTCATGCTCCCATATCATTTAATTCAGCTGTGGCTGCACACTCCACCTGATACGAAGGTTGACTGCGCTCCTCAAGTGGAAAAACTGGAGACCCCAGGCCTCTCCCTGCGAATGACTGGGACCCCTTTCTCCAACGTATGTTGCTGCTGTAAACCGAATCTCTTCAGCATCCCAAATACTTTGAAGCCATCCTCATTAACAAGTTCCCGAGTGCCTTGCAGGCATTGAAAGGGAGGGATGGCAGGTCCAGCCCCAGCAATGCAGAGCTGAGCTGAGGCAGCGGCTCAGAGCTTGGCAGCTGTTCTCCAGTAATGGCTTTACTCTGACTCAAATAGATAGGGCTGCATTATGAAGTTTCATGTATGTTTTTTTAAACATTGGATTTCTTTATGTATTTAATAGCATAGTGTAAATTAATATTTATGAAGGTGTCTGAGGTCTTTGGATCAGATATGTCATATAAAGCTCTGATCCGAAGCCCACTGTAGCCCAGCAGAAAAAAACCATCTCTGACATTGTTCTCCCCTCTTGCCCCCAGGGAATTAAAAAGACAAATTATTTTAAGCGGTTCAACATGTACTGAGCTTTTAGTTCGATAGCTAAGAAAGAGTATAATGTCTTTGCAGGACTACCTTCAAAACTAAAGAACAAACAGCTACCTTGAAAAATGGCCATTGGGAAGCAGACCGGCAAAAGCCAAGAAACTTGAGCCCTTTGCTAATGAATACTCTGTCCTTAACTCACATTGTCTCTTTTGTTTCCCACACTTTTCTGAGCTGCACATGGATTCAATTTGCCAGTCTTTAACCCTTCTTACTGATGCCTGATCTGTGCATAGTTTGGAAACTGGGACAGCTGTCACTTAGGTACTTGGCTTTGGTTTTGTTCTTTTGCTCCCGATCTGTTTGTCCCTGTGCAGTCTCTGGCTCAGATGCGGTAAAGTAACCCACGGGGGGTGTGGACAAGGCTTGGGTGCGTGCTGGGGAGAGGGAGGCAAAGCTTTTCTAGCGTCCTGGCAAAGGGTGTAACAGAGACAGCGCTGGGAGCAGGTTTGCTTTGATTAAAACAGCATTTCCACACTGACTACCATAGAGGAAGATGTTGGTGCTATACTATGACTTTTTTTTAAGAAGAGCTGTTTTTCTTGGCATAGCTCTAAAATTGATGGAAAGTCAGGGTGGAGCCAAGGGATTTGGCATCATGGAAACTTCTCACACCAGCTTGTCTTTGTGCTACAGCACAGCAGAAGTGCCTTCTGCAGAAAGAAGCATTCAACATCAGATGTTTATTTGTGACAGTGAAATTTATTCCAGTGAATGATGATTGCCCATAATAAATATACTTCTTAGTAACAACTATATTATTTCCAAAAACATAAGTAGCTCCTAGAGTTGCTGTTTGCTAAATTGATAGGGATCTAATTAATCATCCATTTAAAACAAAAAATGGCATTCCATATCAAACACATAATGCATTTTCATTCCTCATTTTTCCTCTAGATAAGTGTTGAACAAAGATCACCAGCAGAGAGTGCTGGTGCTCTTCCAGACTGTGTCAGCAGCTTCTGAAATCGATTGTAAAATCTAATCAGACTTTGTTCTATAACTCTATTTTTAGTTTTTCATTTCTGTGAAAATGAAATGTTAATCAATTATCTGTAACTTGATATCTTTCTGTCTCTAATTACCAATCTTTTTGTAGTTTACTACAGGAGAAAGATCGTTTTTAGGAGCACAACTATCTGCTCAGAAAAATTATATTGTCACTTTTCGAAGCAATTATTTAACAGGATTTCATATATTTTGTTCCAATGGATTTGACCTGTTTTGCACATAACATTATTTCTCCTTTCATGTCTCTTCTTTCATTTCATGTTCAAAGTAATCTTTACTATTCAGTACAGCTTCTATGTAGTAGGGGAAGATGATCCTGCTCCTACAATTATTAGAGTTCTAGCATCTATATGGCACTCATTATTTCACTGACACTATACTTTTAACCTTCCCAGGCAATGGAAGGTTGCTTCCAGCCAAAGATTACTTTTGGTTGGGCCTCTTTTATTTCTCAGTTCTGAGTCTGCTTCTGACATCCACATTAAAAATGAGTTGCAAAAGCTTTAAATCAAAAAGCTCCCCCTCTTCCCTGTCCCCATGATGTTTATCAGTACAGTTGCACCATTATAAGTCCTGGAGATTTTGAAGAGGTTAGGCTTTTTGGTTTCAAATCAGCTGTGGTTTTCCCCTCTTAATCTTGAAGGTCGTTGAAATATCAGGATTATCAAGTCCGTTTTTTGCTGCAGAACCTGCTGTGCATCTTGCTCTCTTGTGATTTCATACATTCTTTAGTCATTGAGAGCAAACAAAGACTGTGTTGAAGTGCAGGGCCTCCATGCCTTACTCTTCCAGTTTACTCTGATCCAAATCCACTGGAAGTTGAGGGAATTTTTTAATTGATTTCAGCAGATTTTGAAGAGACATCTCTTTTTAAAGAGGCATGAGAGGCAAGAGTGCAGAGAGATGAGGGAAATGGTCAACTTTTATACATCAAGGCTGTTAACGTACAATAGACATCAGTTAAAGGCTTACAGGTCCTTCTTTGGGAGAAGAACGGTGTCTTGTAAGGAAATCCCTTTGTCCGGACTAACCCTGCTGTCCTTATTTTGCCAAAACTACATTTAAGTCTAGGGGACTGGGGCATGAATGCGTTTAGAGCAAAGCTGAAACATTTAATTTGTTTTTTCCATAGTTGGCAGTTGTTCATCACTCTTCTGGTTACACAGCTTTCTTCTGAAATTCTGCATAAAAAGGGGCCAAGGTTCAGCAGTTAGAGTAATTCTCTTCACAGGTGGTACCTGATCAATCAACTCATGGGTGACACATCACTGCTGACCTCTATATTGCATTTCACTGTGGTAAGCTGTTCCTTTTCTGCCCCTTCCTGTGCAGGCCCTTTCTTCACCCAAGGAACCATGCTGAACTTGAGTTACACTACATTAGAGGTACCATCCAGACTGACATACTCTTAAAAATCTTCACACGCAGTAGCGTACAAAACCTTAGATGAACAGGAGCCATGTCGCAGTGTAAATCACAATATAGACAGGACATGAAGTTGGCTATGCAAAAGTCTCTGTAGCAATTACTTCCCTCCCAAAAGTTATGTGGTCATTAAAGTTTTATTAAATTTGTGTAGGAAGACACAGCAATTACTTTGTGAAGAACAGAAGAATAGTGCATAACTACTCCTGCTCCTGTGTTTTGAAAAGTAGACTTTTTTCTAGCAATTCCATGCATGTCAAGTTTCATGGTAGTAATTTCTGGTGTTGTTAGTCTATGAATACCTGTCATTACCATCTGTTGGTGAATGATAACTGGTTTTACATACAATTCATGCCTCAACCTCATGTCTGTCAGACTGATTTTGTTTCTCTTCAGAAATCATAGCTGGGCTGCAGCCGTACCCAATGGCAGGACCCAAGGGAGCCTTTCAGGGCTTGTTACAGCTTAGGGCTGGATAGAGCAGCAACATCAAATCCTCTAAATACAACTTAAAAATGGCTGTGACCACCCTGAAGGCCCTGGGTCTTCTCCACCCCTGTGGTAAAATGGCAGCAAAAGTTGCAATGCTGTACATCCAAGTTCACCGTACATGCGGGCAGCAAGGCAGGTCCTGTGGCCTGTGACTCTCGGAGACTCTCCAAGTCTAGACTGAACTCCTAGCATGACTTTGGACAAACCACTTAACCCTCCTGTGCCTTGGTGCCTCCTCCACACATTTCTAGTGATTCTTACATGGTTTTGAAATCTTCTAATCTTGTTTTGATCTGTGTCCCCCAGTGTATTTGTTCACTTCCTTTTCTTCAGTGAATGTATCTGTGAAACTGACTTTGGCTTCTATGGCAAGAAATACGAAGTAATACCCCTTTTCAGATTTACCTATCTATTCCTGTCTCCTGCTCACCTAGTAAACTTGGCCTCAGCTCCTCTTCTTAGTCTTTTTCGCTGTTGCTTGCATTATTGTTTACTGTAGGGTCGTTATTTCACCCAACAGCGTATTTACAGACTAGGCAAAGAACTCCCTGCTTTGGTGGTGGTGGGGATGTACTGTCTGGTCCCAAAGAGCTAAAGGGCACTTCTAAGCACTGTTAACAGTTTATTTTTATGTGCAAGAAGAAAAGCTCTGTTAAACTGGCCCAAGTTCAGAGATCCACGGAAATTAATTTACACCCCTCTCAGCTGCACTGAATGGACGCAGGATTGAGCAGTTTTTTCTCTCTGTACATGAAGGATAGTATCAGCAGCTTCCTGAGCTCCAGCTGCTGTGGACAAAGGACAGCAGAGTTACAGCGATTCCTGGAGGGAGGAATTTTAAGATGGAGGAATTTTAAAGAATGTGAAGGACAACCTCTTAAAAAATTGTAGGTGGAGCAATTCCAGGTCAACCAAACACTTCATAAGCCCAAGATTTATTTTCCTACTTTGAACTAGTTGCCGTTGTGGCGTTTATCTTTTGTGCTTTTTAACACATCTACTGTGACCTTTGTTCGATTGCATAAATTGGCCCGAGTACGCTGGAACAGTTATTAGGAACCCCTTTCTTGTGTTGTTTCCTGAATTCCCACATTGTGGCGTGATGTGTGTATGGAAACTGCTCGCTTCCTCCACTGGCAGCCGTTCAGATGTGTGCTGCAGCTCCTGAGGACTGGGCTGGGCGGGGAGCTGGGTGAAGGGAGGATGCAAGGGGAAAATATTTTAAGGAAGAGAATGTGGATTTCGTGCATCTTTGTTCTTTTCGAGTTCCGATAAAGCTCTTATCTCCAACTGTGTGGGTTAAACATGACTAGTGCTAGTGCTCTGTAGAATAAACAGGGGCAGATGAGTTGAGGTTAATGTGCCTCAGGCAAGGCTAGCTGCTTTTCAGCGTCTCTGTTAAGCAGTATTTTTACTTTCCTGATGACTCTACCTTCTCTCTTTACTCCCCACTATTTTCTTTTAGCATGTGGGAGGGAGACAGGATGTGTGATTGAAGCATAGTTTATAACTCTTTAACTCACTGTAGCTATATATTTCCCTTAGAACTCTACACCCCCCCAGCAT
>JANZLQ010000040.1:3534750-3547944 GCA_026212715.1 Elanus axillaris
GCTGCCCCGCGGAGGCGGGGCCGGAGGCGGGGCGGGGGCGGGGCGGAGGCGGTGGGGCGCTTCCTGCCCGCCCCGGCGGAGCGCCGTCCTGCGGGGCGGCCGCGCCGCAGAGCGAGGCGGAAGGAGGCGGAGGAGGGAGCGGAGCTGCCCGGCTCGGCTCGGCCCGGCCCAGCCCAGCCCAGCCCTGCCCTGCCCTGCCTTGCCCTGCCTTGCCTTGCCGCCGTGTGCGCGTCGGTGTGAGCCTGCTGCCTGCGGGGAGCGTGTGCCGGGGGAACGCTGCCGCCCCAGCCCCTGTGTCCGGCCCTGCGGCTCCCTCCGTGCCCGCCTCGCCCCGCTGCGCACAGGTAACCGCGGAGAAGGAGGCGCGGAGCGGCGCGGAGCAGAGCAGCTTCCCCCGGCCGCGATGCTGCGGGCCGCCCTTCCCTGCCGGGGCCGCGGGCGCTGCGAGTGCCCCGGGCGGCGCTGCCACTGACAGCGGAGCCGGCGCCGGGCCACCTCCACCGGGACGCAGACTTTGTCTTCTTTTTGTTTATTCTGCCGTTCTTGAGATACCGCTATCCTCCTTCCAGGGACTGCGGGCGGGTCCTCTCTGGCCGTATTGGATTTTTACCCACCTATCTTGATTGCCTGTCTGAAAGTATATTTATTTTTAATAAAAGAAAAAGTCGAGCCACAAATCCAGATCATATCACGTTCCCCTTTCTGTGGAGTCCAGTTTATTTCTGCACTTTAAAAAGTTTACCCCCGCCCCTCCAGTTTTATTGACACTGGGGATGAAGAAGGATTTGCAAATGAAAGCGCCTTGAAATACAACATCTTTTGGAGAGAGCTCTGCAGTCCGCCTGTTGAGTCTCGAATTCCACCCTTTGCCCCTGCTGAATCCACTGTTCTGCCCTTTACTCTCCGGGGTAAAAAACCAAACAACAACAACAAAAACCCGAGGGAAAAAAAATACCTTTGGCAGCAGGGAAGCTTTGTGTGACTGACCCAAGGAGCTACAAGTGTCCAGTTTCTGAAAAGAAGAAAACCCTTTTGTCTTCAGCAGATCAGTAGGTAAGAGACTCATAGCGCATGGCGCAAGGGACTCGGCATTCATTCTTGCAGCCTAAATAAACCTGGGAGTTACACTGGCTCTCTTCTCTGTCAGCTTTTGCCCATCACTTCTCTCTCCTGTAAAGATTACTCTTCATCTTGCAAAATTCCTGCAAAACAAATGCATTTGTCCACCCTTTTCACCCCTGGCAGTAAATAGCCAAAATTAGTAGTGATGTACTTGTGTGTAATTGGATAAAGTAAAATTCTGTTGAAGTCGCCGAAGCGGGTTTGTGTCAGGCTGTGTTAAAGCAGCCGTGTTTCTTCTGGTGCTCTTTTCTTTTGACAAAATAATCACAGTCATTGTGCTTGTAATCCACGTGTTAAGATTGTCTTTGCTCGTCATGCTTCACGGAGAAGCATGTATGTGCATTCACGTATGCACGCGTGCAAACAGGGCTTCCGCAATCAGTTGAGATTTCTTGTTTCACACTGGAATTTGTTTTACATTAAGTGCTTTACTACTGTGTCACAAGGTGTAAAAGTGTTGAACCCATAATTAACACGCCTTAACAGGTAATTGAACATGGCTAGGAACATGCTTGGCACTGTACAGAGTGAGTATGAGGGTATGTTTTCTTTCTTTTAAGATATTTTTTTAAAGTAAGACTGAAAACGCAGCAGGGACATGTGCACATAATAACTGGATGGAGGCCCAGTCTCTGTGCAGGGAAGCATATTTTGTAGCATACTCGTTTCTCTAGGGGCCAAGTGCTGAATGTGTGCCGCTTTACAAGTGATAATACTGCTGTGAATTTCTAATTTTCCTTCTTCCCCAGCTCTGTACCCACAAACCCACTTCCTCACGGCCAGAGTTTCATTGCTACCAGTCTTCTGTGTAAGGCAAGGACCTCTGGAATTTTGCGTGGCTAGTAGTAGGACTCCTCTTTGCAGGGAGAATTAAATTATTCCCTGTGGAAACACACAGCATCATCCCCCAGCAGGAGGATCTGGCTGTTTATGTGTTGAAACCAGCCTTGACATCATGCTCTTCCCCACTGCGTGGGTTTTTCCTGTAGATGATACAGGAAATGCTACATACTGGTCTGTTGTGGTCTCTGTTCCTCTTTCTTTTTTTCCCCTTCCTCTTCCCTGGAGGGATATCTGTGGGAAAAGAAGGTGAAAAAGGTGTCCTGGTCCTGCCTTAGAGGGGGGGCAGCAAGTCAGCATGCTCTGAGCTGATGGACCCTCAGGGAACTGAGGGCACCTCAGTCTCTGCTGAGGTGCAACATCCAGCAGGGCAACTTGCGAGGGGACTGGGGCATAGGGACCGGCATCCAACTTGGGGGAGAGGACGTGGCATAGGTTTCGGCTGCTGTATCACTTTTTTCTGCTACCCTTGACTGTTTTTCTGGGAACTGAGCCTTTCTGCCAAATCAGGATGGGAACACAAGAACCATCTTCTCGAGCTTGCCCTGCACCCTTGTGCTGCTCCTGTGTGAGCGATGGGCAGGATCACGTTGGTTTTTCAGAGCCGATACAAAAACATGAACCCTACCATCCAGATCGTGACCCTGTTAAACCTTTGGGTCAGACTTTCACCAGGGTTACCTCAGTGACTGTTCCTCCTAAGAGTAAGGTCCTGAGCTGACCCTGGAAAAATTTGTCCCATAGCTGAAGTTGCAGGTTCATCTGGGGCACTTGGTCTCCCTCTCTTTTTCTCCAGGACACTCATTTGCAACATAACCCCGGTCCTTGAGACATTCCGGGGAGCCACAAACACAAGACAGAATGATTTGTTTCTGCTCTAGCGCTTTCTTGAGGAAAGGCCAGAATTTCCAAGAGGAGGGAAGGGGGCGTCTGGTCTTCCCCCAAGCTCATTGACTTTCTGATTCTGGAGATGTTTTGTAGGCAGCGCTGCCTGTCCTGGGGAGGAGCCTGCAGGCAGGCAGGAAGCTGGGCAGTGCGGAGTAGGCAGAATGGGCCATATAGTGGGACGTGGGATTGCAGTGGTACTGGTACCTCGTAACTGTGGTATTGTTTGGCATGATACATTTAAATTGTTATGGCTCGTTAATATACTGATAGCATGGTTCATCGTTGTACCTATTTAGGTACTATACCTATTTAGGTATTATGGCATCAGATGGTGCCATAAACATGGGAGAATGAAAGTATTGCTCTTTCCTGAAGCATGCTTGAGCAACTTTGGACTAACGTATGCTGTGTAGCACAGAATGCCACAGCTGGGCCACAAGGTTTTCATATGCCTGTAATACAAAAGTGTAAAAATTCTGTGTAGTCTGTAATACAGCTCAAAGGGCAGCTGATTTAGACGTGCTTGAGTGTTAAGGTCAGGAGATCACATTCCATAGGTTACTAGATGAAAGTGCTTGAAGAGGGCATAGCATAAATATTTGATTCATATAGAAGGGATTGGTGCAAATCTTTTTGTCCCTTCTCCAAAAATGTTCTGTAGGCAAAGCACCGTTAAGAGCAAGAAACCCCACTAAACAACAGAAAACTTATAAATTCTTTGTGCTAGAGGAAGTAGGACAGTAACATAGTGTACTATTGTTGAATTCCACTAAAATTCTTCTCATGAGATACACCATCTTCAAGAACAGCTAAGAAAACTAATGTTTTTAAATGTAAAATGACTCATAATGCATGGGCTCTTGAAGTTGGGTTTAACATTGTATGCAAACATTGCCAGCTGATGGGGATCTTTCTGGATAAATAAGAACTATATTTGTACAAGAAGGCTTGAATGATGTATTTCAGATGCATCCTGATTAGCATAAGCCATTCACTTTGCAAAAGAATAGCAAGAATCCCAGAAGTGTAGATAATTTAATAGTTCTCTTGTTCTCTTTATCCTGTCTTTCATCAGCAGACTGACCAATCTTTTTGTTTATTTAGAAATACAGTTGCATTGCTTTGCTGCCGCATTTTTCTAACCATGACAGTGAAATTGAGAATTTGCAACCCCCAAGTTCTCAAAGCATAAACGCTTCTCCCTCTTCTATCCCTTCCTTTTGTCTCTAGTTGAGTGTAATGTGATTTTGGGGGGGGGGGGGTTGATGGAACAACTTGCACCATTTATTTCTGTATAACACCCAGCACAATGTTGTCTTGGTCCATGGCTAGGGCTCGCTGTCGCTACAATGAATAAACAGCTGAAGTAAAATTTCAGCTTGTTAAAGGCTTTATTTTCTGAACATTTTCTGATGTAGGTTTAGGTTGTTGTCACATTAATGTATATACAGAGATAAGTCTTTAATTCTAGAATTATCAACAGTCCAATTGTATATTAATGTATAAGTACTTTTAGCTGTGAATGAATTTATCTGTTCATATCTCTCTTGGGGCAGAACTCCGTTTTGCAGTTCTTGCTTCATTCTTACTGATAGCTTTTAAAGAGCTGCAGAACTGTAACCCGATGGGAAGACAAAGCCCAATATAAGAAAGTTCTTACATGTTAAGAGTTTGTATTAAATGAATACCTGCCTCCAAACACCTGTAAATTATGAGATTCTCCATTTGGTGCAGCTTATGGTGTGTGTTAGGTTCTGTTCTGAATTAAAAAGAAAACTATGACCTTGTTCTTGGCAAAAGGTTCTTGGCTTTTTAGGTGTTCCCACTTTGGGGTAAAGTGTAGATGCTTTCAGAGTAAAGTAAGATGCCTGGTTTCCCCCATCTAACTGTTGTTGCACATTTCCGCATTTCAAGGTATTTTCAGACACTCAGTTTTGAAGAAGTCTTCTCAAAGGTTTCCTAATCGAAATAGACTTACGGATTTTTTTTTTTCCTTTCTCCTTGCTATTGTGGACGATATAGTGGGAGTGGAATGTCCTTGGTTGCCAATGTTTGCTGCTAGGTATCCCCCTTCCATGGAGACCAAATGTTTATAATAGTGTGAGAACGGGCATTATTGGTGATTGGCAATAAGGTTCAAGGCTCTCTTTCTCCTCTTCTATCCACTGAAATACAAGAGAGAACTTGGATCTCTTGGTTCTTCATAGGAGTGTTCCAAATTGCCTGTTGCTGGGGTTATAAACTTCCAGGAAGCACTAGAGGATTTGTCAAAATTATTTAGTCCATTGTGTTGAATCTGGGCCACAACCAATTTCTGTAAGCTCATTTTCTGCTTTTAGGAATTCTTTGCTTGTCTTACTTTCTGATGAGTAGTTACTTTCTAGATTAGACTTTCATCTACCTCTTCTCTCCATATGTGCCCCATAAATGGCATCATCCTATTGTAGGCTTTAAATCATTGTCTTTATGAAAGAACAGGCACATAGCGTGCCCTATGAGTCCAGTCTGGCTGCATGAGCTTCTCAGCTCTTGAGCCCTTTTATACAGTAGTGTTTTCCCAAACAGCTCCGGAATGCAGTGCCGGCCACAGGAAGAATTGCATACTGCAGCCTCCTCAGTAAGGCCATACCTTCTTCAGCTTTTGCAAAAGTATTTGGTTCATGCTTTGAACAGATCTGATGCTGAAATTGTATCCATGTGAAAATACTGTACTTTGTGGAGAACTCTAAAGTCAGCAAATATCCAAATCTTGCACATTACTTGGCTCTCCAGAGTGGCCTTGAAATGTAATCTTCAAGACAGAAAAAAAATCTCAACAACTTTGGGGAATAACAATGTAAAGGAGCTCCTAGGGGCAGTTCATTTTCAAATGTGCAATATAGTATTTGTCTTACTTGCCTACTGTGCCTGTAAGTGAAAGCAGTTCTTCAGGGTTGATGAAATTTGTGTTTACCTAGACACTTGGATGTAATTTTTTAAGTAGGAATGTATTTGAAACTTACCTGTGTATAAATGGCCATTCAGGGCAAACCAGCCATTTGATGTGAGTGGAAGATTGGTGACTGAGGAATGAATAGTTGAATGAATAGGAAATAGGTGAATGAATAGGAATGAAAAAGTTGTGAACAAAACAAAAACTGAGAACAAAATAAAAAGGCTTGTGGAAACAGAGTTCTCAAAGCCTTAAAATAATGTCTTAGTAGAGTGGTGGGTATATGAGGTGCTTAGCTTAAGTGAAGGAAGAATGTGTGTTGGAGTCTGCTGTGGCCCTGGGGATCATGAGTCGTCCTCCTTCACGATGGTTGTTCGATGTGTCATGCTTTGTTGTGAGAAGCTCCCGTATTGCTAGGTTGGCGCTGCAAAAGTGAGTGCTCTCTCCTGTTTCTAATAGCTGAATCGTCTCATGTTTTACTGGCACGCGGTCTGCATTCTTGGTCCTGCAGAAGGGGTTCAGAGATAAATACTGCCATTCATATTTGTTGCTTTTTTACTTTCTCATCCTCTCTCAGAATGACTGTTGTCTAGTTTGGTTGTGTCTAAGCTTAAAAGGACCTTTTATTTTTTTAAATACTAAATATTTGAAAATCTTTGGGCATTTGGAGAGATCTTTGGCCATTTTCCTTGCTACCTACTGTGGGACTATATAAGGTATTGGTTAGAATATAGAACCAAGACTTTGTTTAAACCACAAAAAAGTTCACTGATCTAATAAAATTGGGTTTTAAAGGCCTTGCTATTATTTGTATTAGCAAAGCACTTAGAGTGTCTAATTGTAGACCCAGATGTTGTTGAGCAGTTCTCTTATGTGAATGTCTATGTATTAAGCCAATTTAAGTTTTTGTTTAATGAATTAATTAGCATCTGTAAGACCTTGTCTAAGAGTTGTAGCACAGTAATGTTTGTTTGCTTAAAAATACTTTGTGTCTTTACATAACTTGTTTTTTAAAAGAATTACTTTAATCTCTTAGGATTATTTACTGTAACCCTCAAGGAAAGTAATTCCACATTTCAGTGACTTTGTTCACTTCAGGGTTTGGTGGACTTTTCCTGCTGTTCTAATTTGGGTGGTTCTGTGTTCAGCTGAAACAAATTTTATTGCTTCATAATAGGGCTAGCCTGTCTTATTGTGGGGCTTGGGAAAAGCAGAGTGGGAAAACCTATCTTCTTAGTTTTCCCATTGTATTTTTGAAAAGAAACAAAGCTGAAACGTCCTCCATATTTCTGGAGACGCAGGACATAAAAACAGTGTAAGATAGCCTGTGGAGGTTCACAGGAATTGGTAATCTGTAGTTTACTGAAATCATCACAACTGAATGCTGATATTCGTAATAGGTACAAACAAATTTGAAACACTTTTTACTGCAGAATGGTAAAGGTTGAAGAGACTTAGAGCGATTATGTAGTCTAGTCCACCCTTCCTTTGGGTAGGATCAGGGAACTGTAGAGAGCAGGCAGAAAAGAGCACTCCAAAGTTACATGAAAAAAACACCAGCCTTTGCTGTTGCCAAGTTGGGATTGAGTGTGGAACACTTGGATTTTATTTAAAAAAAAGAAAAAGTAATAAAAAGTCTTAGCACCCGTGGGGAAAGAAGAGTGGATTTTACCACCTGGCGAAAGACCAGTGCATTTGTGATTGGGGAAGTAGGGATGGCAAGAGAAAATTTGTATGGGAGACCACTGGCCCCAGCCCAAACTGCTCAGGTGGCAATTTGAAGGGATGTTTCCACAGAGCAATCTCAAAAGGCTGAAACAGAGATCAGGGCCCAAGATGGTGCTTGTGGGAGGCAGATGGCTCTGAGGGAGGACTTCAGCTATGTGTTGCCTTGTGAGACACAGGATAGCAGGTTTTCCAGCTGGAGGGAGGCCCTAGCAGTCGCATTCCTCAGGCAGTGGAGAGCTCAGTGCATTTCCTGCTGCAAGCACTGTTGGCATTGGCTACAGCTCTGAATGAGAGATAGGGCAAGGTTAGTTATTTTGGATTTGTGCTTAAGGAGCAATGTGTTACCTTTGGTTTCTGCATATTCAGTGAAGTTCGATTTAGCACATCCCGGTGCTTGAGTGGTGTAAGGTTGTGGTGCATTGCTAGTTGCTGACACTGCAGCATCAAAATGAACATACAGATTTCCTTCATTAGGGGAATATTGTGTAGCTTTAACTTTCTGTTTCTGCAGCTGCTAGGGATACCTTGCAGAAGTATCTTCTCCAGCTGTAGAAAATACTCAGGAAGCTCCCCTGCCTTCTGTTTGCACAAGTTCTGGGATGCCTACATTGTTGATCCAAACCATTTAGGCGGGATCTATGCTTAAAATATTTGCTGCTCCTTATTATGGAAAATCTTTCTAGTAGCGATGAAGTTTATATTAGCAAGGAAGAAGTTTTACTGGTATGGTTTATACAAGGTTTCCTAAGTAATATACCTAAAACAAATGATTTCCTAGTGTAACTGCATCTGCTTTAGAGTGGTTGCTGGAATAGTTACGTTGAAAGAAATCAGTTTCCTGAGTGACACAGTTGTGGCAACAAAAAACATAAACGTAGTCCAGGACTTAGCCAATCAGTGCAGCACTAAAACGAACGTAGTAATATCTTCCTCCCGGTGTGGTGGTGAGCCTTAATTAATCATCTTACAAGTCATTAAAGGTTTTTACAAGGTGCACATGAAAAACCCAGGTGGTTATGATAAAAGAACAACACCAAAACCACTTTTATAACATCCTTGCTTTCTAATAATTTGGTGGTCTGGATCTTCTGTTGGGTTTTACTTCTTTAAAAAAATGCAGATCTGTCTTTTCAATCCATGCTACCTATTGAGTTCACAAAACGGGCTTGCTTCATGATACTGGGTTGTCCCAGTACTGCATTAGGTTTGTTCCCTTCCCTGAGCCACAGCATCTCTGAATGAGCTCTGTTAGGCTGACTGACAACTGGCAAGTTACCTGCATTTTAACTGTTTCTTTTTATAAAGACGAAAAAAAAGCAGCCCTTTGAAAAAAGGAGAGGCCATGCATGCTTGCTTTCTGTATTCTGTGACTAGTCCCATTAAATTCTGTAAAACTGCCTTGTGAAATAAGAAGAGCTCCTCCATATGGGTGCTTAAAATAGTTTAAATTGTGGTAATGCTAGAAAAAGCCAGAAAATTCCATGCTAAAGTTAGGCCATAGTGATTGCTTTCTTCTCTACCTGCAGGTTTTTTGTGTGTCAACTTACAATACAAATTTTCAGGATGTCACAACTGATGCATGAGGAAAAGCTACCTTAAGGTAGCATAAAATAGATATATCTGTTTGGGGGTTGTATTTCCATTGTTTTCAGGACTTAAGCTTTTAGGTTCGAATTTTTACTTTATTCTTAATGTAGATGGTGATTCTAATCTTTTTTTATCTCACCCGCAATTAAAACAGCCTGATCCTATCAGTAGGGACAAATGATGCATTGTCAACGTTTTTCTCCATTCTGATAATGCACATGAAACTGGTTTGCGTGTTTGAAGATTACATTTTACTCTCACATGGTTTTCATTATCTGAGAGCCCTGAGGAGAGGCCTGGACTAAATCAGTGAAGGAATGGAGAAACCACACAATGCAATGAAAATGGTGCTGAGGCATACTTGGGATAGTTGTGGGACAGGGGCTGCTGACGACAGAAGCAGGGCGCTGCCTCAGTGCTAGCAGCAGCAAGAAGTGGAGCATTCTTAAAAGACAAAACAAAACTTCATCTTGAATTAAAATTGCAGCTTGGGTTTCCAACAGTTCCCCAATTCTACAAGGATAATTACTGGAAATCTGTGAAGTTTGAAGCAGATGTATCTTGCTTGGTGTGTGCTGGGAGGCAGTCCTCTGAAATGAGACCTGATGTGACTAAACCTGTGTGAGCTTGATCTGGTTTTGTCAGGAAGACATCTATAAGGTGAGATCTTGGCCTTTATGAAGTTAGTAGTAGAGCTCCCATCGCCTGTGCTGGAATCAGTGTTTCATTAAATATGCAGAAATTGCAGTACATGCCACTAAAGGGTTGACTCTCTGCAGATGTGTGAGTAGTGCTGCATAACGGTTTAAGTAACTGAATGATGTGATGTATTCACCTAGAGATATTGCCAATAAAAATAGCAGGATGAATATATCTAGATTGGTTTTGCTATTAGACCGGTATATTCAGAATAAATCCTCCTGCCCCTCTGACTCTGGAAATTTTATGGAGGAACTTGAAATTCCATAGCATTCTTATCAAAATGCTTAAAAGCCATTAAGCATTCCGATTTATACCAGGCCCTGTAAGTGTTTATTCTTCTCTTTTTTTTTCTTTGTAATATAAAACCTAAATTATGTTGGTGAAGATTATAGGTACTTCCCTGTGAAGAAATGGATACTTTATAGTGGGGGAGCAGTAATTCAAAGGTCAAGTAAGGTCTTTTCAGTTTTTTCCTTACAGATGTTATTTAGAGGGGGGTCTTCCTGTGTTGGTGTCTTGAGTTACTTATCTCTGGTCAGGCCAAGTGACTTGTTGCGTTTTCTTCAGTCCTGCCAGGCTTTCTGTGCTGTCCTGCGCCCAAATCCCAGTACCATGAGCATTTGAGGAGAATGGTTAGTGGTTCCTGGCGAGGCAGTCTAGTCCTTGCTGAAGGTAGGCTTGGTTTGGCCTGGAGAGTTGTTAGAACTGTGATCAATCTTCGGGTGTTCTGGTGGCCTCTCGCTGTAATTGCCTGATGATCTAATATAATGGGTATGTGTATTATTTGCACCCCTCGGGGTGACATTGTTCTTGTTTTTAGTTAAAAGAAGGAAGTTTTTCTTGTTTGCCCAGTGACTCTGTCCTTCTGGTATGAGGATGAGTAATGTTGGCACTGCTCCATGCACCTGCTCAGTGCCACCCTCCAAGATCACCTGAGCCACAGTCAGCAGATCTAGGCAAGCAGGGACAGGATGGTTGAATGAAAGCTGGGGAAGTGTTTATGGTTGGAGTCCTTTGGTTAGGAGCAAGTGCTAAAACGCTGTCACAACTCTGGGATTCATTGTGTGCTGCCTTGCAGGTTTGGGTGTTGGCACCAGGCGCTGGGAATCTTTATTCTCAACGACTATCCTAGTGTGCATTCTCCTCCTTCCTCCTCCTTCCTCCTCCTTGGGTAGGACTGAAATGAAAGGAAGAGCATTCAGTGATAACCTGCACTATTCATTAAATAATTTTGGACCTCGCCCATTTGAGTCTGGAGCTTTTAGCCACTTCAAAGTGAGTGTGTATGCAGAATAGCCATGTTTCCAGTGGTCTTATAGACACTTGCATTAAGCAAATTTTGCAGGATCAGGCAACCAGCTTGCTGGGCTTTGCATAGGCCATGCAGCAAAGTTGTATTTCTCTTAAACAGTGGGTGACTCAGCATGTGAGCTGGTCTCTGCGGTTGCCCAGGGACTTCACAGCCAGTCCTCTCTATGGTGTCTCTGTTTTGTGTTCTCCTCCTCTATTACAGTGTGCAGGTATGTCTGAAGATAACTCTGCACCTAAAAACGAACCAAAGACTTCATCTAACTGATAGCATCCTGTCACCTGTTGCCAACCAGCATAAGCAGTATCTCATGCACATCTTTTAAGAAAAACATAGAATTACTAACCAAAATTTACTGCTTGAGTTTGAAGTCTGTCACTGGCTTGTTTTGTGTATGAGTGACACAAAATTTAGTAGTAAAACTGAAAGTGCTTAACTGTACTCCAGCCCTTCTGAGGTGGTGAACCTGTTCCCATCCCACCTGATGCGTAAGCTAATTAGCTTCTTGGCTAAGCAGTAATTCTGGGCAAGTATGTACAGGCTGTCCTCACAGGGACTTTTACATTCCTCTTAGTTTCACAAGCTAAAGAAAGATGCTTCTTTTCGCTTGCGAGGTTATTATTGCTCCATGCAGGTTAATTGAGCTATAGCATTATAGCCACTCATCAAACAGTGGTGAGTAGCTCACTTGTCTAAGCTTGTTTGCTTTATAATGCTGAAAAATATTTGCATGCTGTACAGAAATGTGCTGCTTTGGTTCCTTACAGCCTGGCAGTATTATCATTTTAAATTCTTCATTAATCTTTCTTTCTCATGAGGGACTGGCAAGGTTCCTGTGTATAATTACGTGATGTTTAAGGCAGAAGCCTCAGCTACTGAGTTTTTACACAATGCTCTGCAGACATGGGTCTTTTCTTCCTTAAATAGTACCAATGCCACCTGCCCTTTTATGCCCATTCTTGATCTCAGCGTGGTTACATGCAACACTCTTTGCAATTCCTGTATTAGTTCTACCAGTTCTAGACTCTGATGTTTCGCTCAAGAACATACAGATAAAAAGTTACCATGAATAATTTCAGACTAGAAGTTAGAATAAGGTAGTGAGATGGTAGAGCTATGATGCTCAGGAACAAACTGCAAAATTGGTTCAGTCTGGGAAATCTACCTCACAGTGGTTCCTTGGAACAGAATTGGTCTAAAACTGAATTTTCCACTTGAAAAGCAAGGTGTTTCTAGGCCTTGTGGTTATGAAGAGTGCACTATCCAATCCATAAGCCAGTACAGTTTTGCAGAGTTGTTGGTAGTCTGAATTCAGCCCCATCCATCGTAATAGATTTAGGCTAAGCCCCCAAACATGTATGTTTAAAATGTCTACAGAACCTATTCCGATTTCCTTCCAGCTCTATCGTAACAATTTATCCGGTGCACCTCACTAATTTCCATCTTTGGCACACTGAAAACTGGAATTGCTGGAAGAGCCTAACAGGAATAGAGTTTGGTGTCCAAATAAATAACACATGTGCTTCAGTACCGATTGTACTGTTCATTTTTGTGTTTCATTACATAAAAAAGTTAACTCACTGGTTCTGCCATGAGTTTCCAGCTCACTTAGAAAGCAGATTCCAGGAATGCTGCCACCCAAGTTAGTTGCACAGGATTTTCTTTGTTAATTAAAAATAATGGGATAAAACTGGAAAAAATAGGCTTAATGCTAACAGTTGGTATTTAAAGAAAGTGGATTTGTTGGCCAGAATATCTTCATATTGTATCTCAGTCCACCTTTCATTTTGGATTTCCAGGCTGATTCCTAGTTTACATCCACACTAAAATTAGTAGTATTGACTATCAGCAAATACTTTCAGTGTGAACTGTGTCCTCCCTTCATCTCATCAGCAGAATAAGTCTGTACTGCTGTGAAGTAAAACTCTGTGTGTGAAATGATTGCGTACAGAATTATTTCCTTGAACTTTTGAAGGAGTTGAACATGCACAGATTGAATTTGTCTGTTGAGAAAATCTTTAAGGCAGAAAGGCAGAATCTTAAGCTGGGTTGTATCTTTGTATTAAAAAAATAAACACCCCCACCC
>JANZLQ010000040.1:3548044-3587355 GCA_026212715.1 Elanus axillaris
TCTTTGTATTAAAAAAATAAACACCCCCACCCCCACCCCCACCCTTAGATTTTTCCAGTTGAGACAAAAGAAATCTTTGGGTGGAAAGGCAGCATCATATTGCGTAATAAAAGCCTTTTTATGCTCTAATAAAAAGGGTTGCTTAGGGCAACTTTGTTAAAAAATAGAAGAGTCAGTGATGATACTGGTATGAGTGGGACAAGGAATCCTTAACTTCTGTTATGCAACATGGGGAAAAGAGGCTAGAAATTGCTCTAGTTATCTGCTATCTTAATGCCTGGTTTAAAGGTTCTTTACTGCATATTTGCTGGCAGCTGTTTTCAATATATCCCTCTTGAGCTAAGTCACCAGTTAAGAATTTGACATTAGATGTTTTTTTCAACCACCATCTTGAAGTACCATACCACACAACACAGCCTTGTTCTCTAGTTAGATATTGTTCATGTGCCTTGAAATTGCTGTTGACACCTCAAGTATTTAACTTGCAGATCTGAGATAATTTTTGTTGGGTGTGGATGTGTGCCATAATAAGACAGAGACAGAAGTATCCACGTCTGCATTCCTTCACTACATCTGTTCACTTTATTTTTTGCAACATTCCAGGAAATTAAGTTACATTATACATCTGAATGAATATTTTTAATTTCACTAGTTCTGTTTTAATTGCCTGCCCTTAAAGTATAAGCACACTGAGTGCACAAATATGTTCTGCTGCTTTTGCATCTTTGGCCTTTTTCTTTAGGACACCTTCAGTAGCAGATTTAACTGCTTCTTGAATAACACACCTAAATACACATTATTGTATGTTTTCCTGATTCTCCCCTCAGTGGTTAAAGTTTCTATGGTACTTTATGTTCTGAAATAGAAAAGTAACGTAATTAAAGAATGTTTTGGGAATTAGAGCTGTGCTCTGCAATATATTTCTGGCATATACTTTGTCAGTGTCCTTTTCTTCCCCTCACTTTCCCAGTCTGTAAAATAAAGCTAATATTCATATACTGATCATTCGCACAGTCATTTCTGAGGCATAATTTGTTAAAGTTTATAAAGCATTTAACTATATCACCTTTCAGCAAAGGATTTCTGCTGGTAGAGTTTGAAATATACAGCACCACTGGAAAAGGAGCCATAAGAACAGGGTATCATCATCTGTGCTGCAGCTTTCATTCTTAGCAAAAAAATAAAACAATGGAGTTAAAGAATTAGCGGGTTTTAATTACTGTTTCACTTGGAGGCACAGATGGGACAGAGCATTACTTGGCAACATTGAATCTTGGAGCAGAAATTGTCATGATTAAAGCAGCAGCTGGAGTAGATTGCTAGGGATAGGGGGGGTTCATTCATCCTAAAGGGATCAAAATTGTTGGACTCTGGGAGAAAACAAGAAGCTACGAAAGAAAAATCTGAAATACGGGCCAAGGTTTATTATTTCTAGGGTCTCATCTGCTGATTAAAATGATGTTTTCAATACTTTCCTCAGAATTATTTTGGAAGCGAGGAGAGTATCAAGTGATCTGGCCTACTGAAGAGGAGACTGAAGCCATCTCTGAGTGGAGATTTTGGACTTGCAGGAGGAAGGCTGTGTGTGTCCCCCCCATGTGGCAGAACTGCTCCTCCTTACCAAGGAAGTCAAAGTGAAGGAAATAGGTATGTGCCACTTCAAATAGCATTTCAGAAGAATCATGTTCCAGGCCAGTTGACAAGGCCTGAATTCCTAGTTTGGTGAGGCAGCCTGGAATGAGCTGGATTTTAACTTTCTATTCATTAACACTTGCAGAAGGGTTCTGTCTGTCTGATGCATTGAGGCCTTGTGTTACAGGGGTAGACTCCTGTGGTAGGTGGGCCTGAGGGAGGAAACTGGGTGGTTGTGGAGATGCAGAACAAAGCAGACCCTTCAGGTTTCCTGACTCCTGCAGTCCATCCCTGGTCCTGCCATGGTACAAGCTGTTGGGAGGAAATTACCTTTTGCTAAGGGACAATGTTATACAGAAAAAAGGTGTCAAAATAAAGTGCTAGAATACCAACGGGCGTTCTGCTGTCAGGGCAGAGCCACATCTTAGCCAGCAAGTAAAGCATACTCTCTATTCTGAACTGTTCTAGCTCAAAAGTAGCTCTGCTTTTAGTTAAATGTGTCAAAGATATCATTAATTTTGGATATTGCAACTCATGCAAGGCCAGTGGGCTTGAGTTTCCACGACAAATTCCTGACTCCACTGGGAGACTGAGTGAAGTGTAATCATTGTTGGTCACTGGCTTAATCTGTACTTAGGATGTGCTTGACATTGGCTCTTTGTGTTTCTCTCATTGGTACACAGTGTTTTTTCCTGCCACTCAGAGGTCTTTTTCTGTTCCTTAGATCAGACAACTCTTTTTCCTCCTCTTGCATTTGCATGCATTCAGCTGATGATAGATATTTAGATGTGTAAGGATTTGGTTGCCTTTGTATATCAGGAAGTTAGAGAGTCCTCACTTGCACCAGTACATAGTTTTCTGCAGCAGGGAGACTAGGTGCTGATCTCACTCTGGGTATTTCATAACTCTGAAAACCTGCTGGCTAACGAGGTATTCATTAATTGCTTTAAACGATCTAAGCTAAGAGATTTCTTTACTTCCTTTGAACCATATACTATCTCAATGGGCCTCTCTTTCTTTTCTTCTTCTTAAAACTGACAAATTGCTGATTTTACTCTTTAATCCTCGTCTGCCTGCAAATATGGGAAGTGTATTTCACTGTTGCTAGCCCTAATTGTAAAGCAAACAGGTCTTCGGCATTTTTACCATCATCCTGTGAATTATAGGTCTCCTTTCTGCCTGAAAGCAGCCTTGTTGTCTGAGGTATTCGGCATGCATCCCTACAGCTTGCAGTCGATTGATATTCCTATAAACTTGCAAGTCACCTTTCATCACCTTTCGAGGCTTTGCCCCCTGGCATGCAAGTCCTTCTTAGGTCAAGGGCCTTAATGACCCCCATTGTTATGGGAACCTTTGGTAATCTAACCTGCTTTTTTTCTGTATTTCAAGCCATTGCTCTTAAATGTCTCTTGCTTGATCCACTCAGGCGCTAATAACCGTGTCTCCTTTCCTTAGGTCAAGGGCAGCTTTTACATTCCACCCAAAAGGCACCACAGTTTGAGATGAGGAATTCAGAAGAGCAAGCAGCTACGACAGTTTTACAACGCCTGCTGCAGGAGCAGCTCAGATACGGAAACCCAAATGACAGCCGTAACCTTCTTGCCTTACACCAGCAAGCCACAGGAAATGCCCCCCCTTTCAACAGCACTGGGAGTCCAGCATCTCAGAACGAAGGGCTGAGCTCCCAGGACCACCAGCTTGTGACTCATGCTGCCCGTCAGGAGCCCCAGGGCCAGGAGATACAGGTGGACAACAGCATCATGGAGAAGCAGCTCTCCCCACGACTTCAGAACAGCGAGGATCTCCCAACCTATGAGGAAGCCAAAGTTCAGTCGCAGTATTTCAGGGGCCAGCCGCATGCTAGTGTCGGGGCAGCGTTTTATGTAACAGGGGTCACCAACCAAAAGATGAGGACTGAGGGGCGGCCCACGGTTCAGCGGGTGAGCCCAGGGAAGGTCCACCAGGATGAAGGACTTAAGGACCTCAAGCAAGGGCACGTCCGCTCCTTGAGCGAGAGGCTGATGCAGCTGTCCTTGGCCACCAGCGGTGTCAAGGCCCATGCGCCTGTCACGAGCGCACCGCTCTCCCCCCTCTCTCCGCTCTCTCCTCAGCAGTCCAGCGACCCTTATAAAAATTCTGGCTCCAATGAGTTCTACAAGAACTCAGTGCAGCCCCCTTCCCAGCCCAACATGAAAGGAATGGAGCAGCGGGGTCCACCTCCAGAGTATCCTTACAAAAACGTGTCCACCCCATCTATGAACTGCAAACCTCAGGACTCGGGACATTTCTATAGCGATCATCGCTTGAGCCAGCAGGGAAGATCTGATGGGCCTATGATGAGGTATCAACATCCCCCTGAGTATGGATCAGTCAGGTAAGCAAGATCTTAAAACAAACTCCATGACAGCCACATAAGGAAAGGCAGTATAAAACTCAGTCCCTTGCCCTTGCTCCTGAGGCAGGTTTTCTTTCAGCAAAGATCCCATCTTTATTATGTGAGATGACATAATGTGTTCAGCTACAGATTGTGTCTGGAAGGACTGTAACCTGTTTCAGTAGCTTACCTAGAGAGGCCTGACTCTTTTCAAAAACACAAACAAACAAGCAAACAAACAAACAAACCCCAGAACAAGCCACCTTGATTTTATGGCATGGGGAAGTTTAATGCTGAGGCGCCAGAGCCTTACAAAAGCTTTGCTACGAAAGCCAAAGTTACGGTATGATTCATTGTAGAAACTTGCAGTTACTTATTGCAAGACATAAGCTGTTCTTTAATTACATCTGCCCAGGCAAAAGATTTTTTTTTAGATTTAAACTGCACCTAAATGCCACATAGGAAAGGAGAAAGTGAATGAAAGCAATAATGGTGCAGGTAACAAAAATCACCTGAGCTTCCTTTAGAGTTTTAAAGTTTTATTTTCAGTGGACTAAAGTGTAGGAGTGGAAAATGGAGTGTGCTTTGTGCCTCATCCCAGACTTGCTTGTTTAGCTTTTGCTGATTTTCCTTGCATCATTTGAAATCTCAGCCTGTTCTGGTTTCCTCTAGATAAGAAGCTAGATTTGGCTTGAGCCAAACACTGATGTCCGTGTGGGTGAAGGTGAAGTTTTATTCAGGTGGGCTAAAAATACGGCTTTGCTTGACCTGTTTCCTTACCATCTCATCTCTGTCTAAGACCAGGTGGGATTTGGTGTAATGATTTTGGCCTTACTTTGAAGCTAAAAGGGTAATACAAAGGAGCAACAGGAGGGCATTGCTACATAAGTAAATGGTGAGGTGTCTGTGCATTCATGTTTGCACATACTGTGTTGTGTTGTGAGGAGAGCATGAAGAAGAAACCAGGCTGTATTTGGGAACAGAGTCTGAGCTTTGGGGAATTTGAATCTGCTCAGAACCTTCCTAGTCCTATGGGGAGCTATTTTCAGAGTTTGTCCACCATTGTTTGTGATCTGAAATGACTTCAGCAGCATACAAGCCTGATGAAAAGGCCCTTTGATCTGGCTAAATAAATAATAAAGAGGCCAGGAAAAGGGGAAGTAAAGGGTTTAGGGGGGGTAATGATTGTAGAAGCTCACTGCAAATGTTTTTGAAAATTCAAAGCCCTCAAATCTCTGTACACACAGGAAAGGGAAACAGATCCTTGATGGTTATGCTGCATCAGAAATACTCACGATATTATATATAGTGAATCTGAGACATAGCCTGCTTGCTGTTTAAGGGAGAGGTATTTGAAAACACGCCAACAGTCAGCTCCTCTAGACAGGGTGATTTTTGTCTGTATTGGATGGATCCTGGCTGCTTTGAAAGAACATGGGGGGGGAGGAGAGGGGGGAGGAGAAAGGTTCAGCTGGCAAGGTTTCCAGTAGGGGAAGCAACTGAAATTTGTCTTCAAAGCATTGGGAATCTAATGAGGTTACTTTTTAACCTAAATAGCTGCACAGAGAAGAAGTTTCCTTTGCAAGCAAATGCTGTAGCAGTAGAACAATTGCAAGACTAATCCATAAATTACAGAGCAGCATAGCAAAGGAAGGGAGCAAGTCCTCTATTCCCCCTCCCTCTCCCACACAGTTTAAGAGAAACTGTCATTTAGACAAGAAACCTTCTGTGTTACTAAAGGTGCAGCTGGGTAATGGTGTGAGGATTTTAAAGGCATACAACTTCGGTGAGTGCATTTTCCTCGCACCAGGCAGTGCTAACGAGAGTCTTTGCAGCCTCGCTGGAGTGATAAAGTATTTTCAGAGACTCCAGTTTTCCTGCGCTGCAGCTCTGTGTTTATCAGGATTAATTTGGATTGGTAAATGTGTGCATTTTTTGAACTGTGCGTCAAGGAAACAAAGCCCCTTCTTTCTGCTCGTGAAGCCACACCCTTTTCTGCGGGTTTTTCCCCTCATTGTTCGGGGGAATTTGAGGGTGACCTAACGATGCGGTTAAATAAAACTTGTTGAACAAGATAAACATTGGGGAATTCACAGCATTCTCATGCTTCACCCTCCCCAGTCTGGGAAAGGAATGGGCTGTGTGGTAAGTTTAAACCAGTCTGCAAACAGTTTGCCTCACCTGCTCTTGGGCGGTGTAAGTTTGGGAACACGTATATGTTTGTAATGATGTTGGTTTAATGTAAATACTGGGCATGCCGGAGGCATCTATGCTGTTATTTGGAAATTTTAAAGAAGGTTCAGAAGAGTACTGGCTGCATGTGAAGCTCCAAAATCCTATTCTCTCCCTAATACCTCAACTGCCCTTTAGCATTGGTGATGCAAACAAACTTTCAGGTCTTAGAGGAGAAGATGGGTGCCTTGGGTTCAGTATCCTGTGGAGTTGCAAGGTCTCCTGTGGCAGAACAGAGAGAGATGGGGGAGAAGGGGCTTGTGTTGATACAGGTTTGGGTGCAGAGGAAGCTTGCTGTCTCTCTGATTCAAGCGCCATCCTCTGTTCGGAGCCCAAATGACTGAGCTCCTGCTGTGGTGATTAATCCCATTGACTTCACAGAAACTTTTTGAGAAGGAGGTCTGCAGAATTTGTCCCATAATTAGTAAATCACTTCTGTGCACTGCGTTCCTCTGAGCAGCATCAAAGCAGGGGATAATCAGGTATGACTAGGAAGCAGAACGAAATTGCATCGGTTTGATTTCAGCTGTCTAATCATTGTGGAGTCCGCTCCCTCCTGCAGTCAGCGTTTCCCGGTTTGTGCAGGAGGGCTGTGCAAGAGAGGGGAACTGTAGCTTCTTGAACGTGAAACAGGCAGGAGAAGTGGGAAAGCAGAAAAAAATTTAACGAGCCAGAGACGTTTCCTGATCTCTTCATTCTTCTGCCCTCCCCACTTTGTTGCTCTACCCACAGATCTTCTGCGTGACTTGATGTTTGCAATCCGGGCAGCCTCAGGATTCCTGACGGCTAGGTTTGCTTGCAGAGCTGCCCTTACTCCATTTCTCTGTCTTAATGACTTAAAAGCTAATGTGACCCTTGTAGTTGCAGAACCATAAATCCAGGTTTGTACTTGGCCTGCATGGTGTGTTCCCCTGATACACGCCAGGGACTGTAAGGGAAGCAGATATTCTTGCATGATCAGTCTTCAAAATGAAGTGGCCCATAAAATTATGCTTAAACACTTGTGGGAATTATTGCTCTGCATTTGGGGTTTTCAGGTCTTTATGACACTGAGGCAAATGGAAGAAGATTGCATAAATTTGTTTTCCATGTATTTTGAGAGTCTTTCTGTATTTTTGCATGAAGTGGTTAGCTCAGATACAATTTTGCTTACTACTGCACGGTTACCTGAGGACTGATTCTTTCATGGAGGGAAGTTTCTGCTGTGATTCTATTAGCAATTCTGTTAGGTGACCCCAGTAGTGATTTGTACCTTAAAATTTTGCAGTCTAGCTTCAAAATCTTAGCCAGTCCAGTTGTGTCCATTTACCTTTCTGAATTTCTCAGTCCAGAATTGGTTTACCAGAGAAATAAATTCCGCAATTCTCATGTTAATTTGAGGGATCTCAGAGACAGGTATTTTGAACCCACAAAATATATATAAGTGTTTTATAAGACAAAATTGAAAATAGTGGGGAAGCTAAAAAGTTCTTTGAATGTGTGTGTAAAAGTTTGCGTACAAGATCTTAAAAGGTCTAGTTGTCACTGTGAGGTTACTAGGATTTTTTTAATTTTTTTTTTTTTAAAGATAGGATGTATTACCCCAGTTGCATTATCTCATTGTGCTGGGAATATAAATGCATTTGTGACGTTCTGGAAGCTCTAATGCTGTTGGTAATGCAACAGAACTAGAGGCTCCCAGCTCTCGTGTTTTAGCTTGAACCCAAAAGAGTGGTATAATTTCAAGATTATGAGAGGCTTTGGATGTGAGGCCAAGATGCTGAAAGTCTTGGAAATGTATCTTGTTTAGAAATACTTGGCCATGATTTCCTAGAGTTGATCCTTACAATAGGTTTAAAAAAAATTCATTACCAGGCATGTCAGTACAAAGACTGTCCCTTCAGAATTTAGCTGCTGCTGGTTTTTGTCTTTGGCCATCTTTGTGTTCCTTTCATTAGTGCTCATGTCCTGCAGAAATAGCAAGATTCTGCCCATGCGTCTCTGATGGCAGAATAACGAGATGCTTTTAGTCAAATAGCTCAAATTGTTAACATTGGCATCTAAATAGTCCTCATTACTCTTACAGTATTGACACACTGAGATCAGCAGAGTCAGCCTCTCTGAGTAACTGCTTCAGGTTGTTTTCAGACTGGAAGAGAGTATTTTGTAGGTTCAAAATTGGAAAGGTGTTTTATTGCATCCATGAGGCAGACTGGCAATGTATCTCTTTTGATCTACCCTCTGTAGGTGATCCCAGATTAAATGTCACAGCAAGGTTATTCCCTAATTGATTATAACATCAAAACAGAGGTGCATGATGTTAGGTAAAGAATAAGCTCAAGGAGACGGGGGTCATTTTTGAAGATGCAAAGTTTTAACTCCGCGCATAACTGGGTGAGCTAAGAAAGGAGCTGGAAACCACCTGAGACAAACCAGATGACCCTAAGCATGACATGTGACAGTTTTGCCTCATTCTTCATTATGAGAACAGGCAAATAAAGGTAATGAAATAAATGCAATGATAAGTAGAGCTGACCCCAGGAGGGGAAGAACCAAATTGCTGCTACTAAACTGAACATTCCTGAGGGAATTAATTGCACATCTCTCTTCTACATGACCCCTGAGATCCTGAGGCTGTGTATGATCACTTTTGGGGAAATACAGCTCTTGAAATGGTGTTGCTGGCAGTCACCCAGTGTGAGAACGAGAGAAACAGTAACTAGAGCAGCAATTACTTGTTTTTTCCTAAGTGACAAAGGCTTGTTTCCCCATTAAGGAATTTGAGCATCAGCTTGGAGGTATCTATGCACCTTCTTTGCTGGAAAGCAGGGAAAATGAGACATAAGATGCATGTTATTGAAATAGCAAACCCTGTGCTGGGCTGAGATATACGAACGTCCTACATGCACTGCCAGCCAGATGTAAGCAATGCAGACATTTCCTCTTTGGACGGGTATGAAGAGTTGATGCTTCTTTCTGCAGAGAACAGGAAGGATGATGCTGAGTGTTTGCACATCGACTGAGAAGCCCGTTGTGTAACCCCTTAGTTCCCAGTTCAGCTTCATGCTTGCTGTTGTCAATTCACATGCCACTAATGCTCCTGGTGTGGTGGGAGAGCTATGCTGCAGGCTGTCTTGTACATCCAGTAACCCTACTGCACTCAGCAGAGCAAGCATGTAGGGTCATTCCTGTGAATGCAGGCAGCCGTGGGGGTATTCTGTAGCAGCTATGGCCAGGTGGAACAACAGTATGTGCTTTTCCAGCTGCAGGGTTGAACTTCATCCCAAAGGGTGGGAAATTTTATCAGAAGAACAGGAGTGGTTTAGAACACGTTGAACTGCCAGACTGGGTCTGCACCAGGCTGAGGTCTGTGCTTAAGAAGAGACTGGCTGCAGCATGGAGAGGGAGTGACTTCAATTGTTAGAATAAAGAACATCCAGAGAAGTTAAAGGTTGAATGCCTTTGGAGGAGGAAGCAAACCCTGCCTCCCGAGGTCATCCAAGCACGATAAATCCACACAATCTTCTAAGAGAGATTTCTTACTTGGCTAATCCTGCAGAAGTTGAGCTGGGGATCTCCAGCGCCTGGGAAATGTGAGCTGGCGTAGCTTGGAGTTAGTTCTGTGATAGACTCAAGCATGTTATAGATTGCTGGATCTGTCTGATATCCTATAGAGGTTGTTGTTAGGAGCAGTAAACATACCTACTGCATAGGACTGAGGGTGGTTCTTAATCAAAAGGCTGCTTCTGACTCTTACATTGGTTTCCAGATCCTTTAACTGTGTCATTTGACCAGGCTGCAGCTTGTTGGTTGATATTTCAGAAAGCTCAAATCAGTGGTGCTGGCACACTAGCACAGAGCTTAGCCAATCTCTTTAACTCTGTGTCCTGAATTACAGAAGAAAATTCATTGTTTTCTCCATGAGAGATGGGACATTTCAGGACACAACAAAAGAGCCTATTCCTAACATTCCTCAGTTTAGCTGTTTTATCCACAAAGTGTGGGGAAAAGTTACAAAAATAATTTTGGTCAGTAGTTTCTGATGGAGTTTCTGTTAGTGTTTCTGTATAAAATAGACTCAAGAGGAAAGACCTTTGTGCATTTAGACTATATTTTCTGATAATGAATTGATTTTGAAGCATTTTTTTAAAACAAACTTACAAAAATGAGCAAAACCTCACATTACAAGTCTTTTGTGTGGGAAGACCTGTGCACAGGAGTTACACAGGTCATCCTGCGGCTTGTCAGTGGGTTTGTGCACCATCTTCTGCATGACCTTAATGGAGCTTCTGCTCTTTGTTTTCCAGGCAGAACCCCGATGTGCAGCTGCAGTTACAACAGAGACCACCTCACCACCACAGCCCAACTTCTTCCTTGACATCCCTGGGATCTTTGACTTTGCTCCAGTCTCCACCACCATCCAGACTGTCCCCTTCCCAGCATCAGCAACCTCTGACTCCAAGCCAGGGAGATCCTGGCATTCTGCCACGGACCCAGCAGCCATTCCTGTCAAACCAAGTCCATCAGGGAGATTTGTACCGACTATGCCAGCCCTTCCTAGGCCCGCAGCAGCAGCAAGGCGATTCCTATTCAGTAATGTCCCGGGCTCAGCAGATACCTTCCCCGTATCAGCAGATGCAAGTAGATCCTTTTGCCATAGTTTCCAGGGCCCAGCAGATGGTAGAAATCCTGTCAGAAGAGAACCGGTCTCTACGACAGGAGCTGGATGGGTGTTACGAGAAAGTAGCCCGGCTGCAGAAGGTGGGTGTTTTGGGATATCAGGGGCTCTCCTGTGTCTAGTATCATCCATAACTGAATCATCTAATCTGCAACTGTTACATCCCTTGCTTAAGGGATTGATTATCTACTTTAGAGTCTTTTATATGCAGATTGAGTAGTCTGTATCCTGTCCCTTTGGGCAGCATCTTAACTTTGTCAGAAGATAGAATCAAAGCTTTCAGTTTTATTCCAACAGTTTATTGACCATGCTCAAAAGAGCATCCTCATCAGCTGTCTTGGAAGAGGCTGACTGCTTGGCATGCTTGGTTAAATTAAAGCTAGTGTTCTTATGTCCAGGATAGTAGCAGGCTTCATTTTCCCATCAGTCTAAAGACTTTAGAGACTGCAGGAAGGGCCTGTTGGGAATGACATGAAACTATAGTCACTCAAGGAAGCAACAGGGGACATCGCTACAAAACTGGTTGGCAGGACAGTGTGCAAGGCAAGTAACTGCTGCTGTGGCTACATTAAAGACATTTGGACTGCAGGACTTTAACAGTTCTTTGTCACTCTCAGTACCAAACAACTTCCCTGAAAACTTATTACCTTTGTTTGGATTAAGCTCTTTGCCACTTTTGGCTTTATGAAACAAGTAGAGTAGGTGATACTAAAATGTTTAAAAAAAAATATCCCAGGGAGACCCATCATTAACATGCATGTGTAGAGGTATTTTCACTACAGCCTCATAGAAATAACTTCTTGATGACCAGTGGTTTAAAGCCACGCAGCAGGTCAGCTTTTCTTTTGCCTTGCAGCTGTGAAAAGGCTGATGCTACTTGCAATTTAGGACTTTGTGGGCCTTGTTGTACTCTTTGCACTGAGCAGTCTCTGGGGCCACAAAGATGTGTGGCTGCTTAAAACACTTTCTTGAGTTCAGGTCACCAGTGTGGCTTTCCACACTCATTATTCCCTATATTACCTCTTTTCAGGGACGTATGTTCATTTTGTTTTATTTTTTTTTGGAAGGTTTCTGGCCAGGAAATGCTTTAGAGAAAGTTTGACAGCTTCCTGATAATGAAGGATAAAAAGGCACTTCCCTCCGCCTCCCTGTTGATCACTTGCTGTAGGCAGTGCTTATGGGGTTTGCTATTATCTGGATCCATACTTCCATAGCAAAGCAAACCATGCCTAGTAAGGAGAGTTGGAAGTGAATCTGCTCTGGGTGATCAGAGAAGCTTTATACTGAAGGCTAGAAGGAAGGATAAAACCTATTTTACTGCAAATGTTTCCCTCCCCCCATTTAGTAAATTGAATATTTAAAAGCACAACTAAGTTGTAGAAGTGTAAAGATAGAACATCAGCAGGTTTTACTGTGAATTTTGGACCATAACAATTAAAAAACTGCAGAATTCATCAGTAACGCAGAATCTGTTGCTAGCATATTTTTAGCATAGTTTTGTCTGCCTTTCTTGTTTTATGTTACTTACTCAGCTTGATATTGCATTAGCTGTTTATATAAATGCTTTTTGCCCAAACTAACAGTAGTGCCAAACTGCCCCAGTCTTAGAAAAAAAAAGATTACATTTACACTTCTTCAATTTGCTGTGTCTATGCTCCGATCATATTGGGGAAACAGAGCTAGAGTCTGTATACATTACTTAATGTATAGGTGTAGGTTTCTTCCAATGAAGAAAACTTGAGAGAAAGAAATCTCCTTTCTGAGACTGAATGAAAAGAATTGTTAGTGATAAAATAGCAAGTGCTTGTTTTCACTTCCACTGCAGCTGGAAACAGAAATTCAGCAAGTTTCAGAGGCGTACAAAAACCTGGAGAAATCATCGTCTAAGCGGGATGCCCTGGAAAAGGCCATGAGAAACAAACTGGAAGGAGAAATTCGTAGGCTTCATGATTTCAACAGGGATCTAAGAGGTGAATGAAGTAAAACTTCTGATTGTTTTTTTTTTTTTTTAATTGTTGTACTTACTTGGCAGGACAGTGTTCTGCTGCAGAATTCACTGTGTCTGTTGACACAACTAGAATATGACAGGATACTCAGGTATATTCAGTAGTCTGAGAATTTAAGCGCTTGCTGAGAGTATGGAAAAGACAGGTTTAGGAGAGTGCTGTAGTCTCTCATTTCCAGCCTGTTTCTCATTGAGAAGAAACATATGATAAGCCAAATACCATAAACCAGATGCAAGCCTGGAGTTCTCTCTTGTCTTATATCCTAGACACAATTTGTACAATTTGTTCAGTTTATACAATTGGAAAGACATTTTGCTGACTGCCTAATCCCACACCAGGCATGTTCACTTTATTTCCTGTCCAGTGACCCTTTTGCACTGACATACAAACTGCAGACTGTCTGTTCTTCCTGAAGGTCTTGTCATTCCTTATCAATGTAGGCATCTGGTTTTTTGGATCTCCCTTCCTTTTCCAGAGTGAGATGTTATTAGTGTCTGGTTCTTACTAAGAGGCTGAGGCAGTATGATGGCTGGCAGTGGAGAGCGATGGTGAATGGTATTTGACCTTAACATGGGTAAAAGTTTAAGCATTGTGTAAGTCTGAAAGGAAAAAAACTTCTGCAGTTTGAGATCTTTAAAGGTGCATAATCAGTCTTTTAAACTGTGAGTTTATTTTTTTCATGCAAGCTTTCTGATTGTCCTACATGTCATCTGCTCTCACTGCCCCTGGTCTCTTACTAAGACTGTGTTCCCAGAAATTGTTTTGCATCCAAGAAGTAAGGCCATACAGTGCCCAGTGCTATTGAGAAGGACAGTACACAAAGGCCAGCATTAAATAATCTAATTGATAATAAAACACAGCACAAACATTTAATTCTTATTTTCATAGACTGATGTAAATTTTTAACAGCCTGCAGCAGCAGAACTGTTAAGCTGTCTTTAGGGTTTACACTTTTCCCTAAAGTCAGGTAATTGGAGAACAGTGACTTAATCTTCTAGCTATTAAGATTTAGTAGAGAATTATAAGGGAATCATTTAATTGCACGGTCTGATTTACTTGGGTGAAAGAAATAAGGTGTCTTCTAACATTTGTAAAAATTGAAAAAATAAACTTGCTATGTGTTATAATTGTTTAATTTCACTGGAACTTTATTTAACCTGTTTTGTCTCATTGAGAATATTTTCTCAAGGACATAATTAGAAACATTGCAAAAGTGAGTGCCAGTTTCTGATAGTCTTTTTACTTTGGGCTGTGTAGAATTAGGAGATCCATTCCCCTAGCTTGCATTAGAAATGTCCTGAGCAGATGTGACTTAATGCTTGAAAGTTTTTAATTATTTAGTGTTCCTTTTGTTGAAAAATTTTGCAGAACGTATGGAGACAGCCAACAAGCAGCTTGCGGAGAAGGAATTTGAGGGGTCTGAAGACAATCGGAAAACCATCTCTCAACTCTTTGCACAAAGTGAGTTACTCAGTAATTATGGGTGAGTAGAAATGCTCCAGTCATCCTGGGAAGGACAGCAATGCATCAGGTTAGCGTAGTTCAGATCTGTTGCTTTTCTGCTGCGACA
Organism: Elanus axillaris; assembly: GCA_026212715.1. Taxonomy (NCBI): domain Eukaryota; kingdom Metazoa; phylum Chordata; class Aves; order Accipitriformes; family Accipitridae; genus Elanus; species Elanus axillaris. Next base: position 3,562,516 of record JANZLQ010000040.1, read on the forward strand.
GAAATCAGGGCAGTGACAGTCCAAAACTGGCAGTGGAGAAAGGAGGAGGGATTCAAGAATTCCTTTTCCATTGGTACGTAAAGTCCATCTGATGGCATTTAGTAGAGGTTTTGGCGCAGATGTAGTTTGCAGTTAAACTGCAAAGTTAATGTTTACCCCACAGTGTACCGGGTATTTTGTCCACCTGTTTTGTCCCCTGAAAGCTTTGGAATTAAACCTTTCCAGGCTGACAAAGGTCCTGGCATGAGTTGGGGCCAGTGGGACTGGAACCTGGTAGGTCTCCTATCTCTTTCCTATTTAATTTGCCAGTGCCTTATCCAATTCAGCAAAAATAAAGGGGATGAACACTGCCTGCTCTGTGCTGGGCTGGGTAAGGGTCATGAATTCTGTCCACAGCAGTGGATTTATCACAAGGCAAACCAAAATGACGGATGTGAAATGCTGCTTTTCCTTTGTACTGAAATGTCTTGAGGCTGATGGCGGCAAGCCAACTTTTCTGTCATCCCATAGTGTACTCCACCCTTCTGACAATGCTCACTTTTCCCCAGTTGTTATATAAAAAGGTAGTGCAATAAAATTGCAAAATAGAGATTTTCTGTGGTGTAACACACACTGCTTCTACTCTGACAAATGCTAGTATCCCTCTCTCATGTTGTCAAATGCTGGTATCCCTCTCTCATGTTGTCTTTAGCTTATGCCTTGTGGCTTATGTTGCAAGCAGATGGCTGTTGGGGTGTGAATTCAAAACTCCTGGTGGTAGTGGAAAGTCTGTGAGTTTAGTCTCTCATTCAAACTGGTTGGGTGGACTTTGAGGTTCATAGGTTCACACAGAAAGGTGGGAAGGTCGAAGCTATGAGGTCTCACATTCAGTTTCTCCTTTTGGATGAACATGGAGAGCATAGTGCTACATTTCGTCGGTCCCAGCATTTCTAGGGGTGCTGTAGGCACTTGTCAAGTGAAGCAGTACTCTTTTGGGGAAAAGTCTGGAACAAAACCTCCAAAGCCTCTCTGCAAGTACTTACAGATTAACAGACTGCTGGCACTGATTGATCCCTGCTGGCATAATGCCACCCTGTCTCATCTCTGCCCATTTTCTGCAATACACTTTAGCATGCTGACACTGTCAGCAGCTTGTTTCCTGGGTGGAGGAGAAATACTGGGATGGGAGAGATGGGGAAAAGAATAGGCAGGTGGTGACATTAGCCTTTGTCCTTGTGTCTTGTGTCACAGGCTAGTTCTGAGTTGCAGTCAGGGTTTGCTCTGCAGAGTTCTGGGTGCTGTTGGTGGACAGGTTTGTTGTGCAACCTATGTGTGGGTTGTGTTGATTCCCTGGCAGAAGGGAATCTTTAGCTACTGTGTTGCTACAGCTTTGCTCCTGGCTCTCTGCTGGCAGAAGAAGGGAAATAATTGTGGCCCTGTAAATATAGTTATGCACATGCTTGCACAAATGGGCCTGTGTACTCCATATGCAGTCTGTCCTAACACCCAGGATCTAGTTCCTGTTTTTCAAGCCTTCCACTCCTTGTCCTCATTCCTTTGTCGTGGGATATTGGTTTCTGGAATGCAGTTTCTCTGGTGTCATCAGTGCTGGGTGTAGATCACTCCAGGGAGTGTTCTGTGGTTATGTATCCAGCAAGTGTGCTAATGTTATCATTGTAGCTGGTTGGCTTGAGCTGGGAATGACAGCGTATACAGAGGACATCAGCTCTGTGTTGTGGCTTTGCTTTACACCCGTGTGATAATTTCTCCAGTCCCCAATTATTCTATCCTATTTATTTTTCTATGAAGGCAGTTTTCTGTTCCTGAAACACACAGCATGGCTGCTCCCACTAGGTCCAGCTCTTTCTGGAGAGCAGCAGCAGAAGACTAGCTGCTGTGCTTGGGGTGGCTTTAAAGTATCAGACATGAACTCTCAGTGCTGGGCAAAAGGCTTTCTTGAACTGCAGGTCTGTTTTGAGCAGTGACAGAACAGATTTATGTGCCTTAGTTCTGGCCCAGGAGGTCGTTTTTAAGGGCAACAGAGGAAGACGGAGGAGTTCTCATTGCTCACTTGTTTTCTGACTCCTCTGATGGTACTGCCAACAAAGTGGGACAACTGAGTGTTACTTTGAGAAGGAGGACAGCTGCCCCAGGCAGAATAGCCTTCCTGTTCTTAGGATCAGTGTGAAAAAAAGGAGCAGAAGTTTTTCAGGCACAGAAGTCTGCCATCTCCTCTCCCCACCTGGGATATTAAAATTACCCAGTTTGTTTTCCACCACTGAAAGCTCAGAGGTAAAGAGATGCCAAATTTCAATAACCATCTGCATAATCAGAGCAAATTACCTAACTGTACTGAGTGATGCACCTTCTACTCCTTCTCGCTAGCACTGTGGCACAATTATTACTTGAAGGTACCATGCTTGTTTTTCAGGGCTACAAGTCCTTCTCTTCCTTGAAAGCCATGCACTTCTCCCCCCGCCCCCAGCACTAGATTTGCATTCTCTCTCTTGTGAGAATTTCCAGTACAATCTTTCCTTCACCTCTGGAGTGAAAGACTCCTGAAAGCTGGGTAGAGGCAAGTGCTGTCTATTGATAACTCTCACTTTGTTTTGATAGACAAGGAAACACAGCGGGAAAAAGAGAAACTGGAAATAGAACTGGCTGCTGCACGCTCCACCAATGAGGACCAACGAAGACACATTGAGATCCGAGACCAGGCCTTGAACAATGCTCAGGCCAAGGTGGTGAAACTGGAGGAGGAGGTAAAGATGCTGGGAGAGAGAAATTAGGGTAGCTTGGGTTCCAGTAAAAGTGACTGTGGGAATGAGTTTGTGTTGTGCAAATTATAAGGAAATCTGCTTGCTTCAAAGCTGTTTATATCAGCTTAGGTTTGTGTTGGTTAGCTAAACCACTGAAATGCGCAGAGATAAGCCCCAAGTCTGTATTTCATTGGAAGTGCTTTCGTCTAAGCAGCCATGTTTCATTTTCTTTTTGTTTGAACTGATAGAAGCGGGCTAGAACTGAAATCCCAGCCCTGGCAACCTCCTGAACTTGGCAGAAATTCAGATCTGGATGGATGGACTTTTAACTAATACAGAATGAATGCAGCTTGTCCCCTTGCCAGGTGTTCCACTTACACCAGGTTATCATGGTGCACAGTGCAGATCACCGCATGTGCCCAGCATTTGTAATAAGCTGAGCATGACCTTGGTTGTTTTCTCTCCCTTTCCTCCCAAGAGGGGATAATGCATTTGAGCTGCTTAGCTGGGCAGCTTTCACAGCAGTTTCTTTTGTAGCCTTGTCCCTGCCACTCACACATGGCTCTCACCTCGCTGCCCTTCTGCGTCATAGTGTCCGTCCTCTTTCCTCCCGCCTACTCCTTTCCTCTCAAAGGCTCCATTTCCCACTCCCAGCCTCTGCTTCCTTTACTCCTACTCTTCCTCCATAGAGAGCCTCTGGAGGAAATCTCATGACCAAGCACACTTCCTCCACTGCAGATTTTTCTCTCCTCCTTCAATTCTGCCACCTTCCTGCCTACTAGCACTCATCATCACCCTCAGTTGAGCACTGTGTCTATATCCACCTGCATCTTGCTGTCTTCAGAGACATTCTTGAAACCCTCTCCTTGTCTGCTTGTCTGAATGTCTCTCTCCATTCAGGATCACATTGTGCCAAGAGAGAAGGAATGATCAAATACAAAGTGAACATCCTCCTATCTTGTCTCGCCTGCCTTCCTCCCTTCCCAGGTACAGGCGTAGCTGCCTTCTTAATTTCAGCCTGCTCTTCTCTAAGCCCTATGTTTGCCTCAGTAGCTCTTCCCCTGAACCTTCCTGTGTTTCTCTCCCTGGTGTCTCCCCTGGCAGTACCCTTATTTTAATCTCTTCAGCTTCATAGAAGCCATCCCTCAATCTCTTCCTCTCCCGGATCTGCTCTGCTCACTCAGGATGTTGTTGCAGGGTTACCTGCTATCATACCTTATTAGCCTTTCTCCCCAGTGCTCCAGCTTGCTTTCCTTTCTCCACCACATCAAATTCAGGCAGCTCCTCTTTGCTTTCCAGGCCACTCATGGTTTACCCAACCTTGTTTTTCTTCTTCCCCTGGTTGCTGAGAGGATGTCTTCTACCCTTTTCTTCAATTTCCAACCACCCCTCCCTCCCCACCCTGAACAAGCACTTCTGTGCTTTCTCCCAGACTGTCCTCACCTTCACTGCAAACAGTGGCAAGGCTGCTTTGAAGCATCCCTTGCTGTGATGCTCACAACATGGTTGGCAGGGGCTAGGACACAGAGCCTACTGCTGTTCATACCAACCCAGAGACTGTCTACTTGGCTTGCCCTACGTGTGTGTTTCTGCCTGTCATTTCCAGTTCCAGACTCAGGCTGTGAGCTTTGAGGGTAGGGAGCTTTCATTTGTACAGCACAGTGTTGCCAGGCTGTGGCCAATCACTTGGGAACCAGGTTCTGTGCAACACAAATTATAATAATAAAAAAGAACAGAGTCAGAGGAATGCTTAAATATCACTGGCCACATTCAGCCTTGCGCACAGTTGACAAGTCCATTGATTGCACTAAATTGCAGCATCTCCTGGCAAGGCTAACTTGCACCGTTGCTGCTCAGGGGGACCGGGAGCATTAGGTTATAGGGTAATTTAAACGTGACATGATTCTCTTTGGCTCTAAAACTATTCTGTCATTTGATCCTGCAGTGTATTGGAACTCTTTGGCTTTCATTCAGATTTCAGCACCTTATTACACTAAAAATCTGATGTGTGACTAACTAAGTACACAGGACTAGTTCCCTATTCGCATACTTGGAGTCAATGTGTATAGAGGTGCTGTGGTCAGCCAGGGCCAGCACACACAGCACTTGGCTAGGTTGAACCTCTCTGTAGGCACTAATATTGGCTCCCTCACAGTAAAGCTGAAACCTTTAGGGTAATAATAATTGTATGTTTTCTTTTCAAAACCTCTCTCATTTTACTAGAAGAATTGGGTTCAGTGCTGTTGCAAAGTATTTCTGCCTAGGTAGAATAATAAAATAGGTAAGTAACTCTGGGCTAGATTGCATGATAGCTTAAAAACCCCACAAATGCTGGTATAGAGTAAAATGCCCTGCATGAGGGCTTATGGTCATTTGCATCCAACCTTTGCTCGAATCCCAGGGTGCACAGGAAGTGCCACCCTTCCTGTTGTAGATAAATATGGAAGCGTCTCAGCAAGGGAGCAGGAATTAACTCTGCTTTTTCCTAAAGGTGAGGGGGAGTAAGGGGAAACAGAAGGGATGCAAAGTCACTTCTGCAGGTTTCCTGAATCACTTTTTAATGAAATACTTAGGATTATAGAGCATTTGTTGCCTCATTAGTATTAAATTGTGGGAACTTCTGAAATCCCTGAGCTGTTTGGTAACTTTCCGAAAGACAGCCAAGCAAGCCATTCAGTGCTCAGGGCACTATTTAGAAGGGGCTGTAAATGTCAGCCTGAGTTAGTGACATTCAGTGACTAAGATATATGAACAATTTGTCAATTATTTTTTTTATTCCTGCCAGCTTAATCTGAGTTACTAGTCCCTGTAATTGTCAGGCATTTCCAAACTAGTCCTGCAGAAGAGGGTGGAGTTTCTTACGCTAAGGTTTGGCAGCCACTGTGCCTGAGGGCCTGAGTGGGGTGTGCATATTTCAGTTGTTGCATCCTGTAACGTAAGTTTTCAGCTTTCCCCCCCGCCTCCTCTGTTTTGACTTCTATTAAGCAAAGTTACCCTGCCTTATATGCACCCGATACTTTATGAAAATAGTATTTCCGTTCTAATGAAGCTATAAGCTATATATCACTGCAGCTGAATTTAAATGTTGCATTGGAATTGGAACTTCCAGATTCTTTTTAAATCCTTTGTCTGAATTGCCAGTTGGGACAAAACTACCCATCTGTAAAATGTAGACACTTCTCTACTCTTAGGGAGCTTTGAGAGCTTTTATATATACTGGATTTTAGCATCCAAATTAGAGGGAAGGAAGAGATAAAGGGATGCTAAATGTGATGGAGAAAGGGATGATCTTGGAGATACTGAAGTATAGTGTGAAGCAGGTGGAAGCAAAAGTAGACATTCATAGAATACTTTCCCTGAACTGTTAGCAAGGGCTGAAATGACTCTCCAAATTTAGAACAAGCTGCCATTAAAGTTTTCGATACTGTGGAGTTTATTTCTGCAAAGTGCTAAAAAGGGTGAGTGATGATGAGTATTTAAAACAAGCTGAAATATGTCTACAAACAGACTTACTAAGTATGTATATGTTTTATATGTAATATTTAAACTTTACTACTTCTCTACTCTACAAAAACCCCTCAGTTATTAACCCCTATTTTCACTTGTCCATTTTCATTCTTCCCTGTAGTACATGTTCCACAGTTATGCGTAAGTCAGCATCTTATTAAAATTGTTTCTAGTGAAGTATTAGCCTGTGCTTTTTAAAATAAACACTTCAGATTATTTTCTTTACATGCAATAAATCTGAGATAAGTTGAATATATTTGAGGTAAAATGCATGTTAGCTTAAAAACATATATGACAGTCAGAAATGGTTAGTGATAATGATATATGCAGCTAAAGCAATGAAAAATTCTCATTTTGGAGCATGGATTGCCATGATGGTCTCAATTTTGATGTAAACATTTTAATGGCTGCAGCATGCAGCAGGTTTGCAGCTCGTAGATGGTCACAGGTGGTCTCTATGGTGTGAGCTTTTAAAATAGTCACATTACCATGATTTAACCAACATCTGCTAGCATACACCTTGAGACCCTTCAGCAAACAGAGCAGATGGTTAAACTTCACGTTGCTTTGGGCCAAAGGCAGAATTGCTGGGTTTACAGAAAGGACCATCCTGACCAGCCTGAGACTCGGGGTAAACTCTGGCTTATTGTGAGTCCTTACCAGGTTTGTAATACTGCAGGAGGGAATTTGATGCCAAATACTTTATCTAACCACAGCTGCTGGATGTAGAGAGTACAATTGATACTGGTTTTACACTTGTAAAAAGAAAAGGAATTTCTAGAACTTCGTTTGAACTTGGTCATTTCTGCTTACCCTGGTTAATTCATACCATGCAAGACCACACTTCGCCTTGAAAAAAGTTTGTGGGTTTTTTTTATAGTAGCATAACTTATACTCCTTTGCTCCACCACTTTACAAACCATTGTTTTAATGAGTGCCTTAAGGAGACAGCTTTGAAAAATAGTGACTACCACTAAGAAGATATCTACTCTTTGCCATCCTTATGTGCACACCTTGCAATGGAAAGAGAAGCCAAATATCCTCTCTAATGGGTGCAAACTGGGGGCTGGGGAAAGGGAAAAAGTTTGAACAAAATATCTTTTCTGAAAGTGGCTTGTATTTAGAAGCAGTAAGATCCTTCAGCCATCAGAATTCAACATAAACCAGATATCAGAGCTGAGATACTATATTCATTTCCCACTCAGCTATTGTGGAGAGAAACAGCACACTATTTCTGATAACACTGATGGTTCTGTCTGTGGGGAAATGTAGAAACATTCATTTCCAAATGACATCTATTGTACTTTATATGCTGTGTCTGAGATACTTTCAGAACAGAGCTCTGGCTTGTAGGGAAGAGACCCAAAGGAGAGTTTGTGTGCTTGAAGGCCAGTCTGTTTTTTTCCAGTCACTTCTCTGGGTCTATAAAAAGATATTCCTAGTCTCCACAGCTTTGTCTCGCTTAAATACATAGAATCTCAGAGCTACATAACTACTCCTTTCAGGATAGAGTTGCTTTTAAAGGAGACACTTTTTGGATGGCTTATCATTCATGAATGGGTAGGGTGGAGAGGAGAGAAAACTCCCTCTCTTCCCTGTATCTAGTATGTGTGTATGTTTGTAATGACCTGCATTCTTGTAACAAGGCAGAACTGGCTTTTTATTGCCTTGTCACTGCCTCTCATATTCTGCCTGTTAGTAATTTTCCAGAGGTGGCTTTCAGAGTTATAACTTACTTTAACACAAACAAACAGAGATGACATTATGACATTCCCGTGCAACAAACACTATTCCCTAGCAAGAGGATAGTGTTACAAAATTGCTTCAGCATGAGTTCTTGCTGAGGCCAGTGGCGCCTTATTGGGCCTGAATTCAAACAAACTGAGGGTTCAAAGGCATCCTAGAGGAATATATTCCAACTGCAAGAGGAAGACATAGTTTAAACGTGCTTGCTGTCTTTTTTTTTTTTTTTTTTACTACATTTCTGCCATAGCAGGCAAATTCTTGTGGGGAAGCACATTTTCAGCTGCATCTGAATGGATTCAGCTTTAGGATGAACCAGAACGTAATGAAAACACCCTGAATATATTAAACAAAGGACTTTGAAGACATCAGAAATAGTGGGTGGGAGACAAGCAGATGCTGACGAGTGTTACCAATTTGCTGAAATAGGAGCTGTCCAAGATGAAGAGGTTAATGGTTGGGTTTGTCAAAATGCCTGGGAGAGTTTCTGAATCATTGCTAGCTATGCAGGAAGTCTTCTCTTCTTCCTCAGAAAAACTCTTTGCTGAGTGACTCAACTGGAAGAGATGAATCTCTTTACAAAAGAAGATCCTTCCTTCCCCCTCACCTGCTACATCCAGGACTGTGTTTGTCCTGCAGAGGCAGCTCCAGTCTGGAGGATGTTACAGCCTCTACGTCCCTTGCTTCTAGTGACTTGACAGTGAAAATTCCTCATTCCTGTACGCCCCTGCTTCCTGCGCTGTGTGCATGAAAACTCCATGCCCTTTTCAGAGCCTCTCTTCTGCAAGGACCTGGGGTCCCTGGGAGAGATTGCATGGTTTGTCGAAGCCTAAATCAAATGAAGGAACAGGATTGGTTTGGCTTTTAGAATGTTAATCCATTTTCTGCTGGGCAGTTGTAGTAATAATCAAATGTCCCTATTTCTGACAGGAATGCTTTGTCCTTGGCCATTGATTTTAGACCATGCAAGTGCTTTCTGTAGCAAAGAAACCTGCAGGTTGCCAGCTGCCAGGCATTAAGTTGTCTTAGGAAATCTTTTTCCTGTGAAAAGATTCTGAGGACTAGTTTCATTTTTTTAGGTTTAGTGAATTTGTTTAATCATTTCATCCCTGTATGTTTAGAGTGGTTGATTCATTTTCCATTGCTGGAAGCCCTGCAGTTTGGGGATATTGGTGTGCAGACATTCTTAGGCAGTAAATCTTTCTGACTAACTTGGAAACAGATTGCTCTTCAGGTCAGCCAGACTCTTGTGAGCAAGGAAGCTTCCAAATCCCAAACGTATCCTGCTTCTCCCAGCTGGCTCTCGACTGCAGAAAGCAATTTTGACAAGGGATAGAGGAAATAAAATGAAATGAAGACAGAAATACTTGATCAGGAAGCCAGGGAATCTTTCAGGGATATTCTCTGCATCAGTTCGCACTTATGTGTACTAGGTTTCTGCAGAGTCCCAAGCCAGTTCTTGCCTTCCTTATTTTTCTTGTCCTCAGTCCTGTTGCAGAATTTATGTAAACATTGTAGTGGATGAGAACTGGAGAGTGACTGCTCTTGTTTACAATGGTTTAATTAGAAGATCTTGTTGAGTTAAAGCCTGACCTCTGATACTTGGTTAGGACATTTTCCAAAGCAGTTAGGGATTGACCTGGAGAAGATATGCACGTGATTAAAGTTTGCCATGTACTGTAGGAAATGCTGGGAAGAGATACAGTCATGCTGAGCTTCCAGACATGCACTGAGGTTATTTGAGATCTTACCGTCTTAAAGAGGTGTTATAATAAAGATACTATTATGAGTAAAATGCTTTGCATTTTCAGAGCACCCTTCAAGGCAAAACAGTTACAATACATTATGTGAGCATGAGCTTGCTTATTAGTTAAATGCAGTACCATCAAAAGGAAAATTACTATCTTGTCAAATTTATTTAAAATTATATACCGAAGGGTGTGACTACATCCTTGTAAAGCTTCAGGAATGAACTTTTATCTAGAGCACGTGTTCACTGCAAGGCCTGTTGAGAATTCCAGCATCCTTTGATGCCATCTCCCCCATGGTAGATGTTACTGTGGCCTTTGGCACCAAGCAGACAGTTGCAGTTCTTTGCTGGAAGAGAGAAGGTGGGGAATCCATGGCAAATGACCAAGAACAAGCCTCAGCATGCTGCCTTTTCTTCTTCCTCCCATCCCATTTATGTCTGGAGCACCGTGGCAATACTCAGGAAACAGTTTCCAATTCCTGTCTTAGGAAGACATGATCATACTCTCAATTTATGGTAATGTAATCCCTCTGTGCTTAGAGGAATGATTCCTGATCTTCTTTACATTGAGATAACAGATAAAGTCAGAAAGATTTAATAAATAAATAAATAGATTTCAGTGCTACCACTTGTGGAGAATTCTGGTTGATGGAAAGGTAAATTGTTCCTCACAAATACTTGCAGTAGCAGGGACGGCAGAACTGTAAATGAATGACACTGCCAGAATATGCAGTGAGTTGACTGTGTGCAGCAAGTACATGAAATGAAACAATCTCATATATAAAGGATCATTGTGTCAAAAGACACCTTAGGAAAGCTGAGTTGTCTGGAGCACATGCGTGCCTTTAAAGCTTACTGAACTGTGTTCCAAAAAATGAAAAATTTTTTGAGGGATTCCTGATTTAATTCTGGTTTTAAGCCATTAAAAAAAATACACCCCACCCCCAAATTTTCTAACATTCCTAATTCTTTCTGATGCTGGAAGATGAAGTGTATTTTGTGAAGGAGAAAAAAAAAAAAGTTGTCTTCATGAAAAGCCACTGAACAAGCTGTGCTTGTACTTTAGGTCTGGTGCATGAGTTAGGCATGTGCTGGCAGTGCTGGTAAGTTGGGCAACAGCTTGAGTTGCAACATTTCACCTGCAGGTTTGGCTGATGGGAGCACTTTCAAAGTGAATGTTTCAGTGGAATTTCTGTGTGCTAACTCTTTTTTTTTGGCTGGGCTCTTGGTATTCTTTGAATGCAGGCCAAAACATTAATCCACATATACGCATACTCAGGTTTACTAATTATGAAACTAGTAAAATGTTGTTGGTGGCTACTTTTGCAAGGAGAATTTTACCTATGTGTGAAAAAACTTCAGAAATTCAAATGCTTTGTGGTAGGTAATAAGAGACCAAATATCCATCCTTCCCTCCTTAATTTTTTATACAGAAGAGTGGGGGATGAGACCTGATTTTCAAGAGATTATTATTCAGCTTGATGCATCATATTTCACCGTTAGCAAGTTTATTAGGTTGTTCCTTACCCTTGTCCAGGTCAGTAAGCTCATATGCAAAACCAAGATACTGAGTGCTTTCCATTTCTAGGTTCTGCTGCTGACTCATAGTTTATCATTTTTGGCTAGTTACAGAACTACTTTGAGCTGCTGTTAATCTAAGTGTAAAACTAGTGCATTAATCTACACTTTACTGGAGTCTGAGAAAGCTTAAATCAGTGTAATTAAGCACTAAGGTTTGGAATAAAAAGATCTATTAAGTATAACATTTGTATTGATTTTCTGCAGAGCAGCATTGGAATATTAAGTTGTATTAAAATGTTCTTGTTCCTCCCATTCCAAACAAGCATGAAATCTTGAGCAATCAACGAATAAAAATAACTTTCTACTGTACATGCACTGGTGGGAAGGCTTTTGGCTGGCTTACTCACTATTTATTGTAACTTTTATTATAAAATACTTGTTTGGGGAAAATCCTCTAGGGTAGCAACATTCATGCTGTGAGATTAGATGCCTGCTGACTTTATGAAGAGAAGAAAAGGATACCATTTCTGTGATTACTAGTGTTTGGAGATTTTTCTCTCTCTGCTATTCACATTGCAGTGTCTAGATTACCTGAAGGAACAGGAGTGTGAAAAGAGAAAATTTTGAAGAAACACATGATAAGACCATTTTGGAAGGAAGATGCGATGTAAGAAAGGCTCATGTTGTTCAGATCAAAGCCCAGCAAGCCTAGTATCCTGTCTCTGCCGAAACGTAAAGCAGATTCCTAGGGAACGCTATCAGAATGGGGCCAACAAACAGCAATACTTTGCCAGAATACTTTCTGCTTCCAAGAGGACTTCCTGAGCCAAAAGTGGTGTCTTGTCTTCAATATCCCTCAGTGGACTTTTCGTCCATGAAGCTGTAGAGTAGCTCTTTGAACTCACATAAGGGAGTCTGTGTTTTGCGTTGTGGTGCTTCTCTAGACTTTGGCTCTGACTGTTGGGAAAAGTTGCCTTCTTTCTGCTATTTTTGTATTTCAGGGTTTATGACAATCATAGCTAAAAAAGCAATGCCCCAGATTTGCTGCAGAAGGCCAGCTAATTGTGATTATTAGTCTTCTCTTTAACAGAAAATATGTCCATAGGTGTGCAGTATTCTATATATTAGAGTAGAGCTGGGCCCTGGGTGTGTTTTATTCTTTTGTTTTTTTAATTCATACTTTAGTTTGGTTTTATTCTGCCTGAACTGTGGATTAACCTTGCTAAGCCAGATATTGGGGGTCTTAGCATGGTAGTTTTCCTTGCTTACCCTGAGGCAGGATAGCAGCTTGGTTAGCAGGATGAATGATGGAGGAGGACAGAAGTTCAGGGGCAAGGAACAGAGCAGGACCTCTCAGGTCACACTGGGCCAAGATGACTGAGATGCATGTCCAGACTGCTAGAATAAACCTGGCTGCAGTATGGAGAGAGCACGGGCCATGTCAAGTGTATGTTTTGATCCTATTAATTATTTTATAGTTATGGGACTGGAATAGGATCCTGCAAGTTTTGATTCAGTTTCTGCTTAATCTCAGAAAAACACTGCCAGCACTGAAAAATGTTCCCAACTTGTGGACCAGCTCTAAGTGCTGTCTTTGCTACAGTTACCTTGGTAATATGTCAAGGCACTTAAACACTCCTTATTATGAACCCAGATGCCCTTTCTAGCCCATCGCTGTTCTCAGTCATTTGCAACAGATTATTACCTCAGTTTCCCCATGATTACCATGGGGTCGCCAAGGACAAAAAGAACAAATATACCTAACAGGAAAGCAGAGGTGGGAAAGACCTGTAACATCCTGAGTGTCGAGTCCAGAGTAGGAGTGTGAGGCACACTGACAGCAGTCATCTGGACATCTTCCCAGCTGGTGTTTCTGTGCTCTGCAATGTGTACAAAGGCAGAAGTTCACTCACTTGTTCTCATTATTTAACTTACGCTGCATTTTCTTCCTTTGTTTCAGCTCAAAAAGAAGCAGGTCTATGTTGAGAAGGTGGAGAAGATGCAGCAAGCCTTGGTTCAGCTGCAGGCAGCGTGTGAGAAACGGGAACAGCTGGAACATAGGTTGCGGACTCGGCTGGAGAGAGAACTGGAATCTCTCCGGATGCAGCAGGTACCTGCTGTTTCCCTGCGCTGTACTAGGTTTCTTGTAGGATTGCACAGTATACCCCACACCACAAATTAAAAAAGGGCAGTGGTTTTCTCCATCTTGTAAAATTACCAAATTTTTCTTTTGGTAGCTAGAATCATGGATTTGCTGGCCGTTGTATTGTTTTTACTTAATTGAATTCTCCGTTCCAATCAGAAGATTTAGATAAGAGAGCAATAGAGGATTTGTCACATGACAAAATTCAGACATAGCCATATAGCTAGCTAGCATTCTATCTTTAAGTAAGCTGGTTATATTTACTTCTAAATAATTTTTAAAATATTGCTCACAGTTGGAGATTTTATATAAAATTCATTAACAACTGGCCTGAAAGATGGCCCTTCAAAAAGCTTTTGCATTGAAAAAAAACGATACAAAACAAAACCAGCAAACCCAATTCTATAAATGTAGTTGATGAAAATGGATGGGAGCTTCACGTAGAGTATATTCTTACGATTGTAATGTGAGTCTTTTTCAGTGAAAAGAATGAATAAGAAGTAGATTGTGCAGTGGTGTTATGAACTGGATGAGAAGTTCTAGTTTTATTTCAGTCTATGTCAAACATAGGTGAACTGTCAGGTTTGTAAATTTTACTGGATATAGGATGCAGGCCTGTGTTCTACATCACATTTAGTTTCAGGTTATGTTTATCCCCCAACTTGCACCTCTGCAAAAGAGTGGATATATAAATCTTATTTGTACTTTTGTATTGCTTTTAGTAGGAGTTACAGTAATTTGATACACTTTTCTGTGTTACCTTTGGAAGATTAGGTACTCTGAACCCCACAATTTTTGACATTGATCCTGAGTCAACACAAAAAAATAGCTTTCTTGTCATGGTTAAGAATTCTGAGCTGAATGCAAAGTAGCTTGTCTGCCCAATTTCTTTTCTTTTAAACTATTTTTATTTTTAAGTCAAATATCCTGCTAATCCCAGAAGAGACTTCCATATAAAACTATGCATTTTATCCATTGCACTGTTAGCTTAGCAAATCTCCACTCTCTCTGGTTTTGAAAGGGAGCACTGCCGGTCTCCCAGATCTTGCTTTAGAACTGAATTATTTTTAATCCACAGCTACTTAATCCACAGCTATACACTGATCATATTGATTTAATGACCAAATCCTTTAAAAATATTTTGTATGTAATTTTTTTAAAGGTGTGGTACCCCTTGTCTGCTAGTTAGTGTTTTGCTGGAACAATGTTGGAAGTAAGTCTGTGTTACTTTAGGCATTATGGATAGGCTGTAGACATCATCCCTGAATAGCATGATCTAGCTCTTGGATGCACGTGCGGGGCTTTGCATATGCAAAAGGCCTTAGGAGGAGTATTTTCCACCTCAGATACCTCCTTGTTAGTATTGACCAGCTCTGGAATGGCACCAGGAAGCACTCTAGCGTGGGTGCTGTGAGTTAAGCTGTCTTTCTTGGGAGCAGTGTTTGAAGTTTTATGACTTTGAGCTTCAACATTTGGAAAATAGAAGAAGCTTTTCTTGGATTATATGAACTTGTTTCCTGGTTTTGACAGAGTGGGGCTGAACTGCCCCTCCAGATGTTTCAGATTAAGCTCTAAAGGAGACCATTACCACCACCTAGTCTGCCCAAGATGGGCATTTCATGCTGGGGGTTCTTGCATCAATCCAGCGCTGCTCTGGACCAGCCTCCATCCCTCAGACAAAAAGCAAACAAACCAACCCTGAGTCTCACAGATGCATCCTGAGATCACTTTTTTTTTTTTTTTCTTTTGGAAATCAGCGTCAGGGTACATCTCAGACTGCCAACGTCTCAGAGTACAATGCCACGGCACTTATGGAACTCCTGCGTGAGAAGGAAGAAAGGATTCTTGCTCTGGAAGCTGATATGACCAAGTGGGAACAGAAGTACCTGGAGGAGAGTGTGATGAGACAGTTTGCTTTGGATGCAGCTGCAACTGTGGCTGCTCAGAGGTAAATGAGACTTTTCATAGTACAGGGATTATTTTCTTTTTCCAGTTGAATGTCATATTTCCCACCAAGGAATGTTGTCATACCACCCTCCCATGATACCTCGCCTTGTGGTCTGAATGGCTTCTCAGACTTCTGCATGCAAGTAGGGCTTGGCTGCTTTTCCTGGGAGCTGTGCAATTGCCAACAATTAGAAACTTTTTTCCAGGGGAAGATTCCTCCACGTGCAGGAGCCATTTTCCAGACTAGAGTTGTTCTGAGCCGTTCCTAGAAGCTGGTGATTCAAAAATAGGTGTATGAGAAGGGTTTTGGTTTGTTTTTTTTTTAAACAAGAATCAGTTCTCACTGAAGTCATGTGAGATGGGGTAAGCTTGGTGATTCACATCATTCACCCTGAATGGCTTACTTGTTCTCCAGAATGTTTTTGCAAATTACTTTGTGGTATTGTCCTCAGCATGGTTACTAACCAGAAACATCTACTAGGAAATTCTAGCTCGAAACATTCTGCTGTGTATGGAGAGCACTGCTTGTGGGGGTGGGAAGGGAAGGGTGTCTGAAATTTGGTAACAAGCTCACATTCCAAGACAACTGTACAGAAACACTTATTATGGCTGTAAATATGCCCAAGTGCTTCAGCTAGTTGGTAAACAAGAGCTATTATTGGAGTGCAACTCCTTAGTGTTAGGTATTGCTTACATATAATTTCATTGCTCGCTAGTTTCTGGTTCTTGATGGCAGATTTTATTTTAGATTGTTTCATGAACCAGATTCAGATAGGAATGTTATCGCAACTGGCTTCCTAGCTTGTAAGATCATACTAGAATTACAGGGATAAAGTTGCAGATCTGCTGTGTTAGTGTTTAATGACTTATCTTATCTTGCTCCAGAAGCAAGCTGTTATTTTAGGGTATTGGTTCTTCTTGTGCACTGTTTTCTGCCTCCCCAGAGATTCTCTAAAGGTTCTTGCTACTGCTTGTCCTTAGAGGCCATGTTGTATTTTCAGCGTGTGCTGATAAGTAGGGGTCTGGTCTATTGTTTATCGTGGAATGAGAGGGGATGTGTTAGGTCTGTTCCAGTTTTGTTAAATGAACAAGAATGCCTTCTAGTCAGGAAAGAGCCAACCTCTGTTTTTCCATTTTCTTCTAGCTGCTTCTACCCTGGAAGAGAGTATTCCATTAGTATCAATACTTCTGCAATTTTATATGCAGTTGGCACCTATAGTATCTACTTAAAAAACACAGGCTGTGAGGGATTTCTTTCCCTTTGATAGTGAAAAATAGCATCCCTTAGGAAGTTGACGTTGCAGGAAGGATACTTTACAACACGAGCAGGAATCTGGGTCAGGTTAGGTTTCTTTGGTGAATGACCTTCTTATGCCCCTCACATTGATGCTTTGCTGTTCCTGATCTGAACTTTTGCAGAGTTAAAGATACATTTACCAGACAGTTCTTAGTCTTGCTGGGTCTGAGAGAATAGATTTCTTGTTACAATGAATTGGAGCTCTTGGTAACTCCAATCTTTTTATGTTTGTTTTTTTGTAATTATGTTAATGCATAGCTATGTCAGTAACATGCTCTTAATGTTGTGAGTCATAGAGTGATACAGAGCGTAGCACAGTGACTTTGTTCTGACTGAACAGCAACAAGTAGAATGAAATACTCATTATGTTTTGGTTAGTGGACTGAACAACTATCACAGTATTAACATCAGGCACTATGTGGAATCAGTCTAAAACTGGTTTCAGTCCAGTCCACTTTTTTTGGACCAAGCTGCTTAGGATTCCTTAAGAAACTTCCACGCCTAGTTAGTTCCCTTTGATACTCAGATTCCCTCTATGATACTGTTGGAAGGGGAAGCGAAAAAGCTTTCTATCTGAAGCAAAGTTTGCACTGTTTCAATTGAAGAGAAGTGCCTAGCATTCTATACTGTCCTTCCCCCTCCTCATGTCCTTGGATTTGCTTCATTAATCAGTTTTCAACAGTACAGTGAATCAGTTAGATTATAGACTGGCCTGAGATGGACAGTAGATTGACTATTCTTGTAATGACTTGCATATTTTTGTAATCCTTCTTTCATTAGGAGTGGGAGTTGGATTTTTGGAAGATGATGAGCCAGCCAAAACTCAAAAAAATGGATATTCTTGTTTGTTACTTTTGAGCAATTATTTTGTGCTGTTAGGAGGAAAGCAGCAAACTTAGCTGGTCCTTCATCTGTTCTACTACTTGTTCTCAGGGACACGACAGTGATCAGCCACTCACCTAACCCTAGCTATGACACCTCGCTGGAAGCTCGCATTCAGAAGGAGGAGGAGGAGATCCTGCTTGCCAACAGGAGGTGTCTCGACATGGAGGGAAGGTAAAATGCAGTTTGGTCCTATCTGGCTTCTTTAGGACGGGGATTTTAAATTAATTGTCTGGGTACATGCCTCAGAACCAGAAATTCTTGTGTCTTCACCAATAGCAGTGATGTAGGATGCCAGACTTTCATTTGGCCAAGGAAGTATCTACATAGCAATCCAAAACCTGTCTTGATACTGAGGGCTAATGCAAAAAAGTAGTCTTAGATGTTTTGCATCTAGCTTCTTGTTCTTCTCTCTTCAGGGCATCTTCAACAGACCCCAGGCTCCAGCCACCTCTTAACAGTCTCACAGAACTGTTTTCCCTGGGTTTAGGACCAGTGCAGGCTCCCCAAAGTGTGTTAATCCTCTTCTTTCTGTTGCTCTCATGTGCTGCCCATAACTCTCAGCTTTGTCTCAAAGGCCCTTCCGTGGCTGTTTCGAGCAGCTTCCAGTAGCCAAAGGTGGGTGGGTATCTCAGTGCCATTCTGTCATGCATGTGTAGAGGAAGTCTCATGCATGATCTGCTCAGGTGGGCCAGTAAGCTCACTGGCATCGTCTCTGCCTCCCCAAATGCCTGAGGGAGTCCTAGTCACAGCCATGGGGGCACCAAGGCCTCAGTCCAAGGAGACAGGAGTACAAGTACATTGTTCTTCTTTGTATTTCTCAAAAAGGATTAAGACTCTGCACGCTCAGATCATTGAGAAGGATGCCATGATCAAAGTTCTGCAGCAGCGCTCCCGGAAGGAACCTGGTAAGACAGACCAGCTCTCCTCAATGAGACCTGCCAAGTCACTGATGTCCATTTCGAATGCTGGCTCGGGCTTGCTGTCCCACTCGTCAACACTGAGCAGCACTCCCATTCTGGAAGAGAAGAGGGAGGACAAGAGCTGGAAAGGCAGCCTAGGTAATTTTTAAATAACGGTGGCAATCCAGACATGTGAGTCACTGGTTAGAGGGGAGGCAGGAGCAGCAGAAGGAAGAAGGTGTGTTGGACAGACAGATCAGCTGGCCTAGTGTGTAGTAAAGCTGACTGCAAGCAAGATGGGACACATTTGGAACAGCTGCTTGTTTTAATCGCTTTTGGGAAATAGTGACTTCTGATGTCCAGGCTCTGTCATTAAACTATGTAAGCCATTATTCCCAATTTGGTATCTGACTTCAGGGATATTTGAGATAAAGTGTTCAGAGTTCCCAGGCGCTTGCTTTCAGCTGGGTTGTTACAGCTGTCTGAAGGTGTAAAGTCTCCTTGAATAGGAGCAGAGATACTAATTGGGATTGTTATCCTGTAGTGTTGTGCCTGCACTAACATGACTCCTGTCTGGAATGGCTCAACACCATTGTTCAGAGAAAATGCACTGTAACAAAGCAGATCTTAGATGATTTTTTTTTCCCCCCTGGGGGAAGTTAGGCCCAAAGGCCCTCCCTGTGAAACCAAAAGACCCTGAAATGTAAATGAGAATCTGTTGTAGCTGATTTCAGAGTGTGCAGATTTATCCTGCCATAGATGGGCCACTGCTTAGAGACAGGGATCTAAGGTGTTAGTGCCTACTTGCGTACCTTTGCGTGCAGCAACATGAGGATACTGCTGTTCTTCAGGTACTTCAGCAACCAGTGGTGAAAGGTGCTATAGAAAGGTAAATTAGTGCTGTCTGCTGAAGCACGGAGCGCTTTCCAGATCCTAGAGCAAGTACTACAGAGGGGTGCAGAACTGATACCAGTTAGTTTTCTGGGACTCTGAAATTTCTTTCCCTTTTTCCACAAAGGTGTTCTGCTGGGAACAGAATATCGCTCCGAATCCATTCCCTCCACCCCCTCTCCTGTCCTTCCTTCCACACCGTTGCTGTCAGCCCACTCTAAAACAGGCAGCAGAGACTGCAGCACCCAGACTGACCGGGGGAATGAACAAAGCAAAGCTGCACCTTCCACTGCAGCTCCCACACCAGGACGACTCCCCAGTACCAACCTGGCCTACAGCACAGACAAAACAGGTAACAAAGCTCAGCTGCTCTCCCAGAGGGACCCCTGCCATGCACTTGCTATCAGTTTTGCTCTGTGGGGCAGGCCCTGCCATCCCTTTTTCCATTCAGGAAAAGTGGCTTTAGTTTTTATGAGGACAGATGGGTTTCAGAGGCAAGCCTGACAATGTTCTGAGGGGTCTCAGATGCCCTGAAGGAAAAAAAGCCTTGAGAGTGGTAGCATAAGCATGGAGACACTGGGTGGAGAGGTACAGCAAGATTTAAGAATTGGAGCAGTTATATGCAAATCCCTGGATAGTCTCTGAGTCAATGTCTACTCCGAAGTAAATTGCAAGTAGCATGTGGGGTTTAAACAGCGTATGAAATGGGCTGTAGAAACTGGCCATTGCATTTTCATGGGTATTCAAAGCAAAGTGGACTCCGATAAGGGGGAGGAAGAAGGATAGGTAACTGTCGTGATAAAGCTGTCTTGTTATTATACTGTCCCAGTCGCAGGACTGACTTCAGCATTGGCACAAGTAGATCCAGTTGACAGTGACTGTCACAGAAGCTGAATTTGCTTCCCACAGAGCTCCAAGCTGGCAAGAGTTGCTCATTTTCCAGCCCACTCTGCCAAATCAATGCAGATTACACAACCTTGCCTCTTCTACTTACAGACACATTACAATTATGTTGTTCTTTATGGTAGAGTGAATTTGGCTGGTCTGCTGTGCATCTTGCCCATGCTATGCTATTTAATGGGTATCGAGAGAGACAAGGGAACAGGTTTTGTGGTGAAAGTCTACACTCACTGCATTGGTTTAAATGCAGTCACTCCGGTTTTATACGCCATTGTGTACCAGTGGGAGATACCCAAAGGGAATTTGATAAGATATCTTTATTTGTTTGGCTATATACATGAAGAATTGAATTTTTTAAAACAAAATAAGGAGTTGTGAGCTGTCTTTTGGCCAGTGATAGAAAATGACTTTTAAAAAGTTAACGTCATTTTTCTAACCTCATTGAAGTTACAGCTTTTGATTGTCTGTCTTTTGTTTTTCCTCATCACGTAGATGGGCCACTTTTCCACTCCAGCACTCTTGAAAGAAAAGCTCCTGTTCAGACCATGGGGCAGGACCTCCCAGATGGAGAGATGGTAGAATACCTCATCTGAAAGGCTGTACTAGGATCTGAGCTGGGATACAGTAGCAAGAAATTTTTAAAAGACATTTTTGTTGGGAAAAAAATTGTCATACCTGAGTAATAAAAGAACACTCAGCTGTTTGCTCTTGTATATTATGTCTCAAAAGTATGGACAGGTTAATTTATAATTTGTTCTAAATTATAAAAAACCCGTAACACTTGTTCTTTGAAAGTTTTCCCCTTTATTTTTTAAATAATGGATCTGGTAACATCTAGAGAAAAAACAAGAACTTAGGTGCACTCCATCTGATACTTCATTTCAGTATTTTTAAAGTCTCTTAAACAGAAGTACCTGCTCTCACAGCTGTTGGTTAAATGTCTAGCTTGAACGCAGTAAGGTGAGCATAATGGCCTTATAACAATCTGAACCAGGGACTTAGTTGTGAGCATCATTTTATGGTTTTAGAATACAGGTGTTCTGAGAAACTTTTATAAATTTCAGCTGTGATCAAGGGAGATTTCTCTTTACACTCAGTGTAAGAACTCAGAATAGGTATTTCACATTCATAGGCTGGAAAGATTTTCATTTTCAGTGTGGTAACTTTCTGTTTGTTTTTTTTTTTAACTTCCCAAACTGTGTTATTTCTTTATTAAAAAAGTGACTCCGGTGATTAATGTCGCATTTCACGTTTTTAGTTTCATTGAAAGATTTGCCACACTTTTATACTTAAGTACTTTTTCAATAATTTATACAGTGGATAGTAAATAATATATTGCATTCATGTTTTACGTAAATTAAAAAAGGAGAGTTTACAGGCTCAGTCTTGATCTGTTAGATCAGATTTCTGCCATTGTAATGCCATTGGCTTTAGTGGAACTCCAAATTTACCATAGTGCAAGTGGCAAGCCCTGTTGCTTTTCAGTGTTAGCAACTTAATCTACTGCATCTGTGAAGAACTTTCTCTGTAGCAGATTTTCCTATATTTCAAATGCCCTCCTACTTTGTATGTCTCTCCTTCTTGGAGTTACTAGATTCTTCTTCATACAGCAAAGCTTCAAAGGTAGAGCTTTAAAGAGAAGCTCTGTGTAAAGTTTCAGATGGCAAATTCTCTCCTTCCAAAATATTTTTTTTCTTCATATAACTGGAGAGAGCAGCTTAAAGAAAGTCCCAGAGGCATTACAGAAGAAAGTTGCACATTTAAAACACCAGGTTCACTTTCAGATGTTTTGGCAACTAGCATAGATGCAGCAGTGCTTTGGTTGCAGATGCTATAATGAGATATTAAGACCAATAGAAGTAACTGAGTATTTTTTGTTACTGTCTTTGCATTTTATTAAAACACTTCAATATTAATTTCTGTTAAAAACTACTTTTTTTTAACTTGAATGTTAAAATTAGCCAGTGGTCACACGTTGGGAACCTGGGTAGTCTCAGCTTTCTGTGCAGCATTAGAGTAGCCAGATTTTCTTTTCAGATCATTTCACCCCAGAAATAAGGAAAATCAGCGATTAATCATCGAACAGTTAGTGAATGTCCTCAATTCCTACTTAGCTGACACTACTGATACGGTGTCCAATTAAAATGGCCTTACCAGATCAACAGATTGTAACATGAATTTCACAGTGGCGGGTTGGGAGGTGAAAGGAGGTCCCTTCTGTCTGCTGCACAGGTGACGTAGCAGTGCCTAAAGATCAGCCATGAGTTGGATTCTGTTTGTCTTCTAGTGATAATCGCTTAAAAAACAAGGAAAACACTGCCAATAATTCTAGCAGATTTGCTGCTTGTTAATGTTCTTCAGGCTATATTCCTAGACCCACAGAAGTTGGAGATGGCAAAATGCATATGGTAAGATAGGAACTAAGTCTAACTAGCCTGACGTTACCAGTGACTGCTCTAACAGGCAGCACAAACTCCCTTCCATCACCACTACTTAAAGACACTTCAGAGCTTCACTCTAAGGCTTTGACTATCTCTGCCATAGGAGATGACGTCCTTCTGGACAGTGTGGTAGTGCTTCCCTAAGTGTATCCTAATAATGTGTCTGAATTAGTCCTCCACCCTTTTCTAGACAAACTGTTCACAGCCTCTTTGTTCTCATCCCTGAGAATGTCTTGCTTTTATTTCTCTTGGCTTAATTCCACCCCATTATATGAAGTAATGCCCACTCTGGATGATTTGAAGTGATTTCTCTTCCTCCTCCACAGCTGTTGGAAATGCAGGAGAAGCTTTTCTCATTACCTCTAAGGTGTCCGTATTCCTGCCATTTCAGCACGATTTTCTGTATTATATTTTGTGGTTTGGGCTTAGAATGAACAATAAGGGAGATCAAATGCCATTGAGTGTCTGTGTGAGAGAGGGGGATGGGTGTTTGAGTGCTTTGCTGTTTAAAGTCAGGAAAAATTATATTCCATCTTTACAAGTACTTCTCAGCAGTAGGAAAGAAGTTTTGCAACTGCAGGACTTGATAAACACTTCCAGCTCGCTTGATTCACATTAATTCTAAAATGTCTAGGAAAATTCGGATTCTTTACAGATAAAATCCGTTTTAGAAAACTGATTTTTCCCCCATCGATACTGGCTGTTTGGCTGGACTAGGTAAAAATTATTTATTTATCCTCCTTGCAGCTCATTGTTTTCAAACTGAATGCCACTGTAATCGTATTTGTACAAAGAAAAAAGGGCATAATAGCTTTCTGTGAAGAAAATATAGATTATGGACAGCAACTGTCTGCTCCAAAAATGGAAGCCAGGTGGTCTCTGACAGTCCAAGCCATCAGGATTGCAGGAGCCTTAGCAGTTCTGTGCCCATGGAAGTAAATTTGGAAGAAGATGGTGGAGTTTTACATTGCTTAGGTCAGGTTCTTTGCCCTATTTTGTAGTTTTGATTTCTTGCAAAAGCAAAACCCCCCAGAACTTGTGACATGGAAGTTTGAGGTCCTTTTCCTGTGCTGACAAACTAGGAGCCATCAGGAATGTATTCTTTCCCTTGAGCTTCCTCAGAGCCATCCTGACGTGAATGTAAAAGAGCTGCTTGCTTTGAGGAAGATGTGTACTATAGTCTTCAGTCTCTCTGTACAGATTTTTATTTTGTTTTTAAAACAGAAACCGCTTTAAGGAGACAAACTGCACACCTAGTTCCTTTTCCTTCTGTAGAGCTTATTTCTAGTAGAAAGTGATTTTTAACACAATGATTGCAATGACCTTCTTTGCAAACCAAAATTTTAGACTAAGAGTTTTTCTTAAACTCGGGTATTAGAAGCAGAATTGTAGCTTTTATAAAGAAAGCCACATATTCTTCTTTGTAGAACAAAACAAGAAAAGCAAGTTTAGTTATTTTTCTTTCCTTTCACTGCTTACAGAATGGCCAAACTCACAAGTCCTTCCCTTGGGCAGTTCCTTTGGGATTTGACGGCTCAGGGAACTGCCTGAGATCTAGAGGCTTTTGTTCCCATCTGGCCCGATGTCATTATTAACTTCAAATAGCTCCTACCTGGCAACTCTTGGGGGGTCTAGAGCAGCAATTATCTGTCTGTGGTCTGAAGACTCACGGGGATCAGTGAGTTGCTCCTTGGGAGCAAAGGGTGGCTGAGGTCAGCAACTACTGTCAGGGGGCTGAAATTCTTGATGTGTGGTCTCTGCCTCTGTTGGCAAGTTTGTAGAGTGAGAGGCTGAAAACTGGCATTAGCTTTGCTTTGGTTTTGAGGCTGCCTGAGCGAGGGGACTTGCAGAGTTTTAGGCCAGCACCGTTTCCAATGACACCTCCTGCTCCAAGAGCCCACACCGATGACCAGCAGCATGTGAGACGTGTAACAACGGCATCCCGTGAGCCGTGACACCCGTACAGTGAATCACGACAACTGCGGCCAGACGATGTGCTTTTTCCACTACTTACAAAATGGTGGCGATAGAAACTCAGTGCAGTCAGGGCAAGCAAAACCCCAGGGAGCAATTTGGCTTTCTCTCCCTCCCTGCAAGGGCTGGCACAGGTTAGCTGGGGATTCACTGTGCTTCTTCGCGCTGCGGCCGATGGTTTTGCTCCGTGCCAGGGGTGGGGGG